>CM067370.1:183768693-184133693 GCA_034401795.1 Chaetoderma sp. LZ-2023a | reverse complement strand
ACTAATTTAACTGGGTGCGGTTGCTGCCTATGTCAAATTAGTTAAAATATTTAACAGCATGTTTATTAAATGGTAAGGACATACAATTCGTACAACAATTCTCAGCCCGTCATCAACTAAGTGTTCGTGACGAACTTAGCTACGTCATTCATAGCGTAATTGATTATGCCGTCATGCAACACGCCATGTAGTTGATTATGACGTCTTATAATAGAGAGGGCTGAGGTGCGTGAGGATTTTCACGAACCGAACCGGTTCACGATACAGATGTCCGAACCACGAACTGGTTCACGAACCTTTTTAGTATGCTATTGTATGTGAGAAATTACTCCTAACAGAAAATAACATTTAAAGGCAGGTGGTTTTACTGGCTAAATGGTAGAAAAGCACAAATAAAAATTCAGACAAGAAATGTTAGAAAATAATATAAGATTCATAGCCAGCTAAGTTCCATTCATGGTCATATTCGTAAATCACCATTCAGAGATTGCTAGATTATTAGCCCTTTCACCGACAAATCACTGAAAAAGTAAATTCTTTAAAATATAAAACTTACAATATTTTGGAATTAATTTGACTTGAAGCTGTTGCTGCCTAAGGCGGCACCCCCCCTAATAATCAAATTAATTTTAAAATATTCAACAGAGTAAGTTTTATATCTTAAAGAATTTACTTCAACAGTTTTCCTGTATGGTTTTCCTAAAATTAGATATGGGAATACATCGGTGAAAGAGTTAGCTTTGTGTATGGTTCACGAACCGAACGAGTCCCATGCAAGCGAACCGAACCATGGTTCGTCTTTCTTTGGTTTGCGATTTTCCGAACCAATGAATGTTCGTTACAGCCCTACTAATAGATGGATAAGCTGGAATCCTCCATTAGGGCTCGTCTGTTGTTCTTGTGCCGCGCTACACTTACATTCACCGAGCGATTTATATGTATTATTCGATACCAGTGGCAGATCATACAGCACATTTGTCAATATGCTGATGCTAGTCGATGCCACGTTTCCTGTCACTATCTCATTGTGGGGATGTTTCTTTTGGAAAAAAGAATTTAATACCCGCGACCAACAGTAATCTAACTGCCGTGAATTTCTCATAAATTATTAGTGACAGGATATGGCTATGCGCTGCTAAATGTAGACCCCTATGATATTTTACAGTCACATAAACACAAAACATATGACACATTTAGTTATAGCATTGGTATTATGATCATCAATACAGATGTTATTACGAGTGACGTAACTCTTGTAGGCCTTTATTGCATGAAATTCCAGTGTTTCAATTTTACAACGACTACACGCGAGACATATTGAATACTTAGAAAATAATATGACTAGAACATGTTAGCACTTACATATAGGCAATAACGCCTTACTGACAAATTACTTTCAAAATGTTGAACATCGTATTCCCTACATAAGGAAGAATTTTTAATTACGGACCTGTAAGTCCTAACTGGTAGCTACATCTCAATCAAATACTCACTAGAAAACATAAGTGTGCACCGTTTCGATTTTCAACTCTGCAAAAAATCTTTAATAGGTAAACTTGCTCAGGAAATTAAAGTATTTGCTTATTGAATGCCAATTTGCAGTAGTAGTAGCAGCAGTAGCAGTAGCAGTAGCAGTAGCAGTAGCAGTAGCAGTAGCAGTAGCAGTAGCAGTAGTAGTAGTAGTAGTAGTAGTAGCGGCTAAAGTAGCTGTAGTAGTAGTAGTAGTAGTAGTAGTAGTAGTAGTAGCGGCTAAAGTAGCTGTAGTAGTAGTAGTAGCAGCTGAAGCAGCAGCAGCAGCAGTAGTAGCAGTATCAGTAGCAGTAGCAGCAGCAGTAGCAGTAGCAGTAGCAGTAGCAGTAGTAGTAGTAGTAGTAGTAGTAGTAGTGGTAGTAGGAGCAGTAGCAGTTGCTACAGCAGCAGCAGCAGCAGCAGCAGCAGCAGCAGTAGTAGCAGTAGCAGCAGCAGTAGTAGTAGTAGTAGCAGTAGCAGTAGCAGTAGCAGTAGTAGTAGTAGTAGTAATAGTAGTAGTAGTAGTAGTAGTAGTAGTAGTAGTAGTAGTAGTAGTAGTAGTAGTAGTAGTAGAAGTAGTAGTAGTAGTAGTAGTAGTAGTAGTAGTAGAAGTAGTAGTAGTAGCAGTAGCAGTAGCAATAGCAGTAGCAGTAGCAGTAGCAGTAGCAGTAGTAGTAGTAGTAGTAGTAGTAGTAGTAGTAGAAGTAGTAGTAGTAGCAGTAGTAGTAGCAGTAGCAGTAGCAATAGCAGTAGCAGTAGCAGTAGCAGTAGCAGTAGTAGTAGTAGTAGTAGTAGTAGTAGTAGTAGTAGTAGTAGTAGTAGTAGCAGCAGTAATAGTAGCGGCTGAGGCAGCAGCAGCAGTAGTAATAGCAGCAGTAGCTCATGTTCAAGAGCTGTTTATTTTATGTTAGGTATGGGAAGCCTGTGGAAGTAAATAATTAGGCAATTTGTTATGCCAGTGGAGATAGACTATATAATGCGCTATAGATATATACATGATTACATCACACTGCCAGTGGAGATAGACTATATAATGCGCTATAGATATATACATGATTACATCACACTGCCAGTGGAGATAGACTATATAATGTGCTATAGATATATACATGATTACACCCATTGAACAACCACCTCTCTCAAATACCACTGACGAAACTGATAAACAAAGGAAACTTAGAGAATCATTTTGGATTAAGCAATTAGAAACAGAATGGCCGAGGGGCATAAATGTGGACCCCGGTCTTGCTGATCAGCGTGAAATAATTCCATTCACTCTGACATATAATCGAAAAAATGTAGAAATTGCCGAAATTTTGAAAGATGAATATCATAAATTACAGAATAATCTAAGACAGCCTCTCAATTTGCGCCCAGTAATAGCATTTAGGAAAAATCCAAATCTACCTGACATATTGGTAAAATCGAAATTAACTGGATAAACATCATCATCTTAAAGTTGTCCAATATTTATAAGGCCATCTCGCCTCTAGAAAACAAAAATAACAAATCTCAGGCAATAAAATAAATAAAAAATATTTTCAATTTTTTGAAAATTCTGAGCCAGCGCCTTAACCATATTACTACCTACCAGCCAGTGCCAGTTCTATTATTTTATTGACTTACTAACCAACTAATTATGTGCACCTATCTATACCGTCTGGCAAATCTGTCATTCCACTCATCAATCAATATGGTCTGTCTTCTCAAATTGTGGTTTTGTAATTGGGAGTTGGATGGGATGGATGGATGGATGGATGGATGGATGGAAGGACAGGTGGTCTGGATGGATGGATGGAGAGATGGATGGAGGATCTGGATGGATGGATGGTCTGACTGCTGGATGGATGGATGGTATGGATGGTTCTGGATGGATGGGTGGCTGGGTGGGTGGGTGGCTGGATGGATGGATGGATGAATGGATGGAGTGATGGATGGAAGGACAGGTGGTCTGGATGGATGGATGTGGGAATAGAGGATCTGGATGGATGGATGGTCTGACTGATGGATGGATGGTTAGGGATGGAAAGATGAATGGATGGATGGATGGATGGGTGGGTGGGTGGGTTGGTGGATGGAAGGAAGGATGGATGGATGGATGGAAGGAAGGATGGAAGGATGGAAGGGCAGGTGGTCTGAATGGATGGAGGGATGGATGTAGGATGTGGATGTATGGATGGTTCTGGATGGATGGGTGGGTGGTATGGGTGGGTGAATGGGTGGTATGGATGGATGAATGGATGGATGGAAGGACAGATGGTCTTGATGGATGGATAGAGGGATGGAGGGATGGATGGATGGAGGGTCTGGATGAATGGAATGTCTGACTGATGGATGGTTCTGGATGGATGGGTGGATGGGTGAATGGATTGATGGATCAGACGCCTCCTTCCTTCACTCCACTCCTCCTTCTTTCAGCCCTTCATTCCCTCTCCTCTTTCCCGTCCTTCCCTCCAATTTTCCCCAGTTTGGGGAAAGATTTTGAAATTAGGTTTACTGAAAGTTTTATTGCTGTGAGAAACAACAAAATACATTCAGCAGCACAATACTCAAAATTAGTTTTTAAAGAATTTTCAGTATTAAAATTAAAAAAGAAATTCTTAATAAAATTGACAAAATCATTCCCAGTTTAAAGCTTAGTTCTAGCTGAATAAATCAAACATTGAAAACAATACCAATCTGGCGCCTTTGAAGAATAGAAAACAATTCACTGAATTAATGGCCTAGGTTTGATCCTTTGATCAAATGACTTCTCAATCAAGCGAGTGACACCCAAACCTCACTCGGAAACCCTAGAGCTCAATCAATAGCAAAGGGCATAACACAATTGAATCTAGCACCTATGGTGGCCTGAATCTTTATTGAAAATAAGTTAGCTAACTTCAAAGCAATTGAGTAATTTTCGAAGACAATCCCCTAAAGCCAGCCACCCTAATAAATAGACAGGAATTATGATGGAAGGACAGATTTGTTCTCAAGGCTCTGAAGAAGGTTATTCTTAACCGAAACCGGTCAGCCAAGCACGACGGTATCATAAAATTGTGAGTTATATATTAATTGCTATTATTGTATTGATTGTATGTTTAAATATTAAAGTGCTACTAATCCTTCATCTTCCATTTCAGGTATAGTTAAATTGTGTAGGCTTGTAAACTTAGTAGGCTTGTGGTTCTATGTAGGCTTGTAGATGTAATTATTCATCACTCAAATTTCAGGTTTTAATTTTTAGATCAGCCCTTTAATTTAAACTAGACAATTGTTGGTTAGAGCTTGATTATCTCCCTTGCTTAGATTTGTTGACTGGCCCAGTTGTTGCTAAATTTGTTGGTTTTTGATCATTTATTAGAGCATAATATCACCATGGCTAGAACGAGCAAGGGCAAGAGACGGAATGTCAACCATGAGGACAGCAGTCCGTCTCCTCCCCAGGCTCGACTAGTCAAGTGCTATTATATGATAATACAATGTTTTCACCACATAGGTGTCCTAACCAGCAATTTGGGCTCCAACACCCTGCCAACCGGTCTGAGCAGGAAGGTGAGCGAACTCTGCCATTTCATTAAGCCAGCTATGCCAAATATAGAGGTAGTAAGTGACATCAAGAAAGTTAACTTTGTTTGGGCAAATTCCATCATTCGAGCTATGATAGACCATTACAATTTCAGTTTAGGCACCATCATGTCCGAAATTATCATAGCTCAGACCGCGCCAAACCTTAATTTAGGTAAGGCAAAATCAACTGCCATTAGATGGGCAAAAGCCAACTATGGCAAAAAACTTCACGTCAAATCAATCGAAGCATTCTATCAATTTATTAGGCCTTTCGACCCACACTTTCAACAGAAAGCACAAAATTGCCAAGTTACCACCCCTACTGCAAGGTCATCCGAGACCGTACCAGTCATTCCACCACCTTCAGAACTCAGGAAACGGCTCAGGTCACCGACCGATAGCCCCCCACCAGTGAAGAGAACGGATACTCGGCCATCACCGATATTCCTATTAGACTCTCCTGTGGACCCTCTTCAGATTCCTCTACCTGACTCCCCACCACCCTTGTCTCCAGAGGAGTTCCCTCCCCTTCCACGGAGAGTCGATGCTAATCAGAAATCTGGTCCAAGGACCAAATCAACTCCTGTGGATCCTAGTAAGATACCACTACCAGACACCCCGCCTCCACTGTCTTCAGATGAATTACCTCCCCTTCCACAGAGAGCAAAGGATGACAGAAAATCTGGTCTAAGGACCAGATCAACACCTTTGACTCAAAAGGGTGTCAGTACCCCAGTGCCAGTGGCCAAACTACCTCAACCAATTTTCACCCCTACACCGTGTAGAAACAGCATCAATCATCAAAATAAACTCAAGAAAACTACACACTTAGAAGCTAATTCTTTCTGGAAATTTCGGTATGAGGTAGACCACAAACATGAATGGCGACTCCCTGTCTTGATGAAAAAAATCTTGATCCTTGGCTCCTCCAATCTAAGCCGTATAAATGTGAAACCCCATTCAGACACCCAGATAGCTTGCTATCCAGGGGCAAAATTGTGCCATGCTAGGACTATTGTCAAAAAATACATGGACTCCTATCAGCCAGAGAAAATCATCATAAACATTGGCATAAATGATAAGGATGAACCTATGTCTGTAACTGCCCAACGAGTCCAACTCCTATTCAGTACCATTCGTTCAAAATTTCCAGATGCAAAGGTTTATTTCACTAAACTGAACTACTCTCAACATCTAACTGCAAAGCAGAAAAGGACCTTAGCATTTATCAATTCATCTGTAGAATCCCTGCGTATAAAGGTCTCTGTCATCCCTAGTCTACCAATTTCTGATTTTGAAGTAGTCCAGGATAATATCCATTGGAGTGAAAAAACTGCTAATGCATTGTATTATAGCTGGTTAACCTTTCTTAATTTAAACTAACCGAGGGTCAGGGTACTAACCACCCCGGTATCGGGCTAGGTAGTGATATTGTTAATCTCACTGGCGCTACATTAACTGAAGCAGAAAAATCAATACTCAATCGTGGCCTAACATTTGTACCAACTCCTAGGCCCAAATTAGGCATAGATGCACTTTTAGATAATGGCTCAATGGAAGTTCTTGAATTTTCCCACCGTGTCAAATTAGCCGACTTTTTTCGAAACTCGAAAAGTAATACTCTGCCATTCGTTGAAAGAACTGGCTGGGCACCAGACTCAAAATTAGTCGATCCAGCGATCCCCGACAGTATAAAAATTGTAAAAGAACGTATTGAAAATGTTGAATTTCCGAAAAATCATACAAATTTGTCATATGAGGAACGTCAAGCCTTAACAGGATTGCGTAAAAACAATGACATTGTCATTAAACCTGCTGATAAGGGATCTGCTGCAGTAATAATGCTTAAAGACAACTACATTCGTGAAGCACATCGTCAACTCAGTAATCCAAAACATTACCAAAAATTAGACGAACCACTCTGGCAAAATAACTGCGACAATTTTAATGAAATTCTCCAAAATATGGTTGATAACAAGAGTTTAACGCAGAAACAGTTTAAATACCTCGTTGCGAAACGAGACTCAAAACCACGTACATTTTATCTGTTACCCAAAATTCATAAGGCTATTGATTCTTGGTCAGATCCTATGATACCACCAGGACGACCTATTATATCGGATTGTGGTTCTGAATCCTATAGGATCAGTGAAATCATTGATTATCACCTACAACCAATTGCGAATAGACATTTTAGCTTCTTGAAAAATACTGACGACTTTCTGTCGCAGGTCTCTGAGATCTCGATACCTCCAAATTCATTTTTGATTACGCTCGACATCGATGCAATGTACACAAACATTGACATCGAAAAGGGTTTGAATTCTGTCCGTAAAGCGTTTGAAAAATACCCTGATAACAATAGGCCCACTGGCGAAATATTAGCTCTCTTAGAGCTAAGCTTAAAGGGCAATGATTTTGAATTTGCGGGTGAAACATACCAACAAATTTGCGGCTGCGCAATGGGTAAGCGTTTCAGTCCGAGTTTTGCCAACATCTATGTAGCAGAGTGGGAGGAGGATGCGCTTAGCAAATGTCCGAAACAGCCTCTCTTTTATCGCAGGTACCTCGATGATATTTTCATTATTTGGCATCATACAAAGGAAGAATTTAATGAATTTTTCACCATTTTGAACAATCATGACCCGAATATCAAGCTAAAAGCCAACATTGACCAAATGTCTGTAGACTTTTTAGATTTAACGCTATACAAAGGTGTAATGTATGACACAACGGGACACCTTGATTATAAAGTATATTTTAAGCCCACAGATTCTCATCAACTACTTCACAAGAAATCCTTCCATCCACCTCATACCTTTAAAGGAATTGTAAAATCACAAATCATCCGTTTTCATAGAAATTCGAGTGATAGAAAAAACTTTGAATCTGCATGCTCTCTCTTATTCAAGGCCCTCAAGCCGAGAGGCTATTCATCTAGATTTTTGCGCAAAATTAAGTCTGATACTTTACAGGATTTGGAAACTATCCCTGATAATGCTGCGGATCACAGGCCTACCAAGATTCGTCACAATCGTCCAATCACAGGCGCAGGAGAATCTCGGAAATGTGGAAAGAAAAGGTGTAAATTAGACCTACTTCTTCCAAATCAAAAAACGTTTATGAGCTTTCAGAACAAAAACAAATTTCAAATTCAGTCTAATTTAGATTGCGATTCCGAAAACGTCATTTATGTAATATCTTGTAAATTGTGCCAAAAGCAATATGTCGGTGAAACCAAATGCCCATTAAGATGGCGAGCTACTAGACACCTTTGCGATATCAGACATGAAAAAGACACGCATGTCGCTGAACACTTTAACCTTCCTGGCCATTCAGTCGCTCGGGACTTCGAAATTATACCCATTGAACAACCACCTCTCTCAAATACCACTGACGAAACTGATAAACAAAGGAAACTTAGAGAATCATTTTGGATTAAGCAATTAGAAACAGAATGGCCGAGGGGCATAAATGTGGACCCCGGTCTTGCTGATCAGCGTGAAATAATTCCATTCACTCTGACATATAATCGAAAAAATGTAGAAATTGCCGAAATTTTGAAAGATGAATATCATAAATTACAGAATAATCTAAGACAGCCTCTCAATTTGCGCCCAGTAATAGCATTTAGGAAAAATCCAAATCTACGTGACATATTGGTAAAATCGAAATTAACTGGATAAACATCATCATCTTAAAGTTGTCCAATATTTATAAGGCCATCTCGCCTCTAGAAAACAAAAATAACAAATCTCAGGCAATAAAATAAATAAAAAATATTTTCAATTTTTTGAAAATTCTGAGCCAGCGCCTTAACCATATTACTACCTACCTACCTGGCCAGCCAGCCAACCAACCAACCAACCAACCAATCAACCAACCAATCAATCCAGCCAGCCAGCCAGCCACCAATCAACCAACCAACCAACCAACCAACCAACCAAGCCAGCCAGTAAGCTCTTACGTTATGCCATCCCTGATTGATTTAATTGATTTAAGCATAGATATGCACTAAGATCTATTATAAGTAAGTATGCTCTACGGATTACCCAGGTATGTCTATTCTCTGTATTCTATGTGGGACCATTTCTTGATTCATACTTTACAATTAGAGAACTACTTGAGTGAAAATCGTTGAAATAGAAAGTAGTCCAATTGTTTTCAAAATTCTGCAGTTTCATATCTAGCTTCCTTGAGACCGTTTTCTAGGAAACAAGAATGAAGCTGTTCAGTCAATAATGCAGAGATGCCATGCAGACTACACATATCTAAATGGCCAATCTTATTCTGATTACTTAGAGAATAATTTGGTTGAAATTTGCAGGAATGAATGAAGATCTGCTTAATAATTTAATACCCGTTTCCGACCAATCCCTATGGGCTTTGGCATGTTGTAAACCTGCGTGGCTTGTGTAATCAGAAACATATTTACACGTGATTCATAGTTATATCAATATGTGATTACCCCAGCGGCCATAATGGGAAGAGGGCATTGCAGTCGGGTCTGTGCGCGCGTGCGTGCGTGCGTGCGTGCGTGCGTGCGTGCGTGCGTGCGTGCGTGCGTGCGTGAATGCGTACGTGTGTTCATGCCTGCGTACGATTAAGGACAGTTGAACGAATTCCACTTAAAGGGACCAACCTGGGATGTGAGTGAGTCCCCTCCTATAACGAATGGGGCTCAGTGAGTCGGGAATCTTTCATAAGGAAATTTTGGAATCAAGCCCTCTGAGAAGCAAGTTCAAGTTCACTTTATTTCTTCCAGGATATTACAACAGCATATGGGGTTAACAGTTATTACATACACTATTTATGACAGTGGAGTTATTTTACATATAACATAGCGGTAGCGGTAGCGGTAGTGGTAGTGGTGGTGGTGGTGGGGGGCGGCTGAAGTAGCAGCAGCAGTAGTAGTAGTAGTAGTAGTAGTAGTAGTAGTAGTGGTAGTAGTAGCAGTAGCAGTAGCAGTAGTAGTAGTAGTAGTAGTAGTAGTAGTAGTAGTAGTAGTAGTAGCAGTAGCAGTAGCAGTAGCAGTAGCAGTAGCAGTAGCAGTGGTAGTAGTAGTAGCGGCTAAAGTAGCAGTAGTAGTAGCAGCAGCTGAAGCAGCAGTAGTAGCAGTAGCAGTAGCAGTAGCAGCAGCAGTAGCAGTAGCAGTAGCAGTAGCAGTAGCAGTAGTAGTAGTAGGAGCAGTAGCAGTAGCAGTTGCAGCAGCAGCAGCAGCATCAGTAGTAGTAGTAGTAGTAGTAGTAGTAGTAGTAGTAGTAGTAGTAGTAGTAGTAGCAGTAGTAGTAGTAGTAGTAGTAGTAGTAGTAGTAGTAGTAGTAGTAGTAGCAGTAGCAGTAGAAGTAGTAGTAGTAGTAGCGGCTAAAGTAGCAGTAGTAGTAGTAGCAGCTGAAGCAGCAGCAGCAGCAGCAGTAGTAGCAGTAGCAGCAGCAGTAGTAGTAGTAGCAGTGGCAGTAGCAGTAGCAGTAGTAGTAGTAATAGTAATAGTAATAGTAATAGTAGTAGTAGTAGTAGTAGTAGTAATAGTAATAGTAGTAGTAGTAGTAGTAGTAGTAGTAGTAGTAGTAGTAGTAGTAGTAGTAGTAGTAGTAGTAGTAGTAGTAGTAGCAGTAGCAGTAGTAGTAGTAGTAGTAGTAGTAGTAGTAGTAGTAGTAGTAGCAGCAGTAATAGTAGCGGCTGAGGCAGCAGCAGCAGTAGTAATAGCAGCAGTAGCTCATGTTCAAGAGCTGTTTATTTTATGTTAGATATGGAAAGCCTGTGGAAGTAAATAATTAGGCAATTTGTTATGCCAGTGGAGATAGACTATATAATGCGCTATAGATATATACATGATTACATCACACTGCCAGTGGAGATAGACTATATAATGCGCTATAGATATATACATGATTAGATCACACTGCCAGTGGAGATAGACTATATAATGCGCTATAGATATATACATGATTACATCACACTGCTCACATGTTCATACTAACCATTCGAACAGTGAATTCCAATAATCTCAATTTCAACGTAAGTGTACAGGAAAACTGTTGAATAATTTGAATCAAATCCGATAGGAACATGTTGCTGTCATACGCAGGAACCGCACCCAATCAGGCTAAACCGAAAGTACCCAACGGAATATCGTGATGGAATTTGGTATGTTGACCTTTAGGGTTGATAAATTGATATTATTGGCTCGCACCGAGTTGCATAAAGTTACTGGCGCCATTGGTCCCGATCAGTGAATATCACGTTGGCCGAACTTTAGATGCTTCAAGGTAATAACAAGTAAGCAAGCAATCCCGATAATTACTTATTAGTTAACAATCATATTATTTAGAGCGTACATGTTTGTACTTTATATTTGAATTTTTGAAAGTTGCAAGAATTTGCATAATCTTATATAGACAGGCCTCTCATTTGCGTGTTTACTACAATAAAATAAAAATATATAATTCATCATCAATAACATTGCTTCTGTCGCAAAGTCTGTCCGTGATGCATCACTCTTTATTGAGGAGAACTCACAACTGGTGTTCCCCCCTCTCCCGTTGTTTTTGTTTTGGTGGTGTGGGGTGGAGGGAGGGGGCGGGATCCGCTGGCATCATGTTCCACGGCTCATACACGTATCAGGGACCCATTTTTAGTCATGCCCCGCCCATTTTTTGTTAAGCTCCACCCATGTTCTGTGTGTGTTGGGATCGCTTTAAATTATTTCAATCTGAATTCCCAGAATTCCATTTTCAGGGGAACTTTACACGTAGCGTTTTAAATATTTTGAAACAAAGTTGACTGGGTGCTGTTACTACATATGGCGCATCTGCTACCCACGCTCATTATGTTGCCCTTGTCTTCCGCTCCACATACACGATCTATTGATCTGTGTCAATCTGCCGGAGCTTGATCTTATTCCGAGTTCTGATTAACAACATCAAGCCGAGTTGCAGACGACTCTGTATAATTGCGCTGAAGCGAATGTTGTGGTGCATATATGGAAATCAATTCAGTGGATGGTTACAGACTTGCGCGATACACAGCGGTACACATCGTTAGTCACTCAAGTATCACACCACCCGGCCAGAAATGTAAGGGTTTTGTGTTACCGCTGCTAATATTGTCCGCAATACCTTGTTAGCAATGAATGATTGTAGTTTTAGCTATACCCCGCCCATCTTTAGCTAAGCTCCACCCACACTTCGCCCGTGTTGGTATCGATCGATCTCTGAACTCACTGACTATCAATTTCAAGAAAACTATGCAGGTAGCCTGTTGATTATTTTAAAACTAATTTAACTGGGTGCGGTTGCTGCCTATGTCAAATTAGTTAAAATATTTAACAGCATGTTTATTAAATGGTAAGGACATACAATTCGTACAACAATTCTCAGCCCGTCATCAACTAAGTGTTCGTGACGAACTTAGCTACGTCATTCATAGCGTAATTGATTATGCCGTCATGCAACACGCCATGTAGTTGATTATGACGTCTTATAATAGAGAGGGCTGAGGTGCGTGAGGATTTTCACGAACCGAACCGGTTCACGATACAGATGTCCGAACCACGAACTGGTTCACGAACCTTTTTAGTATGCTATTGTATGTGAGAAATTACTCCTAACAGAAAATAACATTTAAAGGCAGGTGGTTTTACTGGCTAAATGGTAGAAAAGCACAAATAAAAATTCAGACAAGAAATGTTAGAAAATAATATAAGATTCATAGCCAGCTAAGTTCCATTCATGGTCATATTCGTAAATCACCATTCAGAGATTGCTAGATTATTAGCCCTTTCACCGACAAATCACTGAAAAAGTAAATTCTTTAAAATATAAAACTTACAATATTTTGGAATTAATTTGACTTGAAGCTGTTGCTGCCTAAGGCGGCACCCCCCCCCCCCCTAATAATCAAATTAATTTTAAAATATTCAACAGAGTAAGTTTTATATCTTAAAGAATTTACTTCAACAGTTTTCCTGTATGGTTTTCCTAAAATTAGATATGGGAATACATCGGTGAAAGAGTTAGCTTTGTGTATGGTTCACGAACCGAACGAGTCCCATGCAAGCGAACCGAACCATGGTTCGTCTTTCTTTGGTTTGCGATTTTCCGAACCAATGAATGTTCGTTACAGCCCTACTAATAGATGGATAAGCTGGAATCCTCCATTAGGGCTCGTCTGTTGTTCTTGTGCCGCGCTACACTTACATTCACCGAGCGATTTATGTGTATTATTCGATACCAGTGGCAGATCATACAGCACATTTGTCAATATGCTGATGCTAGTCGATGCCACGTTTCCTGTCACTATCTCATTGTGGGGATGTTTCTTTTGGAAAAAAGAATTTAATACCCGCGACCAACAGTAATCTAACTGCCGTGAATTTCTCATAAATTATTAGTGACAGGATATGGCTATGCGCTGCTAAATGTAGACCCCTATGATATTTTACAGTCACATAAACACAAAACATATGACACATTTAGTTATAGCATTGGTATTATGATCATCAATACAGATGTTATTACGAGTGACGTAACTCTTGTAGGCCTTTATTGCATGAAATTCCAGTGTTTCAATTTTACAACGACTACACGCGAGACATATTGAATACTTAGAAAATAATATGACTAGAACATGTTAGCACTTACATATAGGCAATAACGCCTTACTGACAAATTACTTTCAAAATGTTGAACATCGTATTCCCTACATAAGGAAGAATTTTTAATTACGGACCTGTAAGTCCTAACTGGTAGCTACATCTCAATCAAATACTCACTAGAAAACATAAGTGTGCACCGTTTCGATTTTCAACTCTGCAAAAAATCTTTAATAGGTAAACTTGCTCAGGAAATTAAAGTATTTGCTTATTGAATGCCAATTTGCAGTAGTAGTAGCAGCAGTAGCAGTAGCAGTAGCAGTAGCAGTAGCAGTAGCAGTAGCAGTAGCAGTAGCAGTAGCAGTAGTAGTAGTAGTAGTAGTAGCGGCTAAAGTAGCTGTAGTAGTAGTAGTAGTAGTAGTAGTAGTAGTAGCGGCTAAAGTAGCTGTAGTAGTAGTAGTAGCAGCTGAAGCAGCAGCAGCAGCAGTAGTAGCAGTAGCAGTAGCAGCAGCAGTAGCAGTAGCAGTAGCAGTAGCAGTAGTAGTAGTAGTAGTAGTAGTAGTAGTAGTGGTAGTAGGAGCAGTAGCAGTTGCTACAGCAGCAGCAGCAGCAGCAGCAGCAGCAGTAGTAGCAGTAGCAGCAGCAGTAGTAGTAGTAGTAGCAGTAGCAGTAGCAGTAGTAGTAGTAGTAGTAATAGTAGTAGTAGTAGTAGTAGTAGTAGTAGTAGTAGTAGTAGTAGTAGTAGTAGTAGTAGAAGTAGTAGTAGTAGTAGTAGTAGTAGTAGTAGTAGAAGTAGTAGTAGTAGCAGTAGCAGTAGCAATAGCAGTAGCAGTAGCAGTAGCAGTAGCAGTAGCAGTAGCAGTAGTAGTAGTAGTAGTAGTAGTAGTAGTAGTAGTAGAAGTAGTAGTAGTAGCAGTAGCAGTAGCAATAGCAGTAGCAGTAGCAGTAGCAGTAGCAGTAGCAGTAGTAGTAGTAGTAGTAGTAGTAGTAGTAGTAGAAGTAGTAGTAGTAGCAGTAGCAGTAGCAATAGCAGTAGCAGTAGCAGTAGCAGTAGCAGTAGTAGTAGTAGTAGTAGTAGTAGTAGTAGTAGTAGTAGTAGTAGTAGTAGTAGTAGCAGCAGTAATAGTAGCGGCTGAGGCAGCAGCAGCAGTAGTAATAGCAGCAGTAGCTCATGTTCAAGAGCTGTTTATTTTATGTTAGGTATGGGAAGCCTGTGGAAGTAAATAATTAGGCAATTTGTTATGCCAGTGGAGATAGACTATATAATGCGCTATAGATATATACATGATTACATCACACTGCCAGTGGAGATAGACTATATAATGCGCTATAGATATATACATGATTACATCACACTGCCAGTGGAGATAGACTATATAATGCGCTATAGATATATACATGATTACATCACACTGCCAGTGGAGATAGACTATATAATGCGCTATAGATATATACATGATTACATCACACTGCCAGTGGAGATAGACTATATAATGCGCTATAGATATATACATGATTACATCACACTGCCAGTGGAGATAGACTATATAATGCGCTATAGATATATACATGATTACATCACACTGCCAGTGGAGATAGACTATATAATGCGCTATAGATATATACATGATTACATCACACTGCCAGTGGAGATATACTATATAATGCGCTATAGATATATACATGATTACATCACACTGCCAGTGGAGATAGACTATATAATGCGCTATAGATATATACATGATTACATCACACTGCCAGTGGAGATAGACTATATAATGCGCTATAGATATATACATGATTACATCACACTGCCAGTGGAGATAGACTATATAATGCGCTATAGATATATACATGATTACATCACACTGCCAGTGGAGATAGACTATATAATGCGCTATAGATATATACATGATTACATCACACTGCCAGTGGAGATAGACTATATAATGCGCTATAGATATATACATGATTACATCACACTGCCAGTGGAGATAGACTATATAATGCGCTATAGATATATACATGATTACATCACACTGCCAGTGGAGATAGACTATATAATGCGCTATAGATATATACATGATTACATCACACTGCCAGTGGAGATAGACTATATAATGCGCTATAGATATATACATGATTACATCACACTGCCAGTGGAGATAGACTATATAATGCGCTATAGATATATACATGATTACATCACACTGCCAGTGGAGATAGACTATATAATGCGCTATAGATATATACATGATTACATCACACTGCCAGTGGAGATAGACTATATAATGCGCTATAGATATATACATGATTACATCACACTGCCAGTGGAGATAGACTATATAATGCGCTATAGATATATACATGATTACATCACACTGCCAGTGGAGATAGACTATATAATGCGCTATAGATATATACATGATTACATCACACTGCCAGTGGAGATAGACTATATAATGCGCTATAGATATATACATGATTACATCACACTGCCAGTGGAGATAGACTATATAATGCGCTATAGATATATACATGATTACATCACACTGCCAGTGGAGATAGACTATATAATGCGCTATAGATATATACATGATTACATCACACTGCCAGTGGAGATAGACTATATAATGCGCTATAGATATATACATGATTACATCACACTGCCAGTGGAGATAGACTATATAATGCGCTATAGATATATACATGATTACATCACACTGCCAGTGGAGATAGACTATATAATGCGCTATAGATATATACATGATTACATCACACTGCCAGTGGAGATAGACTATATAATGCGCTATAGATATATACATGATTACATCACACTGCCAGTGGAGATAGACTATATAATGCGCTATAGATATATACATGATTACATCACACTGCCAGTGGAGATAGACTATATAATGCGCTATAGATATATACATGATTACATCACACTGCCAGTGGAGATAGACTATATAATGCGCTATAGATATATACATGATTACATCACACTGCCAGTGGAGATAGACTATATAATGCGCTATAGATATATACATGATTACATCACACTGCCAGTGGAGATAGAATATATAATGCGCTATAGATATATACATGATTACATCACACTGCCAGTGGAGATAGACTATATAATGCGCTATAGATATATACATGATTACATCACACTGCCAGTGGAGATAGACTATATAATGCGCTATAGATATATACATGATTACATCACACTGCCAGTGGAGATAGACTATATAATGCGCTATAGATATATACATGATTACATCACACTGCCAGTGGAGATAGACTATATAATGCGCTATAGATATATACATGATTACATCACACTGCCAGTGGAGATAGACTATATAATGCGCTATAGATATATACATGATTACATCACACTGCCAGTGGAGATAGACTATATAATGCGCTATAGATATATACATGATTACATCACACTGCCAGTGGAGATAGACTATATAATGCGCTATAGATATATACATGATTACATCACACTGCCAGTGGAGATAGACTATATAATGCGCTATAGATATATACATGATTACATCACACTGCCAGTGGAGATAGACTATATAATGCGCTATAGATATATACATGATTACATCACACTGCCAGTGGAGATAGACTATATAATGCGCTATAGATATATACATGATTACATCACACTGCCAGTGGAGATAGACTATATAATGCGCTATAGATATATACATGATTACATCACACTGCCAGTGGAGATAGACTATATAATGCGCTATAGATATATACATGATTACATCACACTGCTCACATGTTCATACTAACCATTCGAACAGTGAATTCCAATAATCTCAATTTCAACGTAAGTGTACAGGAAAACTGTTGAATAATTTGAATCAAATCCGACAGGAACATGTTGCTGTCATACGCAGGAACCGCACCCAATCAGGCTAAACTGAAAGTACCCAACGGAATATCGTGATGGAATTTGGTATGTTGACCTTTAGGGTTGATAAATTGATATTATTGGCTCGCACCGAGTGAATATCACGTTGGCCGAACTTTAGATGCTTCAAGGTAATAACAAGTAAGCAAGCAATCCCGATAATTACTTATTAGTTAACAATCATATTATTTAGAGCGTACATGTTTGTACTTTATATTTGAATTTTTGAAAGTTGCAAGAATTTGCATAATCTTATATAGACAGGCCTCTCATTTGCGTGTTTACTACAATAAAATAAAAATATATAATTCATCATCAATAACATTGCTTCTGTCGCAAAGTCTGTCCGTGATGCATCACTCTTTATTGAGGAGAACTCACAACTGGTGTTCCCCCCTCTCCCGTTGTTTTTGTTTTGGTGGTGCGGGGTGGAGGGAGGGGGCGGGATCCGCTGGCATCATGTTCCACGGCTCATACACGTATCAGGGACCCATTTTTAGTCATGCCCCGCCCATTTTTTGTTAAGCTCCACCCATGCTCTGTGTGTGTTGGGATCGCTTTAAATTATTTCAATCTGAATTCCCAGAATTCCATTTTCAGGGGAACTTTACACGTAGCGTTTTAAATATTTTGAAACTAAGTTGACTGGGTGCTGTTACTACATATGGCGCATCTGCTACCCACGCTCATTATGTTGCCCTTGTCTTCCGCTCCACATACACGATCTATTGATCTGTGTCAATCTGCCGGAGCTTGATCTTATTCCGAGTTCTGATTAACAACATCAAGCCGAGTTGCAGACGACTCTGTATAATTGCGCTGAAGCGAATGTTGTGGTGCATATATGGAAATCAATTCAGTGGATGGTTACAGACTTGCCCGATACACAGCGGTACACATCGTTAGTCACTCAAGTATCACACCACCCGGCCAGAAATTTGAGGGTTTTGTGTTACCGCTGCTAATATTGTCCGCAATACCTTGTTAGCAATGAATGATTGTAGTTTTAGCTATACCCCGCCCATCTTTAGCTAAGCTCCACCCACACTTCGCCCGTGTTGGTATCGATCGATCTCTGAACTCACTGACTATCAATTTCAAGAAAACTATGCAGGTAGCCTGTTGATTATTTTAAAACTAATTTAACTGGGTGCGGTTGCTGCCTATGTCAAATTAGTTAAAATATTTAACAGCATGTTTATTAAATGGTAAGGACATACAATTCGTACAACAATTCTCAGCCCGTCATCAACTAAGTGTTCGTGACGAACTTAGCTACGTCATTCATAGCGTAATTGATTATGCCGTCATGCAACACGCCATGTAGTTGATTATGACGTCTTATAATAGAGAGGGCTGAGGTGCGTGAGGATTTTCACGAACCGAACCGGTTCACGATACAGATGTACGAACCACGAACTGGTTCACGAACCTTTTTAGTATGCTATTGTATGTGAGAAATTAGTCCTAACAGAAAATAACATTTAAAGGCAGGTGGTTTTACTGGCTAAATGGTAGAAAAGCACAAATAAAAATTCAGACAAGAAATGTTAGAAAATAATATAAGATTCATAGCCAGCTAAGTTCCATTCATGGTCATATTCGTAAATCACCATTCAGAGATTGCTAGACTATTAGCCCTTTCACCGACAAATCACTGAAAAAGTAAATTCTTTAAAATATAAAACTTACAATATTTTGGAATTAATTTGACTTGAAGCTGTTGCTGCCTACGGCGGCACCCCCCCCCCCCATATAATCAAATTAATTTTAAAATATTCAACAGAGTAAGTTTTATATCTTAAAGAATTTACTTCAACAGTTTTCCTGTATGGTTTTCCTAAAATTAGATATGGGAATACATCGGTGAAAGAGTTAGCTTTGTGTATGGTTCACGAACCGAACGAGTCCCATGCAAGCGAACCGAACCATGGTTCGTCTTTCTTTGGTTTGCGATTTTCCGAACCAATGAATGTTCGTTACAGCCCTACTAATAGATGGATAAGCTGGAATCCTCCATTAGGGCTCGTCTGTTGTTCTTGTGCCGCGCTACACTTACATTCACCGAGCGATTTATGTGTATTATTCGATACCAGTGGCAGATCATACAGCACATTTGTCAATATGCTGATGCTAGTCGATGCCACGTTTCCTGTCACTATCTCATTGTGGGGATGTTTCTTTTGGAAAAAAGAATTTAATACCCGCGACCAACAGTAATCTAACTGCCGTGAATTTCTCATAAATTATTAGTGACAGGATATGGCTATGCGCTGCTAAATGTAGACCCCTATGATATTTTACAGTCACATAAACACAAAACATATGACACATTTAGTTATAGCATTGGTATTATGATCATCAATACAGATGTTATTACGAGTGACGTAACTCTTGTAGGCCTTTATTGCATGAAATTCCAGTGTTTCAATTTTATAACGACTACATGCGAGACATATTGAATACTTAGAAAATAATATGACTAGAACATGTTAGCACTTACATATAGGCAATAACGCCTTACTGACAAATTACTTTCAAAATGTTGAACATCGTATTCCCTACATAAGGAAGAATTTTTAATTACGGACCTGTAAGTCCTAACTGGTAGCTACATCTGAATCAAATACTCACTAGAAAACATATCTGTGCACCGTTTCGATTTTCAACTCTGCAACAAATCTTTAATAGGTAAACTTGCTCAGGAAAATAAAAGTATTTGCTTATTGAATGCCAATTTGCAGACCAAGAGAATGTTATTTTTGAAAACTTACAAGTGGAATTACTGGCTCGGTTCTCGATCCATGCATTCCTGAGGTAATTTCTTTAATAGTCTTCTCTTGGCAAGCAATTGGCCATTCCTCAAGACCACCGTATTTTACTGACTTCGGCATGAAATGGGTCAACGTCAACAGTGATCATTCGTGATACTAGTATATTTTCCTAACATATTTATCAATGGTGTGGATGTATTGTATCGACGTGATTAGGCCTAATTATGATCTTTTGGATAGCAGACAATAATTAATAATAATTAAGCGTGTATAAAATTCGACAAAAATTGACTGAAATAAGTAATTTTTTTCTGTTTAAAAGTAATTGCGGGGGAGCTGTCATAATAGTAAAATTTGACAACACCGTTCTAATAATAACAGGTAAGTGAAATTTCTGTAATGTTCCGTCACTGAAAACACATGCACCCTATTGCATTTACAATACTATCGTCTAAGTATAAAGTGACAGAATGATGTTACTGCCAAGGACAACAATAAATTTATGTCTATAAAGGAACAGTGGGGCTTCTTGTGACAGTATGGCAACAACACAGGCATATCCATAGGGGATGAGAGGCGAACTGCCTTCAACTGAGAGCATTTTATTGGGAAATCATTTGGGGAAATACTTAATTCACCTTTCAGAGTATCCATCTATTAATCTGACGTCATTTGACGTCATAATCAGATACGTGTAGGATGACATCATAATCATTGCATCAGAAATGATTATATTTGGCCCGTCTTTCCCTCTTAATAGTCCGGTAGTACGAATTGTATGTCTTTGCTATTTAATTAACATGATGTTGAATATTTTGAAACTAAATTGACTGGGCGCTGTTGCTGCCATAGGCGGCAACAGCACCCAGTCGAATTAGTTTTAAAATATCCAACAACTTATGTGCATAGTTTTCTGGAAATTGATAGTCAGCGACTTCAGGGATCGATCGATCCCAACACGAGCGTGGTGTGGGTGGAGCTTAGATAGAGATGGGCGGGGCAAAGCTAAAATTGGAAAGGTCCATTGACCAGGTTATTTTCCCAATATGTTATTCCTCAGCAAATAACCCCAGCAAGGAATTGCTTCTCAGGACATCTAAATTTCCATTCTTTATGAAGATGCTTACTTCCGTAAAATTTCACAAAGTAATGGGACACTTTTCTCAGGTCGCATCTCTGAGAAACTTGTAAGAATCGCCAATACGGGCACATCTTCAGGTGAAATATGGTTCAAGATCATCATCATCATCATCATCATCATCATCATCATCATCATCATCATCATCATCATCCCCTTCTTCTTCATTATCATCATCATCATCATCTTCTTCTTCTTCTTGTTCTTCTTCTTCTTCTTCTTCTTCCTTTCCCAGTGTTGTCCCAATACTCCATGTGGTTATTGAGTTATTTTGTGGGTTAGTGAGTAGCTGGATTTTAAGCTCTCTGTATTTCATCCTAACTGATTTGTTATAGTCATTGACTTGATGCAAGTGATGTACTTGCCGATGCAGTGCAATTTCCGTAAGAAATCTCAGGCCAAATACTAAATGCATAAAATCTAGCTATGTGTATGCCTTTGGAGCGAGACATTACAGATCAATGGCTTTATGTTGACTCAATACAACACATACATCAGCTTCATCAGTTTCTGTGAGTTTGTGAGCTAAATACAAACATACCTGTGTTCAATGGACATCATTACCAGACAGACAGACACGATTCCTGTCTGTCAATAATTTGTGGGATAACTGATAAAATTCCATTCATTCCTTTGATCTATATATACTATGCTTAACCTTTAATTGATTAAGATTTGTCAAGAAAATTATATATTATT
The DNA here is from genome assembly GCA_034401795.1 of Chaetoderma sp. LZ-2023a. Lineage (NCBI taxonomy): Eukaryota > Metazoa > Mollusca > Caudofoveata > Chaetodermatida > Chaetodermatidae > Chaetoderma > Chaetoderma sp. LZ-2023a. Next base: position 184,111,479 of record CM067370.1, on the reverse strand, counting down.
CTTAATGAATCTTCATTTGTGAGACGAACAGAAGACTATTAAAAAAATTACTACTGGAATAACTGGCTCAGTTATCTCCAGTACGGAGCTGTTGCATTCAGGTCGGTATGTTGCCAGAGTTGTATTTAAAATACTACTGATCCGATTTGCTTCAAATCGTAACACGACAAAGGCTGCTACCCTCAATGATGATTTCAAGACTTTGGTCATAATCCGAATTAAGACGCATTGATGTGGATAGATTCAAATTCCAGATTTACAGATATCTCAGAAACAACTGGCCCAATTTGGCTCAAATCTTAACACGAGAAACGGTTTAACAGTACACTGTGATTCCATGACATTGGTTGATCAACACAGAAAACCAAAAAAAATCCACCAACTCTAGAATTTGGTTAGAGTGAGCTAAACACAGAAGGACATGTGTCTGCATCTCTCATTGTTCGTGTTATTATGCCAACGGGAGGTAGTATTTTATATATATTTAAAGGTGCATATTCATACCAAAATGCTTGAAAACACAATTGTTAAAAGCGAATACTTTTAGAGGATTAGATTGAGTACATCAACGTAGTGAAACGAAATAAATCTTAGCGTGTGATGGTTTCATTCCGTATAAATTAATATACTTTTTTAGTTGTGAAGTTGAATTAGGAACTCATGCCTCTAATTCAACTTCACAACTAAATAAATTATATTAATTTATACGGAATGAAACCATCACACGCTAATATTTATTTCGTTTCATTACATCTAGACATACAATTTAAGCATCTAAAGCTATAAAATTTTAACCATTTTATTTTCAATCATTTTAGTGGGAATATATACACCTTTATTAAAAATGTTTGTGAATGTTGTTGCTGCTCTGTTGTTTGTTTATTGTTTTAAAATCACAGCATAAGCTTGTAAAAAGCCCTGTACGGTAACTATAATACACCATGATAATGGGAATAGGTAATACAAGCAGATCTGTAATGCATGTCCAATTCAAATCGACTCTATGACGCTATGAGAATTGGACTATTTCTTGTGAATATCTGCGTTCTGTTTGCAACTGCGTAGGCCGAAGTTTATCTTTCTAAAATAAAATGTTAATACTAAGACTGACTGCTTCAATGTCTACAGTAATTACGCTAAGGGACAAACTAAATATCTCTCGCCATAGCTTGGTATACTGAGAAGTCATTTCAGCCAATATATGCTAGATAAAGAAATGGCTGTATTAGATAAACCAGCTGTGCTGGCTAAACAATATAATATTCTGGGATTCTTTATTCATGGTTGAATGTCGTCCATTATTGCATTATCTTAGTATTGTTGATGCTTGGCTGAATGTGGAACACGGTTGGACTGTCTAAGAAAATATTTGATATCTGGTTAGGAGTGCGATGTTGTTGGACAATTCCAGTATTTTGTCGCAGCGTTGATAATGGGCCATTTAAGACTATTCAGAGACTATTCCTATATTGCTGATGTTTGATTGAACATGGGACATTGATGTACTATCTAAGAGTTCCTGGCATCTCGTTGACAATGTGATATTGTTGGACTATTTTAGTATTATGATGCCTCATTGATTGTGGAATCTTGGTTAGTCATTCCAGTTGAATATTAATGCTTCATTGAACTTGTAACATTGGAACTATATTCGGGAACAATGGCCCTTTTCAGTTTATCCATCTATTATATGACGTCATAATCAAACTTCGTTACATGGATGATGCCATCATAGTGACTGACGTAGATTCGTCACGGATGCTTAATTGAAGATGGACTATACGGTGTTGTATACTGTTGAATATTCTAAAAATCATTTGACTGGTTGCTGTTGCTGTATAATTTTCCTGGAAATTGATAGTCAGGAAGTTCAGGAATCAAACGATCCCAACACGAGTGAGGTGTTAGTAGCACTTAGCTAGAGATGGGCGGGGCATATCTAAAACTGGAAAGGGCCATTCCAATATTGTTGATACCGGGTTGAAGGTTGAATATTGCTGAAGTAGTTGATCTGCGATGTCAATCGCAGATTATTGTTTTTACTCAGGATCTTTCTTCTTATTATTATTTTTATTATTCTTGGGATTTTCGCCACCTATCTCCTACAGTTTCCACAGCATCAGCTCAAAACTTGGTCAACTTGTAGTACCCATTGGGACTTGCACTGCTCTTGCTTTTATTCTGGCTCCACCCAATAATTTTCGAGCTACCCAACTTGGAGTGGGCAAAAAATCCTCTAGGAAATGTATGGGGATGCTCTTTAAATTGGTACTACACCGAGAGTCTTGAACGGATCACTACCATATTTTCTGAGGATGTTACCACTGGCCATTTGTTTTTTAAATTTTTTCTTTCAAAATGGTCCCCAGGCCTTTGATCTCCCAATGCATGGAAAAAATCCCATAGGAAATGTATGGGGATTTTCAAATGTTTTAAGTGCTACTACACCAAGGGGGTTTGAGCGGAACACTACCATACTTGTGTAGAATGTTACCACTGATGATTATTTTTGATTTTTTTTCCAAAATGGTCGCCATAAAAATTCTGGGCAAAAGTATAACTTTTTGTTTTTATTTGCAGAAATGAACTCAGAATGAAAAAAATAAAAATAAATTTTTTGAAAATTTTTTTTGGGAAAAATGACGACCAGGCGCACCTTTTGGGGTCAAAATCACCAAAACATTTTTTTTTTGCAGAAATGAACTCGCAGTGAAAAAAAAGATTTCAAATTTCTTTTTCAAAATACCCGCCAAAATGAGTTTTACTCTGATCGAATTGAAATTTGGTGAACTTCTACGTCTTACATTGATTTGATTTGGTGTCAAATTTAAACTTGATCCGAACAACAGTTTTCTAGAAAATCAGCTTTTCTGTGCCACATATCCCCATAGCAAACCTTTAGGAGCAATATTGGAACAGTGTTATCTTACACAGTTTTATTCCGATTCTTTTCAAACCAGGCCAGATTCTAGAACATCGAAATACCTAAACAATTTCCGATGAAAATTTTAATATCTCCTTTGGGGTCAAGGTCATTCACTGGTAAAGCTTTCCAGTTTTCATGTTTAGCATACATTACCTGCCCTTCATCATGCAACTTCAAAGATCATGTTAGAAGACACACTTATTTTTATCCTTAGTGTCAAGGTGACATTTTAGTTTGAAATAAAATCGTTAGTGAACATGTTAACCATTCAGATCTCTGCATTTCCCTGCCCACCATGTCCCCATAGGAAATGTTATGAGAGCAATATTCGGATACTGACTGCTCCTAGAGTTTTGCCTCTATCATCTTGAAACTGGAGAAACGTCTCGCATGTCTTGACCCAGATTTTGACCCAAAATACTTTTTTGGGTTCGGCGACCCGTTTTGGTGAAAATCCAGCATAAGCCCAATTTTTGGGAATCTTGATAATTGATATTTCTAGGTTGGTCAGATGCTTGATATTTGGCATATACGTAGATACATTACACTACTATTGATTAAAAAAATACAATCATTGCCGAACATGTTAACCTTTTAGAGAGCTGCATTTTCGTTCCCAACATGTCCCATAAGGAATGCATGAGAGCAATATTCGGTCAGCGACTGCTCCTAGGATTTTTTACGGATTATCTTGAAACCAGACATATTTCTAGAATCTGTTGACCCGCAAGTTTACCCAAAAAATCTTTTCCGTTCAGTGTCCAGTTTTTGAGAAAATGCTGCATGAAAACAATTATTTGACATCTTGAGAATTCTTACTCCTGTCCCTGTCAGAGTGTTGCCATTTTTGACATCCCTAGATACCAGAGGCTACTATTGCTTACTAAAATAAAATTGTTAGTGAATATATTAACACTAAACAATATTTCTATGATTTGCTGATAGATGACGGAATCATAGTCGGATTGTTTCAGCATTTAGATCGCATGATTCGGGGCGGAATTGCCTCTCAGATGCCATTTACAGAACTCCGATATCCCGAACGGTTCATGAGATATTGAGATTTTTGTATCGTAGACAAATATGTCAATAGGAACTGTATTGGAAATTGATTTGATGATAAATGACCCAGCTTTGGAAATATCATATCTAAACTTGGTACATTTCTAGTACGCACCAGGCATATATAGATCATCTACAGAAATTGGATCTGGTGTATGGTTCCCGAGAAATCCACGTTTTCTTGTCCAAAAAGTCCAATTGGAAATGTAAGGGAGTACTATTCGGAGAGCAACTGGTCCTAGAGTTTCTTGCAGATCATGGAGAAACTTAACAGACTTCTAGCATCTGATAACCCACATCTGACACCAACATATTTTCCTGTTCCATTGAGTACTATTTGAGATTTCTAGCCTCCAAACTTGAGACACTGGCTGGGATGCTTTTATTTTTCTTTTGGATCCAGTGACTAATTTCCAAGGAATACGCTTATCCGTACCCAAAATGCCCCATAGGAAATGTATGAGAGTGATATTCTGATAGCGACTCCCCTTAAGGTATCTGCAGATCATGTTGAAACTTAACACCCTTCCAGAATCCGTAGTCACACATCCGACCCAAAATCAAGGAAAAGGCCATCAAATGTCAAATAAAGGAGAAATTAATGAATTTTATTTGGCCAAGGTAGTCAGAGACAATCAAAATTCACCAGATTTAATTGCCTCAATCAACTTCAACAAGTAAAGGGAGGTAATTCATGCCAAAACCTAAAATTGGTCACTTGGATTGACATTAACCTTGGACGGGTCACTTTCAAACCATCACTGTAGGATCTGGCACATGTGATATACCTATAATAAATTTTTCATGAAAATCAAGGGAAAAACCCTGAAGTTTCAAATAACTGAGTAATTAATGAATATAGTCAGAGAGAATCGAAATTCATCATATTGAATTAACTCAATCAACTTCAACAGGTAAAGGGAGGTAATTTAAAGCAAAAACTAAAATTTGTCAGTTCTTTGCATGAATTTCCCCCCTTTACCGTTACTTCATTAATTTCTCCTTTATTTGACATTTAATGGCGTTTTTCTTGATTTTGGTAAAAATTTCATGACAGCAAATCAGGACACATTATTCTATACTTTAGGGTAAAGGCTATCGGTTTTCAAGAAATCAGCTTTCCATACCGTGTGTAAAACTATGGGAATTTCAACTATGGATCTTTGACCTGCGACAACACATAGACTTTTTATCAGATCAGCATCAGACATGCTCAATGATCATATGAGAAGAGGGCTTATAATACTCCTTAATGCCAAGTCATCGCAGATTTACAGTTACTTCAATAAATAATTTGGGCGTGAAATATCGCCGTTATCAAATTAATCTTAAAACAGGCTAATTGACGTTAAAACATAAAACAGAAATTGTTTATCATGTACACACGTTTTACTAATAAATTCTATAAACGTCGTCAAGTACACATCTTAGTGGCAATCAAGGATACATAAACGTACGTGTTTACACTGTCATGACACCTTGGACATTCTATTTGTGCTGCTCATGTGTATGATGTGTATGCAGAGCAACATGCGATACATGGCCATAGAAACAGATTCAGATTCAGATTCAGATTATTTTATTTACACCCCCAGGTCACATAATGGCATATGGGGAATATGAATTTACAGAAATTATAAATGTTATGGCGATCAGACATTATATATCAAATCATAATTACATATTTTGGTATTTATCTAGTTATATAACCACTGTTTGTGCTTTCGGTAGTAGCAGTAGTAGTAGTAGTAGTAGTAGTAGTAGTAGTAGTAGTAGTAGTAGTAGTAGTAGTAGTAGTAGTAGTAGTAGTAGTGGTAGTAGTAGTAGTAGTAGTAGTAGTAGTAGTAGTAGCAGCAGCAGCAGCAGCAATAGCGGTAGCAGTAGCAGTAGCAGCAGCAGCAGCAGCAGCAGCAGCAGCAGTAGTAGTAGTAGTAGTAGTAGTAGTAACTTAGAATTATTATAAAAGTTACAGTTATTATTTACACGTACTTCATAATTAGTAATGACAAAATTATTACTGTTATTGCACCGCCATCTCAATAACAAAGTACTAAAATTATAGTGGTCATATTGTGGGGGTCATCAGGATTTAGATTATAATAAATATATAATAATTGATTATAAAAAATGTCAGATTGGTATTCTTAGAAATGGGTTATTGCTGTACATAAGGTAGTAATTTTTTAAACTAAAATACAGAACAACCTTATTTTCAACAATAGACAGTTATATTCATTCATATCGCGACAGAGACTATTTTGGGTGTTCACCACCGGAGTGACTTGCTCGATAACCGAACCAGTCATTGCTGTGTTAAATCTACAAAACAGCCTCTCATCGTGTTACTCTATAGTTTTTCTACAATTGGGTTTCTTGTTATTGTTTCTTGGATAGCCACAGTGTGGGTGCAACAAACTGGTTGTTAAGTCAGGTGGTTGTTTGCATTATGTGATTTTGGCGTCGGCTAAAATGTGACGTGTTTTTTCTGACATCAGATACTTGGGTAACAGTTTTGGTTTAAGGGAACTCTTTAAGAGGACCACATTATAACGTTACACTATAACAGCGAGAGGGTGAGCACATATTTTAATGGCAAGTCGGAAAACGCACTCAATAAAATTATTAATATATTATATTAAAAACTTTACTGAAATATTATATCATTGATTCATTCTAAACAGTTTTCCCCTCAGGAAATACAGAAGATGGCCTCTGAGAACATCTACAGTTAAAGGCGTTTCTCTCTGCCTAATATATATAAATATAAATAAATATATATAAATATATATATAAATATATATAAATATATATAAATATATATAAATATATATAAATATATATATATATATAAATATATAAAAATATATATATAAAAATATATATATATAAATATATATATAAATATATATATAAATATATATATATATATATATATATATATATATATATATATATATATATATATATATATATATATATATATATATATATATATATATATATATATATATATATATATAAATATATAAATATATATAAAGCATGCAGCCAAACAAACACGTTTCTTCACACCAGCACCAAAAGTCGTAAAGATCGCCATTTTATATTACATTCCTTAGATCAGTCTTGATACACTGCCTTTAAAATCTCACACTATCACTAAGCCATAAGTCTTATTGATTGGTATTTCATAGGCTAATAATAATTATGGTACTCTTTAGAGATTAAATTACCAGCGTCTCAATTCAAGACTAACCATGCTGTTGAATATTCTGAAACTAATTTGATAGGAGCATGTTGCGACCATAGGCAACAGCTTCTCCCAGGTAAATTAGCTTCAAAATATTCAACTAATTCTCTGTTACATTGTAAAGGGGTTGTAGATTTTGTCTAACTAAGGGGTAAAGGGTTAAAGGAAATCTGACCTTATCTTATACCAACCATTCAGGTGATAGACTTTGCTATACATAGTCCATCCCTGAGATTTTATCTTTTTATCATACCGACAATGAAAGATATTCAGGTTTTAGTAACTAAATGTTGATATATTTCTACAGCCTATGATGGCTGTCATTATTTACTTTTCAACTAATCAGAAAAAATGAGCGTGTATGCTTCGGTATATGCTCTCGCTCAGCGAGGTACCATCTATAGTTTGGCCATGTGGTGTACAAGCAATCATACAGGTAAATTGTTGAATGTTTTGAAACTAGTTTGACTCGAAGTTGTTGCTGCCATAGGCAGCAACAACTTCCAGTTAAATTAGTTTCAAAATATTCTATGAAATAATTATTATATAATAAAGAATGCAATGCATTGCCACTTATATATCATCGCACACTATCACTTGAGGAGACAAAATCGGGGCACTCACTGTTCAATATTTACGCGATATTAGAAAGCATATAATTGTGATATAGATAAGGGAATGTGACAGGATATAAATGATATGGAATCTATAAAACATCTCTCAGTGCAATACAAGATTTGAGATGAGATTAGCAGCACTTTAAGGAACATTATGTCCTGTGGCATCTAGGAACATGGCCGACTGTGGAGAGATTGTTACCTGTAGCTGAATATGATCCAATCGAGCACTCAATTTTAGCAGTCTTTTGGCAAATAGTCTACTGTATTTAACACTATTTCGGCAGTTCGACTGCAACTGGAGTGTATATATTGCCTCTGTGTGCGTGTTTGTTCACGTGTCTGTACACGTGGGCGATCCTATGGGTCATGTTGAAGTAGATAATGGTCACCAAAACAAACATTAGCATCACAAATACTATAGGAATTATAATGATACCATTAAAACGAGCAAATAACATTCATTAAACAGCAGCAAATGAATATGTATGATGCAAAAATAGTTGTGGGTATGTCAGGATTGTTAGAAAAAAGAATTTGACAGATAGACCAAGAGACAGGCAGACAGATAGACGGACAATCTTATATCAGGAGCAAATCGCAAACAAAAAGATACAAGCCCAACAGACTAGTGTTTTCCAACAAAGAATGCATTAACGTTGAGGATCTGATCAATCTACTAATGGAGAAATGTCCCGACAGGGCTAGTCACTCATTCTAATAGTTCTGTTATGCTAGGCTTTATTCATAAACATCCCAGCTCTAGCCATCACGCATTAGTCTGATTTGTGATGCAGACATTTGTGGAAAGATAACAATGATTGATGGATGGAAGAGATCATCCAATCCGAGAATATGACTTGGCAGAAGGAGTGACTGCATATACGCTTCAAAACATTTCGTGTAGAATCACAGAGGAGGGATGTTATGTGTATATGTCTTAAGTCATTATTGGAATTGGCAATGGTTAGGGGGATAGCTAATCATATATGGTTTCACTACCTGAGAAAGGTGTGATCTCCACATGTCTACCCAGTTATTTCTCCCCATTCCCTTCCTCCTCTCGCTCCTCCTCATCTTCCTCCTCCTCCTATCGGACTAATGGTTAATATTATTTGCATAAACCTATCAGATACAGAGATATTAGCCATGTAGATCCAGAGTTGTTGTCTGAATCCTCCATGTCAACTGAGTCAGAGCCATATTATAAGATTAAACGTGTGTTATCCCAAAGAAACACCACTGATGACGTACACTATTTAGTTCATTTCGTTGGTGAACCATCTCAGAGTGCGGTATGGCCTTCTGCCGAAAACCTCAGTCCAAAGGCAAAACGACATATTACCATTAGACCACCCCAGCAGTTTAGCGTAATATCAATTGCTCTCAATATTTGTGACTATATTTATAGTAGGCTATTTATTGAAGACAAAGCAGGGTGTTTGTTTAATTTAATTCTGTAATAAATGTATCACCATTTTTTTTAAAGGAAAGATTAATATGATCATTTTCGCTGATATGTAATATATGATATAGTGTAGCTCGCAGGGGTACGTGCTGGTCCATCCTACTGCTCCGCTCCGTTTCAACACATGTACAGGATGCACGGGAGGGCTGGTTAGCTGCGGTTCTCGTGGTTACAGATCCAATATCACGAATCTCCAAAAAGTAAAAAGACCTACTTCTAGAGCTGACAGAACGATAACGTTCCAATAGGGCCGTGCGACCATTGGTGCCAAGATTGAACCTCACCGTCTCATTCCAACTATTAGTATCACCGGTATGACGGCCCATGACTCAATTTAGGAGCCCAGACATGATAATTAAGAAAAATATAAACTACAAACAATGGTATTCGTTTGTCAGTGCGCGAGAGAAAATATACAGTCCATAGAACTAAGTTGGTGTCTTGTTGACGTGGTACCTCACCGATCCGTATATATCCGTGGGTATCCCTGCAAGGGAGCGTCCTAACGAGGCCACTTATGTAGTTTAATATAAACCATTATACGTCTAACAAAAATATTATTGTTGCGAGAGGAAAGTGCCTTGCGTGGGCCTCCATCACAGGAAAATGCCTTTAACGCCGAAGCGGAGGAAGAGAGCTGGAAAAAAGTGCCACTCTCTTGTTCAAACATATGCTAAGTTTAGTGTGAGTCAAACTAGTGAAATTATAATTAATGTGATGCACACTGTATTACGTGAAGATGCGGGTGGATTATTTCCATAGAATTCAACACCGTCATCTTATGTGGGTCCAAGATACTGTATTGGTAGTTGCTATTCTGGCAGAAAGCATGAAGTTTGGCATATAGGTGGTTTAAGGTATGCTGAACATAATTAGATGCGGTGCCACGTGATTCTACCAAGGGAACCCATTCAAAATGGGGGATTCAAAATGGCCACCTTCCCAGCAGAAAATCTGCATTACTCAAGTTCTAGATGGAGTAGAGGGCTGGAATTGATGTCAAATTAAGGGTTTCTTGTGTCACTGGTTTTGATTTTACCCATTACAATACTCTAAATAGATAAACATGCTGAAAAATATATTATTATTGTTGTTGTTGTTGTTGTTGTTGTTGTGATCGTCGTCGTCGTCGTCGTCGTCGTCGTTGTCGTTGTTGTTGTTGTAACATTTGTAAATTAGTAGTATTATTGCTAAACGTTTGTGCACACATGTTTCGGGAGGAACATTTTAGAAACAAGTTTTTGCTACTCAAAACAATTGGTCTACACGTTTTCTCCAGTAAAAGTAATTGTATGCCAGCCCCTCGCTTCGCCAAGCATTATTTCGTTGCGGATTTCCATATAATTATTGTAGTTTCCTAAACTCACACTGACTATTTAAATATATCAGGAGAATACATAGGCAGAGTCCCACCAGACTGTGGCCTGCAAGTTAATTAACACACGACATGCTTCACCGAAGTTTGATCACCACTTTTTAGCGTGGTTCGGCAGATCTGACGAGTTGTTCACCAAGATTCACCACTCGTTCTACATACTGGAGAAATTACATCAGGGCCATGATGCCCATTTGCAGGAAGGCTCCTCTGAAGTGTTGGAAGTGAGGGACTCTTCTATTTAATTATTTGCCCCCGGATGGCCGTCCGAGGGCTTACAAAAACTTAGATGCGGATGCTGCGATTGCGGGACAGAGACTAAGAACTGAAATCCGAGAGGCACTGCTGCAGCTAATATGGAGCCACAGTCGGTAAGCAGTTGCCCACGTCTTGCACTGCTCTAGCCACACAACCTGCTAATTGTTCTCTCTCGCTGAAATGTGGTCTCGATTCTTGATATTCTACTCCTTTTATACTACGCATGACGCCATAGGCAGGACGCCCAGCCAATCAGTGGGCGATCTGTAGCCAATCAGCGTGCAGATAGAAAGGGTGAGGAGCTATCATGTGATAGACATCTTCTCCATTCATTTAGTATATAACCGTGTTTACGACGTCCCAGTAATATTTCGAAAATAATTTCAATGAACTAAATTAGGATAACTCGGCCATTTCTCGTCAGATTTTAAAAAGGTAAATAGATTTGGAATCCTCGTCTCATTCCAATCCTGATAGGTACCAAGAACGACGAGAAGAATTGAATTTAAAGGGATAACGTGCACCAACCCGGTACACTTTAGTATGCATTCTCTCCCAACGCTGACACATGTTGTCATGGAAGCTCTGATGTGCGCGCATGCGCGCTACACGATCTTACGGACCTAGTCGTTTCACAGAAACCTCTCATATGGCTTTATACATGCGTACTATCCTGCTCAGGACGGGGGGGGGGCGTGTGGCGTGGTTAGAACGTACCCGGAATGGTCGTACCAATCCGGCCGATCCACGCTACACCCCCCCCCCCCCCCCGCCTCCTAGTTTAACACCCACGGCAAACGATTCCACACCATGGATCGAAAGCATGGGAGCATGTTAGGCGAGAATTATAGACATCTCGAGTAGGTGCGTAGCTGAGAGGAGTAGTGACGCGAGAGACATGTAGTTTATCAGAGAAGAGCACAGAGAGGTGCGAAAGAGTTTGAGAGGGTGGCATACTTTGGTTTTGATTTTTGGCCTGGTATTTATTTTTCCAGGCCTTTTCTTTTTTTATATTGTGGTGCGTGCTCTTTTAGTTTGTTTATTATCATGATTCGACTAAACAATAGCTCGCATGGGCGTTCTCTTGTTGACGGATACTTAGATTTCCGCTGAGAATGCCTAAGCTCCAACGTACCCAGATTAAGATAACTCCTATATATATATAAAGACAAATATAAAAATAGAGTATATATGTATATATTTATTCTATACATACCACAGTGTAATGAATACAGTAATTACATATGCATGGCACTTGTATGAGGGCATGCATACAGTGCGGCCCGTTTTGGTGGGCCCACATGGATAGCTCTCGACATCCCAAATCTGTCTCATCATACTAACACGAGAAGAAAGGTAATAAGAAAAATAGTATATAATAATAAAAACAGGTTCATCAGGCAGCCCCAATAATGGCTGGGATGGCATGACGGGAAATAAGACATGTTCACTGTGGTGTGTAGTGTACTTACACCACACACGGTGTGTTTACAACACAGAAATCTGCAGCGATTATTTTGCTGAGACACAGCCATGCAATAATTTGCATGGTTGTGTAGGATGACCGTAGTCAGCCAAGGGACGGAGTTTCAATTTTAAAAACATATATAATAAGAAAAATATCTTTAGAAAAAATATAACAGTTTTTCCGCACACCTAGTCAAACATTCTGCTGCATCCACAACAATAATGGCCACAAGTGTCTGCTGAAAATTTTCCCCAGCGAGTCTGAGTTCCACGATCCGAACATGATGGTCGTGGAGGATGCTGCTGACATTACATTGTCTATGTTAATGTTCTCTGTGCTCAGGTGTGATGAAGTTGCGGATGAGTTGGGTAATGCACTTGTTGCGGTGGTGACGATTATGTGTGGTGTCCTGATGGTGGCTGATTCCGAAGTTGCTGTCATCACTGTTGTTGTGACTGTGGTGGTAGTGGTGGTTTCGTGTGGTCGGCTGGGTGTGGCGGAAATGCTGCACTGCAATGTTGCTCCAGTGAGTGTGGATAGTTTTCTAACTTTTACAGCCTGAATAAGTCTACTTGCAGATGTTCTAGCTACCGCTTGGATGTTGAGTTGATGAGCTAAGTGACATTTCCCTGAGTGCGGTCTGTCCGACGTGGTAGCTTTTCAGATGGCAGGATCTATTGGTACGATGGTGCTGTGCATGGATGTCGGAGTGCTGCAGAAGTGGTGATGGTGGTTTCTGTGAGACTTATCTCCTCGTCGATAACTAAACTGCGAGGAGATATGGAACTGTCTGAAATGTCCTGTAACACGGGATCACGATTTGTCACAGGAGTCGTTATCACTACCAAAATTGGCTGTCCAATCATGGATGTGGATATTGTTGCGGTGATGTGTGCTGCCATTGTGGTTACTGCGGGTACTGCCGGTGCGGATGTTGCAGTTTGTGTTGATGACAATGCTGCAGGTGCTGCCGGCTTTGATCTTACGGGTGCTGCCGATGTTGTGGTGATGGTTACTGGAGTGCTGGTGCCAGCTGACTGTGTTGCTGATGCGGATGCTGAAGCTATTTGCGGAAAGTCAGGTTGTCGTCTTTTTGTGCATTTAGTTTTGGCCTTCTTCCCGGTCGGAATTAATACTATTGGAAGTCTACTTTTGAAGCATGGAGCGAGGACATCTATATCCTCACTTTGTTCACAGGCTTTAAAGCTACGACCAACATACAATGTTTAAAAGATACCATGTGTGTAACACTGTACCGCATGGTGGAATATAAATATTTGCAGTCTGCACAGTATGCCCTCTGAAGCAGTCAAGCAGATGGTCACAATTGACGTGAAGTTTCAAGTCAAAATTTCTGGAAAATGCATGCTTGCATGGCTGTCCGTCGTATGAAGTTGAAGTACCCGGATATTTCTTGCCGATGTTCGCAGGTGCCGATTCTTCTGAGCTGTCGGGCAACGCGAGATCTTCCGCAAGTGACATACTACTCCTGCATGATTGTTATATGCAGAACTACACGCACCTAACTAAACTTTTCCTAACTTTCCTATCTCTTCATAATACTTTCCTGGCCAATTATAACATGAAATGATAATAATAAGAAAACAGCAGAATTTGGTTTGTGACACGAAAATGGCCTAATGCCTGATCTTCCCTGGTGTCGAGTTTGAAGGGAAGATGAGATTATATATTCCCTTCGTCAAAAGAAGGTAAATATATATATATATAAACTAACCAGAACAATTAATACAATATCAAATGTTCAGAATTATATATCTTAGTACAGGTTAACGAACCTACTATGGTGCGTTAGTGAAAACATCTCACAGAAAATGAGAATAACTATAAACATATACAGAAATTATAACTAGCAGTCCTAACACTGGTACGGTACCTTTTAGTCATCGGGACCATTCTTACAGATACAATATAATTAGAAAAGTACACTTAGCGGAATAATTAAAAGGTTAAGTGTAGTTGCTTGAATACTCGGTAGCCATTCTTAAGTTAGGCTATCGTGTTACTGAAATTGATACGTCATTCCTTATTTGACGTGAGTTGATGCATTTTCTGGAAGCTGGAAAGTTCCCACAGGTTGGTTCCTGCAAGTTGGTTCCGCAAACAGGATTCCCACAAGAACCTCATGGTGGGGGTACATCGCTCAGGACTGTAAGCACAATGGAATGTCTAATGAGTAGTCAGCAAGAGATGCAATAGCATTACTGATGCGAAGAAAGTTCCCATACACCGATGGCATGGATGGAAGTTGTCAACAACCCGATCACAAGCGGGGGTTATCAGATGCAAATGAAGATACAAAACAAAGCTTAACGGTGCTGGGTACGTCAGCCAGCTCTGAAGACGCACCTGGCAAAGTTTACTTGCTGTGGTCGAAAGTTAAAAGAACCTACATGACATTAGTGCGGGGACGGTTGAAATACCACTTTTAGGCATGGCCGGCAGATCCGGCGAGTCATCCATCAAAGAACATCCTGCCTCTACATCTGTAGAATCACATATTCAGGCCATATAGGCCTCACCGCAAGTTCGTGTTCTGAAGTAGATATTGATACTCGTGAACGATAATTAGAAAGTTCCAAATTGCTCCCGCAAGTAGGGAGTTACAAAATTGTTTTAGTGCGGTGGGTTGGCTTACTGCTAGCTACGGGAGAGAACCCGACAGAAAGTGAAGTTATATGCGTAATATCTGTCGCTCAATAGTAGCTGGTACAGGTCCAACCTATTCGGCCCCTGGCCGAGGATGCTCTCGATCTCTGAATCGCATCTACTTTTATACTCCTCGTGACGTCACAGGCGCAGGCTCCAACCAATCATCGTTCGAGCAACAACCAATCACCGCGTAGCTGATAATAACGTGGTAGAAGTTCTGCGTCCACGTGGTTATGACGTCATGGCAATATTTTAAAGATAATCAAGAAGGGTTTTCCATGGATTTTGAAATGGTTAACAGATTTAAAAATCCCGTCGAATTCTCTTCTTGATTAATGCCAGTCCGCGGGAACAGGTAATCAAAAAGGAGTACAGGGTACCATCTCTGTACACTAAAAGCGTCATCCTATCTTGGTCGTAACCTATGTGCTCCATCATAAATCTTAGTCGTTTTTACAACGTGATCTCTCCCATAGGCCCATATCCGCTTATGGCTCTACCCAGGGGTGTGTGTTCAGGGAACGAATCCAGGATGGGCGGCGCATACCCAGCTTAGCTGGTATGGCCGGTACCCGACCGGTCGAACCGAACTACAATATCCATTGCTAGTGACCTTCCCGTGAGGGCGTGGTGGGTTCTAAGACTTCAACCGGTCACTACACCAAGTTGGATGGAGATCTGTGTCTCGTCCATTACGGAATTAATATTTTACCTGTCATTAGGGTTAAGTTCCAGAATGCCCAGAGATGCACTGCAGGCCGGTCTACAAAATATAATTTCTTTTTGCAGTGCTTCCTACATTGGCGGAGGAATCTAAACTAACTGGTATCCGAAGATACTGGGGAAGTGTATGTAAATCAACACTTTAGTTATCACCGCTCGGAAACCCCAATAGTTTCCTAAGAGTCAGATCCTGCCAACGTGTCGATTGGGAGTCCAGACAATTAAGCCGTGAGGCTGGAGGAGCACAGAAAGAGACAATCACTCATTATTAATGAGGCCCTAAGGTAATTGGCCAATTTTACACAATTTAGCCGTTGCATGGTGTTACATATCCACTAGAGTCTGTTACGGAGAGATTGTCCCTAACTACTTTAAACCTATCCTATTGAGCTAAAATAGCCAGGTTTAGTCAGTCACATGTCAGGCTCGAGCATGGTGAGCATGAACAGTGACCTCAGTGTAAAATTGATGCTGATGTAATATAGTGATGCAGATATAATGTTGATGTATAGTATTGCCTAGCGTACTGCGTTCTAGAGTTTTCATAAATAAACAAAACAGAATAACTAGGATGGCTACTTGCCATATACATAACTAATTAATACAGTGCTAACGGTAATTCAGGTCATAGGACCTTATGGTGCTGTTAGTTGAGAGCACACGGAAATAAAGATAATACATACAATAAGAAACAGAAAGTATAAAAATGCGGTCAGAAAGACCGGGTAGGTACCTATCAGTCATAAGTACCATTTACGGAAATAATAAAATGCACAATAGTATAGTTACTTGAGTACCTATTGGTCATCGGTACAGTAAGAGTTCATAAATGACGGAAATTGATACGCTACAGTTGAGTAGTGTGAGATAGCACGATCCTGAATGCAGGGAAGATTTCCGCAAGCAGACTGTTGATGCGGCTCACTCTCAAGACAGTGAAGAAGAACAGTTAGAGAAAGATGCCCACTAGACAGTGAAAATAACCGATACATGAATTTACACAGTTTGTGATAAAGTTTCCGCCTGGCGACAGTAGTTTGAAAGTTACCCATTAACAGGAGGGCTACAGTTGTAATTAAATATGCATGTAAAAAAACTGGGTACATGGTGCGGGATATGTTGCATAGCTCTTGTGACGCACTGAGCAGAGTCCCACCATAACACATGCGACATGCAGTGCGCAAGTTTGATACCACTTTTCAGCGTTGTCCGGAAGATCTGGTGAGTTATCCACCAAGAATCACCATCAGCTCTACATCCCGTAGAATTACATCGGGCTCGCAAGGCCCATCCGCAGGAAGCTCCTCTGTGAAAGTTCTGAAAAAGGGAGTTCTTATATTATTTTATTTTGCCCCCGGATGGCCATCCGGGAGCTTCCAAAACTGGTATCGCGGATGTCCAAGACTGCTCACTGGTGCAGGAGATCTCAATTCTGAATGGCACAGCTGTGGTGTAGGTACCACAGTCAGTCAGCAGTTCTCCCACATCTTGCACTGCGCTGGTCCAGCAGTCTTGCTGACGGGTCGGCTTCCACGCCGATGATGCTCTCGATTCTCGTTTTCTGGCTCCTTTTATACTACTCGTGACATCAGAGGCAGGACGCTCCAGCCAGTCAGAGGGCGAGCAGTAGCCAATCAGCGTGCAGCTAGAAATGGTGACGTGGCTATCACGTGAACTGCGCATTCCCCTTTCATTTAATACATGCATGCGATTACAACGGCAAAGCAATATTTTGAAAATAATTTTAAGTGAGTCTTTTGATAATAACTCGGCCATTTCTTGTCCGATTTTAAAAAGGTAAAAAGTTCTGAAGTCCTCGTTTCATTCCGGTCCTGATCGGTTCCAAGAACGACGAGAATAGTGTGATTTGAAGAAATCACCAGTACCAACTCGGTACACTATAAGCATACATTCTCTCCCAATCCTGACACATGTTGCTAGAGACGCTCTGACGCGCGTGCATGCGCGCTACATGTTCTTACAGACTTGGCCATTTTAACAAACCCTCTCTCATAGGGCTTTATATACGCATACTATCCTACCGGGGGGGGGGGGTGTGTGGGGGCGTGCTTGGAATGGTCCGTACCCATCCGGTCGATCTGTGCTACAGTACCAGCAACGGTACCGAGCATCCTCGCCAGGAAGACGTACTTGTTAAAGTAAGTAGGTGCTAAGCCATTTGCGGCCTAAAGTTTTGTGTCTGGTCATAAAATCTAAATGTTAGTCTAGACCCTTCAAGAAGGCCCGCAAAAATAAAGCGGCACCAACTAAAATAATATCTTTAAGTTTAACACACACACGGTAACGGTACTGAATTCTGTGGAAATCAGCTACCCCATCGTCAGGTAAAAGCTGCATGCATCCAACATCAAATAACTACACTAGGCTAAGCATATTATAATCTTTTACAATTCTTCAAAATAGGAGGGCGGCCCTTTTTACCGCTCTCCTCCTCCGCTCTGGCGTTGTAGGTATTTTTCCTGGACGGTGAACCTCACGAGGCGCTTTCCTTTCGCAAAATCATGACCTGTTTTTCCAAGTGGTAAGGGTACCTCCATTTTTGGCCCTCGTGTTTATAGACGGGCATCTCCCTCCCTCCCCTCCCCTCCCCTCCCCTCCCCTCCCCTCCCTTCCCCTCTCTCTCTCCCCACCCCCTCCCCCGCTTCGGCATTGTAGGCATTTTCCTGTAATGGGGGCACACACGAGGCACGTTCCTCTCGCAAACCAATAATTTTTGGCCAGCCTGAGGCAGATATAGTTTATATTAACCCAACTGACGTGCCCTGTCCGGACCCCTCCCCCCTCCATCACAGGGGTACCTTCCACGATACCCTCTATATATGACTAGATCAGTTAGGTACCTCTGGCAAGATATATGAATAACACACCACTCTTTTGTTTTTATGTACACCGTTTAAACAAAGCAGCAAACGAGTACCATTGTTTGACTCTTTCTTTTTCTGAATGGTAAATTGTGTTAGTACCGCTTTTTCCACCTTTGGAATGACGACAAGACACACTTGTGACATGAACAGCCAGGATGAGACGGTAGTGTTCAATTTCCGCACGAGCCCACTGGAACATGATCGTTCCACCGGCCCTGGCCACTGGAGATGCGCGACATCCACTCCCCAACTCCGAGGCTAGCTAACCAGCAACACCTTGCAGAGGAGCCACATCCACCCCTGACGGCTATAGCAGGTGGGTGGGGGTGGGGGTACAGAGATTCTATGGCTTGGATGGCAAGTACACTGAGTTGTACAGTTTCCCTGTTGACTAGAACAGGCAAAGGTTTCATCAAACCTACTCACTTCCATGCTATTTATTATATGTTCCACCCCACAAGGGGCACTCTGGCTTGGGACAGCTTCAGCCTCCGCTTGTGGCAACTATAATGGTGGTAATAGCACGAAGTAGATGGGAATGGGAAGAGGAATGGGGGAACAACTTTTCCATCCTTCCCCTTGGAAAGCACAAACGAAAAGGTCTTCAAATATGGTTTACCAGACCTAGTAGACCCGCTCCGAAGAGGGAGAGGACGAGTATGTGGCTCGTCATCGTCCTAAGCGTTAGTCAACTCCTGGCTTGGTAGGTGAGGGGTCGAACTGGACTAATGTCGGGAATATGTGTCTCTGAAGAGGCATTGGTCTGGGTACCAGTGTTGTGCGTGTCGCCCAACCAGAGCTCAGGCACTGGGTCGCCGCCATCACAAGGTTTAAGCCGATCGAAGTGGATGATTGAGGTCAGGCCATCTGAGGCGCGGATTTGGTAGGTCACGTCTGACTTCTTACCTACTACCACATAGGGGCCTTTCCACTGGTTTATTTAGCACGTTTGCAGAACGTCATGTATCGTGACCCCAAATAATTTTTCCCACCTCAAATGGGTCTCCATGTACATGGCGGTCATGCCAGGTTTTTTGGCGCTGATGTACAGTGGATAGTTTCTCTAACTAGCTCATGTGCCTGTTCTATCCGCTGGCGCATGAGTTCTACATATAGAGAGGGTGAGTTCTTTTCCCCAGGAATTCTGGGCATGGCCAGATCCAAGGGTAAGGCTAACTCACGGCCTAGCATTAACTGAGCAAGAGTGTAACCCGTGCTGGAATGTATTGAAGTGCGGTATGCCATGAGCACATATGGGAGCCACAGATCCCAATCACGACAATCAAGGTGTGTTTCCTTAGTCAGCATAACCGCGAGAGTTCTATTGAATCTCTCTACCACCCCGTCTCCACGTGGATGGTACGGTGTTGTGCGCGTTTTGACTATATGAAACATTTTGCAGAGTTCGGAGATCAGCCGATTCTCAAAATTGCTACCTTGATCGGAATGCCACTCATATGGCATACCTAAATGACAGAACACATTACTTGCTAGGACCTCTGCTACTTTGGATGCCTCATGGTGACGGTCCAGCAAAATAGTCTTGCAATACGAGGATGTATTTATTTCCTTCATCCTTCGTATTCAAGGGTCCGAGCACATCAATAGCCACTTGCTCCCACGGTGCACCAACTATTTTAATTTGTAATGGTGCGGTGTGGTGTTGGCCAACAGCATGTCTCTGGCAGGGCTGTCGGTGGCGGCGGCTGCTGATGTCCACTGCTGTTGATGGTGGTTGCTGCTGGCAGCTGTGGCTGGTGGCTGCTGGTAGCTGCTGCTACTGGCAGCAGCTGCTGGTGCTGGCTACTGCTGCTGGGAGCTGCTGCTGCTGACTCCTGCTGCTGACTCCTGCTGCTGCTGCTGGCGGCTGCTACTGCTGACGGCTGCTGCTAGTGGCGGGCTGCTGCTGCTGGTGGCGGCTGCTGCTAGTGGCGGACTGCTGCTGGCGGCTGCTGCTGCTGTTGGTAGGGGCTGTTGCTGGTGTGAGCTGCTGCTGCTGCTTGTGGCTGCTGGTGGCTGCTGCTGCTGGTGGTGGCTGCTGCTGGCGGGTGCTACTGCCGACTCCTGCTGCTGGCTCCTGCTGCTGCTGGTGGCTGCTGTTAGCGGCGGCTGCTGCTGGTGGTGCTGATAAATATATCTCCTTAGATGAAGTTTCTCTAGTTTCTCATGAATCTGCCAACTGGTTTCGGAGATTTTTAAATATGTTAAACGTGTTTCTAAAACCAAAGTAAAGTTCAAGATGGTCGCCGGCCAAATCGGCAATCGACTTCTTTTGAATAAACAGGGATATTTATGCCCTAAAGAAACTTGCTACCAAAAATAATTTTGAAATCAAGCCCAGTGATTCTTGAGAACAGATCATTTAAAAAAGTAAAATTAATGGCTTTTACGCTTACCTTACTAGAATGGCCAAGTGAGTTTATGCCACAGCGACCATCCATCGTAAGTTCATCCGTCAAGGTAAGTAAAGAAGCCATTAGCTTAAAATGTATCCTTACATCAAGTTTGGTTACTGTATGTGAAGTTGAAATTACGGTCCAAATATTGTACTCTTGTTCCAGAGGGAGTATAGGGACATTTTGGCCACGGTTGATATAAAGCTCTCCAGAAAAAACAAAATGGGCCACCAATGTTGACGACACACAGACAGACGGACGGATGGATTTTGATGAATATTGTGTCCTTGGCACTATTGACCAACGGGAAATGTACCATTGGTCAATAGGGCAGCCATTCCCGAAACGGTTGGGACCCATGACCCATTATTCTATAGTGTCAGGGAGGGCTGTGTGATGCCACAGGGGCAAAGGTCAGTCAAAGATTTGGATGAGGATATGCAAAAAATATCGGCATCCTTGATGTATGTATTTTCCCCAATAAATCTGGGGAATAGTGACAGATTTTGCTGAAACGAAATCATGAGCGTAAGTTGAAAACATTCCAAGATCTAAACAAGAGGCCCAAAGGGCCTGTATCTCTCACCTGGAATTATTAGACATTCGCCAAAAACACACTAAATTTTAAGTCACTTTCAGGAAAACTGAGTCATCCAAGATGGCCGTTGAAACTTGTATCATTTCAAAAAATTGGCCAAATCCCAAGATGGCCACCAGCCAAATTGGCAGATCGGCTTTGTTTGAGCAAACTTGAATCTCTATGCTGTAAGGATGCTTTCTGCCAAATATACTTGAAATTGGTAAGTGGTTCTCGAGAAGACACAAAAATTTCCCATTGCTTTAAGTATGGGAGGTTTTGGCGGGAAAAAAGATCCAAGATGGCCGCCAAACTGTTTATCCGACAGTTTCGAAAGTGCCAACTTTGAAATCAGCATATAAATCCAATTTCGGCTTCAAAGTCCATCAAATAAGAAAAACGCGCTACATTTTGATTGGTCCACGGTAGCCATGTTTTTTGACGATCGAGTTCCCTTGAACAAGCTTTAATGACCCTTAGTCTCTAATCATATCTCCCAAACTTTGACCTGATCCATTTAGCGGTTCTAAAGAAGTCACTTTCGCGAAAACAGGTCATACAAGATGGCTGCCAAACCATTTGTTCAATCAAGTTCATGGGTTTTGAATTGATTCCCCGAGTAGTTTCGGATAATATTTTTAGACATTTCTAAAAATTGGCCAAAATAGGACTTAATCTGGTAATGGAGTTATCGTACTGAAACCAATTTTCAAGATAGCCACCCTTGGAGTATTGTTGATTCCGATGAGTTTCTTTTTTAGACCTACTCCATCCACCATATAAAGTTTCAAAGTGATCCGTTCAACGGTAACACAGCTTTCATCCGGAAACCTATTTTCAAGGTGTCCACTGGTATTTGGTGGTGATTTTGGATTTCAGATCATCTTAAATTTTGATAGGTTTCTTCCCCAGAGTTAGTCAAACCACCCTATAAACTTTCAAAGCGATCTCATAAATGGCAGTGAAGTTAACATCCGGAAACCAATTTTCAAGATGGCAGCCATCTTGGATTTTGGATCATCGTCAATTTCGATAGGGTTCTTCACCAGTCCTAGTCCCACCAACCTATGAAGTTTCAAAGTGATCTAACATACGGTAATAGAGTAAATCATTCGGAAATTAATTTTCAAGTTTGCCTCTAGTGTTTGGGGCCATCTTGGGATTCGGATCATCGTCAATTTCGATAGGCTTTTTTCCTAGACCTAGTGCAACCACACTATTATGAGGATTCAAAGCGATCTGATTAACGGTAACAGTTATCATCCGGAAAACTATTTTCAAGATGGCCGCCGTGGTCTGGTGGCCATTTTGGATATTGGATCATCCTCAATTTCAATAGGCTTCTTCGCAGACCTACTCCAACCTGCCTATGAAGTTTCAAAGTGATCTGATAAATAGCAACAGAATTATCATACGAAAATCAGTTTTCAAGTTGGCCTCTAGTGTCTGGTGGCCATCTTGGATTCCGGCTTATCGACCATTTCGAAAGGTGTCTTCCAGAGACCTAGTCCAACCACCCTATGAAGTTTTAAAGCGATCCGACAAACGGTAACGGAGTTATCATCCTGAAACCACTCTGCCACCCGCCTGGACCATCATAGAATACCCCACAAAATTTCTTGGCAGAGTATAAAAACGACTTAATGAACCAGAGTTATGTCCCTTGTTTAAGCGTTTGGCGACCGTATATTCATAGCTCTCATAGATTCATTGATAAATGACATAAGGTGCCACGAACGTATTTTCCCCATAGGTTTGAAAAAATAGCAAGGGCCACAACTCTGCTATGTGTGGGCGTAGCCACGTCATCTTCATCAAAATTCTGTATACTAGTTCTGAAACCTACACCCATAGGGTCCTTACTAGGTTGAAATACGCCAAGCGATTAATGAGCAGTGTTTTGACAATTTCCGGCTATTTTTTCATTTTAAAATCAAAACATTTCACCTCTAAAATTGGCCAATCAAAATTCTGAATAGACGTTCTAAAGCCTACCACTATAGGATCTTGTTAGGCAAATTTAGTTGAAATCTGTCAAGAAGCTAAGGAGGAGATGCGTTTTGACACTTTAAAATCTTTTACAAAAGCCAAGATCTTCACCCCTAAAATTGAACAATCAAAGATTTGAATAGATGTTTTAGAGCCTACCTCTATAGGATCCTTCTAGCCAAATTGGATTAAAATCCGCTAAGTGGTTTAGGAGATACATTTTAAAGCAAAAGTTGACAGACGGATGATGGACGGTCGCCATAGCATAAGCCCAATTGGCCATTCGAGCTAACAATTGACTGATCAAAATTCTCTCCATTCTGGAGTAGCTCCCCCCCCCCAAAAGGATACATCCAGCAAAATTTGGTTCAAATCAGTAAAATGTTAAGCAAGAGATGAGATTTGAAGGATGGACCGATGGACAGGTGACAGACATGGCATAAGCTACAGGCCAGGTGAGCTCAAAATATGTCCTACATCATAGATAAATATCCAGGAATTTAAGTTTATTACTCACACCACCAAAGGCCAGTTTTGTGGTTGGTGGCTAGAAAACATTTTGAGGTAAAAATGTCAAACATCAAGGTCACGGAATAACCAAATATGTAACAAGTTCAAATGTCAAGGTCAAGTGTAAGGGAGAGATGTTGTGGCATAAACTGCATTACTGTATGACCTTCAGATCTTTAATGATCAATAGACACAATTTGTCCAGAACGGGTTAGAATGTTGTAGTAACAAGCCCATTAGATAAGGGTAACAGTAACGATTGTGACATCATTGACATAAGGGATGACTAATATGATCATTGCCAAAACATTTAGCCTAACGGAAGCATTAAATCAGATGTCTAGGGATATATATCCTCCATTATGAATGCATGGTTTACATTTTATTTATCAGTCAGTGGAGTTTTCATGATCAATTTGATACAATATTCTACTCTTCAATACTCATGGATCCGAATTTGAAAGTAGACAAAGACACATTTTGAAAGTAAATATTCATTCATTTATTCTTGCTTTACTGGGTGAAATGTTTCATGAGTCAACCACTAACATGTGACCATTTAAAATATTGATGAGTACATATATGATTTTAACCAGTTATCATTACATATCTTTTGTCTGAAACAAGATCCCTGAACTGGTGGAGTTGAATCTAGATTGAAATAATCACGATTAGTAGCCGACTAACCTTGGTTGATCCAATCCCTGTTTGTTTGTTAAATTTTTAAGATCAGTCACATCCAATCAACTCTTCGATCAGATGAAGCTCATCTCAATCATCATCAAATTTCGCAGACGATTCAATTACTCCATACTCATAAGTGCTGTTATTTAATTCAAGTCAATTTTCAGTTTAAAGCCCGACGTCATCATTTAGAACTCACATCGGATTGAAACCAGTAAATGGTTTTCCTTGATGATGAAACAGCACGTATGATTTTAGATGTCAGTTAAACAATGTAGCTCTTGTTTCAAATCCTAATGCTTTAGAACATCAATACGATTTTATGTTGATAACAATAACAATTGATATAAATCTAATACAATAACTTAATATATAACCTGTATGCAATATCAATGATACGATATATTTGACAGAATCAATCAGTTTCTTGTAGCTTGAAATGAATGCGTTCAGGTGACGATGACGACCAGAATATGAATTATGACATCATATTGAATTTGACAATTAGATGTGGGTGCATCCAACCGAAATGCATAACACAAATAAAACTTTGCTCGAATTATAACACTGGACGCCAGAAACTAATGAGACAATTAATACTAAATTAAAGCATTTTATTGACAATTTTGCAACTAGTTTACTGTAGGCAGCAATGTTAGTCAAATATTTTGAAAATATGCAAAATAGTTCATGAGTTGCATGAAATTGATATTGAGACTTCGGGATTGAAAAGGTCAATAACAGGGCTCGATTTTAACACTGACCCGTTAACCCGATGATAGTAGAATTTCATATGGGTTAGTAAAAGTACACCGGCACTAACACGCCTGGGTTAGTAATTCTCTCAAAAGAGGAAATACGAAAAAACACTGTTATTATGTACCCAACAAAAATTGACAAGAACAGATTTTTTGCTACCTTTAATGTTTTATTGAATGTTTTGAAATTAATTTGTCCGGAAAGCTGTTGCTGCCTTAAGCAGGAATGGCTTTCTGGACAAATTATTTTCAAAATATTCAACAGCTGTTCTGTATGATTGCCTTGGAAATGAGTTTTGTAGGGATCCATCAGTGAATGGATTAAAGAAGTGATCAGCTTTGAGCTTACAAACATTGGGTTAGTGAAATTTGCTGCGGGATAGTAAAATCAATGCTGCACTAGCCCATCTGGGTTAGTAGAAAAAATCCTTAAAATATACCCCTGAATAACACATTACAATTAAAGTTACAGTAAAGATAGATTGACAATGCCATCATTATTCCCAGTCATAATGACCATATTGACCAAAATACAATATAAGTACAATATAATCCTATAACAGAAAAAATATGTAACTCATAATGAAATGAAATTATCCAAATAAAATTACACTAGATTATTGAACAAAATGAATATTTAGGCATTAGAATATAAAATGCCTGCTGGTAATATTTAGTACAGATTATTATAGGATAGACAAACATGTGTATATGTTGAGTAAAATATAGTAATATGCGTAGGAACATTATAATCAATATTTAAAATTATGAGAATATATAACTAATTAATAATAAAATTACATATAAATGTCCAATCAATCATATTCTATAGTCATACATAAAATAACAACTCGATTATAAAATGAACCAATGCATATATTTACTTTATCTATTGTCTTATAAACAATAAGCGCTTATAAAATTGAATGTTGTAGGCTTAAGCTTAAGTGAAAAAATTAAATAAACACATTTAAAATTTGTCTGTTTTGTGTTCATTTAACCATTTGGGAAAAGTGATATCATTACAATTTAAATCTTCATACTTTTATAACGGTTATATCAGAATTGGTATTGATTTGGCATACATTATTGGTGAAGCAGTGTTGTATGGCATACCATAACATTAAAAACTGTGACAATGCAATCATAGGTAGCTTTAGTTGGATTTTACAGGCCAAACAAACACTTATGGTCTCGAGGAAAATCTAAATATTTCCTTATAGAATACTATTTTTGAAAATTTCCCACTAGAATGATGGGTCAGTAACTGAGCCAGCCATTCCAGTGGTAAATTTTCAAAAATTGTCTTCGCTTGGCCTGCAAATGGCCATTTTATTTAATAAGAAAATATTTAGATTTTCTTGAAAATCTGGTCATTAAAGGGTTAAATGGTTAAGCGATATGGATTTCTGTCGACTCTTACATATATTTAATTTCTAAACAATTTTACAGGAAAGATGTTAAATATTTGGAAACTAATTCGACTGAAATATGTTTTAGCAACAGTTCAGTCAAATTAGTTTCAAAATATTCAATAGCATATTTCTTATATCAAAGAATCTGCGGAGATAAATATATTTACCAAGAGAATAAATCAAATCTAATCAAATCAAATCAAATATGATGGATTCTAATTTTGTATAAGACATACAACAGAATACGTGTAATTCAAGCATTGGAACACTGTATCATGTCCAGTAAAACATATAGGGGTTAAAATTGATGTTAGTAGAACTTGACCAGTACAGTTTGTGAGTGAGCAAAAATGGCTGCTGTTATCTGAAAACCAAGGAGAATATTTTCAAAAACTTACCACTGGAATAACTGGCTCGATAATCAAATTATTTTAAAATAGTCTTCTCATGGTCTGGAAATTTACATTTTCTGTGAGAAAATTGCAATTTTCTTGACCAAATCTGAGATTTAATTACAGCAGTTTTACAACCTATGTAAACGAATCGCCATTTCTAAATAAATAATCAGTAGGCATGTAAAATAGTGATATAGAGAATATTATTTCAGGCTACTGAATTTTCCTTAGACAGCTCCAGATTCCTGTCAAATACTTGTTCAAGATCATCCACAATCTTACAGCATAATATTTTACTGTTAATGACAGAATCAGGATTTGATCGATTAATTATTATTAAGTTAATGAATTTGAAGATTCTGCTGCACATGTTGGCAAACAATATAACAATTTACACTCAAATAATCAACAACAATATTACACATTCACTTTTCAAAATGGGTCAAATTAGATGCCAAAAAATACAAAATCTGTCCAGATTTGCTACATACTGGCCAGTGTTTTTTATCGTCGCTACAACACTTTTAACACACACATCTATGTTATAATCATATTTTTAATGATTCAGTAGATTACACGAAACCTTAATATCTGTAAAAAAAAAAAAAATACATGGTAATGAGCCAATAATATGGTAGTGAGATGGAATGACAGAACATCGGATTGTTGGTTAGTGGACATAGTTTCTTGCTGATTAAACTCCTCGCCTGCTACAGGAGATGCATCATACCTGTGCACAAAATTAAGATTGCTGAATGTTAGCAATCTTGCATTCAGATTGTCTATGTTTCCTGCTTGCAAAGCAGCCATGTGCATGTCACATTAATTATTATTTGTCTGGAATACCCTATGGGCCAGAAGCCCCACATGAGAGTATGAAGATGCTACACGATTTCTATCCAAGGGTTGGTACAAAGAACCTGTGCAAATGCATTCGCTGGTATTATGTTTATGCAGGATGTTGAGGGCAGTGCTCGCACCCGGGTTTTCTATGTGGGGAGAGATGATGTGGTGCCAGTGAACCTTACAACCCTTAAGTCCCTATCTGTGTATTCTGTTAGTATAGTGAATGTGCTAGGGGTATGTAATGGCAGGGTTTCACTGTTGAGTAAAACGCTAGCATTGATTGATGTCAATGGTGGATTGACTGTCCATCCCTGCACCCTAGTGTGGTGACTGCAGATGGTATGCGTGGTGCAAAAAGATAGAGTTCGGCGCATGCTTTACAATTGTGGTGTGTGGGTATAAGTTGTTTTGTGGATGATTGTGTGTGCTTTGAATGTGAATGAACGTATTCTCCTGTATGTTATGAGGTGCCAGTGATCTTTTTAGCACTAAGTTCCGACGCTTCTTGTGCAGTAGATGTATTCCTGCACACGTCTGTTATATTTTCTATGCCCTGCGTAATGCTTGTGCATGTAGACATGACTGGATGATTGACTATCTCATGTTGTTCATGAGACCTAAATATTCCATCAACACAGCATTGCAATATAAACACACTAAAAAACCCTGTCAAATTGTTCTAGCACCAACATGTCCATCCTTAAAAATACTATTAGCAAATAATAGCTCACAATAAAATGGTTTTCCTCTTCAGTAGAATTACATACATGTGCATGATTATTACAAGAGTTAGACACAGATTGGGATAATTCTTGCTAGAGCAGGTATAGCTTGGAGGTGTGAAATTTCGAATTGATTAAAGGCGAACAGTTAGAAGACTATTCATTCAAGGCCAATTAAAACTGTACATTGCTGTGGTTGGCCCTGCAGAATATTTCGAAAGGAATTTGATTGAAACAGATGTAAGTTGCTTTAAAACTATTAAGCAATGTCTGTATTTGTCTCCTATTGTATGGGTTAAAATGGGTTCATGTTTTGCAGCTCTACAGCCCAGATACAATTATATATGATGTAGAAAATCTCCTGCTGAACGGTTTGAAACCAATTTGACTAAGGCAGCAACAGTTTCTAGTCAAATTACCTTCAAAATCCTTTTGCCCTAAAGGCTTAAGCACATTTCCAGGCACTTTAAAAGGCGCTTAATCCCAGTCAAGCCTTAAGCCCAAAGATCTTATAGTCACTATATTGATTGATTGATTGATGTTTTATAGCTTTGCTGGTGCTGTAACAAGAAATAAATTGTAACATGTCAGTTGTGGGCAGTAATCAAAGTATAACAATGGAAGTAACTCTGCCATGCTTTGAATAATATTAATAGTATCACACACTAACTCTTTAACCCTTTAACACTTGAATTTGTTCAAGAAAATTGAAATCTTCTCATAGAAAATGTTCATTTTCAGACCAAGTGAGACTACCTATGAAAATTTACCACTGGAATAACTGGCTCGGTTATCAAGCCAGTCATTCCAGTGGTAAATTTTCAAGAATAGTCTTCTCTAGGTCTGCAAATGGACATTTCTCAAGACCACTGCAGAAGCCGTTTTTAGCTGATATGATGGTGTTAAATGGTTAAGCTCGATACACACGATACAACAGGTTGTATACATCAGGTTGGCCTGTGTGTATCGGGTTCGTACAACTTTGTCATCCAACATTTTATGCGATCAATCTATTGTCCCAATTTAATACACATGATTTATGTAACCATCTCCATTTACGGTATATGGCAACAAAATGACTGCTCATAGCAAATGTACATGGATGATCATAGAACTAATGTTACTAATTCTGACTACTAATTCTGACATTTGAATATTTTATGCCGATTTTGGATTTTGGGCAATAACTCTGGACCTGCTGAATATTTTGAATACGGTTTGATTGAAAGTTGTTGGTAGCTTAGCCACCAACAACTTTCGTTCAAATTGTTTTCAAAATATCAAGCATATTCTGAGTTAAAACACATGGAAAATGGAGTCTGCAAAAATTGAGCAGGCAGACAGTTAAGAACATGCATGGCATCAATAATAATTACTATCAATTACACTTCTACAACAGCATGACAGTACAACATCAATGAGAATTACTATAGATAATATTGGTTTAAGTATGTGTAGACAATTCTGATAAAAACTTGAATTACCTGCAGTGATATCCTGCAGAATAACCTGTCAGTTTCATATTTAGCTCCCAATCATCAGAGAACGCAGTTGTAAAATTAGGGCTTTAAATTAACCAGGATAAGCCACTAGTCCGAGGGTTAATGACCAGTAAATTTGGTTATTCATAGTGATTATCTAATAAAGCCTAT
The DNA here is from genome assembly GCA_034401795.1 of Chaetoderma sp. LZ-2023a. NCBI lineage: Eukaryota > Metazoa > Mollusca > Caudofoveata > Chaetodermatida > Chaetodermatidae > Chaetoderma > Chaetoderma sp. LZ-2023a. Next base: position 184,080,833 of record CM067370.1, on the reverse strand, counting down.
TTCTGACAGATTCACTGCTCTCCCATATAGTAAGCTCGGGAATTCTTGTACTAACTATGGGAATGTAAAACATTCAACAGCTTATTTGTATGGTTGCCATGAAATTGAGATACTCAGACTCTGGGGTTCAACATTACAGGTAAGCTATTGCATATTTTGAAAGAAATTTGACAGAAACATGTTGCTATCACAGCCTCCTGTCAAATAAGTTTCAAAATATTTAACAAAATATTTAACAACTTATCTGTAACGTTGAACCCCAGAATTTTTATAATACATTGATTAAATTGAACCCAAATGGCATAATGCATGTGATGAGAGATCTACTCATATGTTTCAAATGACATCACAATTCAAAGATGCCCCTTGATTAGTGACTTTGTATTAAGTACAACACTGACTACAGTTGTCATTTATGTAATGAAAATAAAACTATCTCAATTTCAAGGCAACCATACAGGTAAGCTGTTTAATAGATTGAAAAAAATTCCACAAGAACATGTGAAAGGCTTAAGCCCTGACATAAGTTTAACATAATCAAGCAATATTTGCACTTTTACAATGTCCCACAATGAAGTATTATTGTATACAAGATTTATGTATAAATGATCAAAGTGTCCTCAAAGAAATCAAAGACTGCATATAGTATAAACATAAGCTTATTTTATATTAGAGATGGGTTTCCATCTATGGTGCTGTAGAGGCGCGACACACAGGTGTTCATCATCGGAAGATGATCGTCGTCCACTGCCTGGAGAGTACGAGGCATAGGCTGGAATATTTCCTCACTAACTGACAGTTCTGATGATGATGGCCAAAGATATACCTGTCAATGAAATAAATAATAGATTTTTTTATCTCCAGAATTTTTATAATACATTGATTAAATTGAACCCAAATGGCATAATCGACGTATTGGACAAATGAAGCACTCAAGTTTCCATGTCGTGTATTTCTCTATTTGTATGAATTGTGTGATTCAGAATGAAGACATTTCTTTACTATACCATCTATAAGATATCTAAGGGACTTCTGAACAGGCCCACCCGTGTCATTGTAGGACAAGAGTTCATCACTTCCATTGACCATTGAAGTAAACCCCCCATTATTGGATATGGCCTAATTAATGGATGTGATGAGAGATCTACTCATATGTTTCAAATGACATCACAATTCAAAGATGCCCCTTGATTAGTGACTTTGTATTAAGTACAACACTGACTACAGTTGTCATTTATGTAATGAAAATAAAACTATTTTATGAAGTAAATAAAGGTGCATATTCACAACAGAATGCTATAAATAAAATTATTTAAATTGTATACATTTAGAAGCTTAAATTCTATATCTCAATGTAATGAAACGAAATAAATCTTAACAAGATGATTTCAATCAGTATAAATTAATATAATTTTTTAATTGTGAAGTTAATATAGCGGAACGCTCACATTTATTTCGTTTCATTACATGTAGGCACACAGTTTAAGCCTCTAAAAGTATATAATTTTAACAATTGTATTTTCAAGTGGGTCTTCGTATGAATATTCACCTTTAATACATTCCATTTCTGATTTATAGATCTGTTTTCTGCTAGTTAATAAATATGTTATCCACTACAATTGTTTAATCCATTGAACAATGAAGTCCCATGTAAGCTGCTGAATATTTTGAAATTAAGTCGACAAGAACTTGTTGCTACCATCCCAGTCAAATTAGTTTCAAAACATTCAACATAATGTATTAACCTGATAGCGACTTTTCCAATTCGGCTTATGTTTAAATGGTCAACCCAGAATCAGCCCTAAGATATCTGCTCTTTCACAGTATCTGTAGTGGTCTTGAGGAATGTCAATTTGCAGGCCAAGAGAAGGGTATATTTTAAAATTTACCAGTGGCATGCCATTGTCTCGATCACCAGTCATTCCAGTGCTTAGTTTTCAAAAAATAGTCTTCAAATGGTGAGTAAATGGGCACCGATATGGCTTTTCAAGAGGTAAATTAAAAGATTCACTTTCAATTTTCTTGAAAAATCTTGACCATTAAAGGGTTGAGATAAATAACATTTTAAGGCACTGTTGATAGAGGTGTTAAAGGAATCAGCCATATTAGATGAGTTTTCAGAAATACATTATCCACCTCACATATAAGCTGCTTATTTTTAAATCGCATGGGTTATTTCCATTGGTGCATGTGAGCAGTGAACCAGAAAATCTAAATATATTAAATCATTTTCAATAAGAAATATTATGTTGAATATTTTGAAACTATTTTGACTATTCTCGCTATATACCTGTTAATTTTGTCGAAGCTGCGTGTCGAGGTGCATGATCAAGATATGAAGATGATGAATTCTCCAAACATTTTTCTCACACGAGGCGACGATATACGAAAAATAATAATAATAATAATAATAATAATAATAATAATAATAATAATAATAATAATAACTATAATGCACTTGAGGGAGATACTATCTCATGCCTTTTGTGCTCTGTCTTTCCAATGGACTTAGTGACTCCAGTGACCGAGACATTTGATCGGGTTGACATCAAATGCAAACAATCATCAAATGTTGTAATATGATGGCAAATTGAAATACCTTGGTCTTATCCAAAAGGCAGAGAAGTGATTACAACATTGTAAGCATTGTCTTGAGCTAATATAAATATATATATATATATATATATATATATATATATATATATATATATATATATATATATATATATATATATATATATATATATAAGAGATAAAGTTTTTAAATGGTTAACTACATTGGCATTGTTTGAAATAAAGTGAATACAAGAATTCCGTATTTATTATTGCCAGTATGATGTTATAATTAATGATGATGACGATCTATGTGCAATAGAATAAGTTTAAATGCAAAAAGGCACTCGTTTTAAGTGAGAGTTGCCTCCCTTATTAAATTATACAGACCATGGTAAAAAGAACTGTTCAAGAAAATGTTTAGCATTAGAGAATATCGTGGAAAATGATGAGTTAGACTCAAGGCTCGTCGAAATGTCTCAGGTGGCTACCGAAGTGGAATGGAATGATGCATGGTAATGGCTGGTAGATTTCAAACCAGAACTCCTGGTAGACCCATCACCTACCTCACAGCAGCCACACCCGTGGGTACAGGGTAAGCCAGCGAGGAGCGCTGTGACATCCCTCCCATACACTGAACATGTTGTGGCCATGTTTCAGCAGGCAGAGGAATCTATTCAATTTAATGAAAAACTTATGAGGGCCCTCATAATTTAACAGGAGTGTGGTATTGCATCTGATTTATTTCAGAAATACTGTGTCATCCCAAAACCGTGAGCTCATGATCTCATGGCATTGGGCAAAGGTGCAGGATCTGGGTCCGGACTGACATGGGACCTTATTTGCTCGAATGATATACATTCCACAAATATCCTGCACTGCCAGATTTAGAGGAGAGTATGAGTGTGTCAATTTCGTCACTGTGTCATGTCTCCAAACTGGAATAATGGGTCGTAGCAGCTTCCGCATCTCACCAGCAATCACCAATTTCATTCCACAGAGTCATTCAGGATGGCTTCAAGCGGAGTCCGGACAGTCAGAAACAAAGCATCACCAGGAATTTCCGGGCAAGGTGACAGCTAGCCATTGCGTGTGTCATCCCGAAACTGTGCGCTCATGATCCCATGGCTTTGAGCGAAGATGCGTGGCCTGGATCAGGACTGACATGGGACCCATTTTCTCGAATGCTATACATTCATCAAATCCTGCACTGAATTGCATCAAGGCAGATTGGTTTCTGCCACATCCGCTGACAGTTCACAAAACCTGCTAGATTGTGGCAATACTTTGAAGCTAATTTGAATCCAAGCCCAGGCAGCAAAAACTTCCAAGCAAATTAGTTTCAAAATATTAACCAGGACGATTGAGTATTTTGAAAGTAATTTGACTGGAATCTGGCAACAAGGCATCAACAGCGACATCTTCCAGTTAGTTAGTTTCAAAATATTCAATAGAGGCCTAACATTCTACTGAATTTGTCATTTCTGGCCATCACGTTAAAGAACTAACACACGTAAAGAACATTTTACCTGCAGTGTTGGACCAGGTGACTGTTGGTGACCAAATGTCCATTGCATAATCGGAAGTGGCTGGAATGTAATCTGTTCTTGTGTACCTTAATGAAAGAAAACATCGTAATATCAAGCATCGTGGTCAATATTGGTCGAACTTGAATTAGTATGGTAATGATGATATAATAGGTGTGGTATCATTTAGCAATAATTCTAATTAATTCAAATTGAAATATGGAAACTCAGGGTTCTAAGGGTTAAAGTAATGACGCTAACTCTGTTAATATCTTTATGGAGAGGGTTGTATAAAAATAATTACCTTCCATCATGTGCCCATTGCATCTCTATGTGCATCACACTGAGAGTGCCACTGTGCAGGAGCTTCATCTTGATAGCTTTGACTGTCCCGTCTCTGGCTCCAGTAACCAGGGCAAAAACCGGAATATAGAAAGAATAATAATATTATTAAAATAATAATAATAATAATAATAATAATAATAATATTAACTATAATGCACTTGAGGGAGATACTGTCTCACGCCTTTTGTGCTCTCTCTTTCCAATGCACTTAGTGACTGCAGTGGCCGAGACATTTGATAGGTTGACATCAAATGCAAACAATCATCAAATGTTGTAATATGATGGCACATGCTAAATCTGGTGATTCTGCCTTCTTGCAGACTGTAATCCCACAAAATTGAAATACTTTGGTCTTATCCAAAAGGCAGAGAAGTGATTACAACATTGTAAGCATTGTCTTGAGCTAATATAAATATATATATATAAGAGATAAAGTTTTTAAATGGTTAACTACATTGGCATTGTTTGAAATAAAGTGAATACAAGAATTCCGTATTTATTATTGCCAGTATGATGTTATAATTAATGATGATGACGATCTATGTGCAATAGAATAAGTTTAAATGCAAAAAGGCACTCGTTTTAAGTGAGAGTTGCCTCCCTTATTAAATTATACAGACCATGGTAAAAAGAACTGTTCAAGAAAATGTTTAGCATTAGAGAATATCGTGGAAAATGATGAGTTAGACTCAAGGCTCGTCGAAATGTCTCAGGTGGCTACCGAAGTGGAATGGAATGATGCATGGTAATGGCTGGTAGATTTCAAACCAGAACTCCTGGTAGACCCATCAACTACCTCACAGCAGCCACACCCGTGGGTACAGGGTAAGCCAGCGAGGAGCGCTGTGACATCCCTCCCATACACTGAACATGTTGTGGCAATGTTTCAGCAGGCAGAGGAATCTATTCAATTTAATGAAAAACTTATGAGGGCCCTCATAATTTAACAGGAGTGTGGTATTGCATCTGATTTATTTCAGAAATACTGTGTCATCCCAAAACCGTGAGCTCATGATCTCATGGCATTGGGCAAAGGTGCAGGATCTGGGTCCGGACTGACATGGGACCTTATTTGCTCGAATGATATACATTCCACAAATATCCTGCACTGCCAGATTTAGAGGAGAGTATGAGTGTGTCAATTTCGTCACTGTGTCATGTCTCCAAACTGGAATAATGGGTCGTAGCAGCTTCCGCATCTCACCAGCAATCACCAATTTCATTCCACAGAGTCATTCAGGATGGCTTCAAGCGGAGTCCGGACAGTCAGAAACAAAGCATCACCAGGAATTTCCGGGCAAGGTGACAGCTAGCCATTGCGTGTGTCATCCCGAAACTGTGCGCTCATGATCCCATGGCTTTGAGCGAAGATGCGTGGCCTGGATCAGGACTGACATGGGACCCATTTTCTCGAATGCTATACATTCATCAAATCCTGCACTGAATTGCATCAAGGCAGATTGGTTTCTGCCACATCCGCTGACAGTTCACAAAACCTGCTAGATTGTGGCAATACTTTGAAGCTAATTTGAATCCAAGCCCAGGCAGCAAAAACTTCCAAGCAAATTAGTTTCAAAATATTAACCAGGACGATTGAGTATTTTGAAAGTAATTTGACTGGAATCTGGCAACAAGGCATCAACAGTGACATCTTCCAGTTAGTTAGTTTCAAAATATTCAATAGAGGCCTAACATTCTACTGAATTTGTCATTTCTGGCCATCACGTTAAAGAACTAACACACGTAAAGAACATTTTACCTGCAGTGTTGGACCAGGTGACTGTTGGTGACCAAATGTCCATTGCATAATCGGAAGTGGCTGGAATGTAATCTGTTCTTGTGTACCTTAATGAAAGAAAACATCGTAATATCAAGCATCGTGGTCAATATTGGTCGAACTTGAATTAGTATGGTAATGATGATATAATAGGTGTGGTATCATTTAGCAATAATTCTAATTAATTCAAATTGAAATATGGAAACTCAGGGTTCTAAGGGTTAAAGTAATGACGCTAACTCTGTTAATATCTTTATGGAGAGGGTTGTATAAAAATAATTACCTTCCATCATGTGCCCATTGCATCTCTATGTGCATCACACTGAGAGTGCCACTGTGCAGGAGCTTCATCTTGATAGCTTTGACTGTCCCGTCTCTGGCTCCAGTAACCAGGGCAAAAACCGGAATATAGAAAGAATAATAATATTATTAAAATAATAATAATAATAATAATAATAATAATAATATTAACTATAATGCACTTGAGGGAGATACTGTCTCACGCCTTTTGTGCTCTCTCTCTTTCCAATGCACTTAGTGACTGCAGTGCCCGAGACATTTGATAGGTTGACATCAAATGCAAACAATCATCAAATGTTGTAATATGATGGCACATGCTAAATCTGGTGATTCTGACTTCTTGAAGACTGTAATCCCACAAAATTGAAATACTTTGGTCTTATCCAAAAGGCAGAGAAGTGATTACAACATTGTAAGCATTGTCTTGAGCTAATATAAATATATATATATAAGAGATAAAGTTTTTAAATGGTTAACTACATTGGCATTGTTTGAAATAAAGTGAATACAAGAATTCGGTATTTATTATTGGCAGTATGATGTTATGATTAATGATGATGACGATCTATGTGCAATAGAATAAGTTTAAATGCAAAAAGGCACTCGTTTTAAGTGAGAGTTGCCTCCCTTATTAAATTATACAGACCATGGTGAAAAAAACTGTTCAAGAAAATGTTTAGCATTAGAGAATATCGTGGAAAATGATGAGTTAGACTCAAGGCTCGTCGAAATGTCTCAGGTGGCTACCGAAGTGAAATGGAATGATGCATGGTAATGGCTGGTAGATTTCAAACCAGAACTCCTGGTAGACCCATCACCTACCTCACAGCAGCCACACCCATGGGTACAGGGTAAGTCAGCCGAGGAGCGCTGTGACATCCCTCCCATACACTGAACATGTTGTGGCCATGTTTCATCAGGCAGAGGAATCTATTCAATTTAATGAAAAAATTATGAGGGCCCTCATAATTTAACAGGAGTGTGGTATTGCATCTGATTTATTTCAGAAATACTGTGTCATCCCAAAACCGTGAGCTCATGATCTCATGGCATTGGGCAAAGGTGCAGGATCTGGGTCCGGACTGACATGGGACCTTATTTGCTCGAATGATATACATTCCACAAATATCCTGCACTGCCAGATTTAGAGGAGAGTATGAGTGTGTCAATTTCGTCACTGTGTCATGTCTCCAAACTGGAATAATGGGTCGTAGCAGCTTCCGCATCTCACCAGCAATCACCAATTTCATTCCACAGAGTGATTCAGGATGGCTTCAAGCGGAGTCCGGACAGTCAGAAACAAAGCATCACCAGGAATTTCCGGGCAAGGTGACAGCTAGCCATTGCGTGTGTCATCCCAAAACTGTGCGCTCATGATCCCATGGCTTTGAGCGAAGATGCGTGGCCTGGATCAGGACTGACATGGGACCCATTTTCTCGAATGCTATACATTCATCAAATCCTGCACTGAACTGCATCAAGGCAGATTGGTTTCTGCCACATCCGCTGACAGTTCACAAAACCTGCTAGATTGTGGCAATACTTTGAAGCTAATTTGAATCCAAGCCCAGGCAGCAAAAACTTCCAAGCAAATTAGTTTCAAAATATTAACCAGGACGATTGAGTATTTTGAAAGTAATTTGACTGGAATCTGGCAACAAGGCATCAACAGTGACATCTTCCAGTTAGTTAGTTTCAAAATATTCAATGGAGGCCTAACATTCTACTGAATTTGTCATTTCTGGCCATCACTTTAAAGAACTAACACACGTAAAGAACATTTTACCTGCAGTGTTGGACCAGGTGACTGTTGGTGACCAAATGTCCATTGCATAATCGGGAGTGGCTGGAATGTAATCTGTTCTTGTGTACCTTAATGAAAGAAAACATCGTAATATCAAGCATCGTGGTCAATATTGGTCGAACTTGAATTAGTATGGTAATGATGATATAATAGTAGTCCAGTCAATATAAGGATATACCTAGAACAAATTGCAACAGAAGCTTTTTTGGTTTTATGTAATGCTACTGGTCCTCACCTACCAGAAAATAAGAAATTCCTAAAAATTCTATCCGGGTAAAGGACTATTTCACAGAATTTAATAGGACCACTTAAAACCAATTATTAAGCTGAATATCTTACGTATCTTTGACTGGAGACCCATAAAATGTCTTAACTACATAAATAAAAGTGATAGCAAAGAACTGTTATTTCGTGATATGATCGCTATATGACATCCCGCTAACAGTAGATCCGTTACTACGTCTCTTGATGACGTCATCATGACGTCAATTATCAATCTTCCAATATTCAAGTAAATTTAATCCAAGTTTTATGATTTGTTGAATCAGTATGATGAATTTAGTAATGGTTTATTATATACAAACAGTTACATCCGTCATTTTCTCAATGGACGGCAAGGTCCAACATACTCATAATATCTTTACACAAGACCAACGTCTATGTCGTCAAATTCTGCAAGATCTACAGCTTGACAACTTGGAATGTTGCTGCAGTTGGTACTCTTGCATTCACCACATGCATATGTACAATGTAGGCTATGCTTTCTGCAGCTGCATCGCAATGTCGCACATTCTCCTCGGCACTGGCATCGAATAACTTTCAGAATGCAATCATGAGCTGGTAGCTTATCCATTGTTCTGGGAATAAATTTCCCCTGGTGAATCTGCCATCCGAAATCCTCTGGCTTTAAGATCTCTTGCTCCTTCGTCAATAACTTTACTTGGAAGTAAACGCGAAAACTATGATACTTGGCTGCATCAGACGTTGGTGGCAGATTTTGAATCTGCAGAGATGAAATACTCTTAACCACTTTTTCTCGAAATTTTCGAAGTCTCAATGCGTCCAATGTATCAGTTTCACTACCACCATACATACATACCAATAGCTTTTCACCAGACACCTGAATTCCGACCTTAGTAGATGTGTGGCAAAATTCCTTTGCATGATTCATGAATGAAGAATTGGACTGCATCTTTCTAAGAGGAACACCTTTGCCTATGCCAAATAAACGTGATGTTGTGTCACATCCACCTATTGCATGAATTAAAGGTAGGTATCGAGCAACATCATCGCCAATTTCAGCTCGCAGAAAATTGATGTCCCAAATGATGCATTTTCCAACCCTGTCTGGCTTCCCTGGCTTATCCGATCTGTAGATAAGTTTGTGGAGACCAGGATCAGCGAAATGGCACAACAACACTAATATGTCTGTGTCTTCCCCAATAACGTGAGTTATGCCTGATTTGGCACACTCAACCCCCGTCAATGCAATCAGAACATCTGCATCATCGACAGCATTCAAAGTTTTAACATTATTTTCTTGGAGTTTTTTGGACAACATATCAATGAAGTTTTGTTTATTGGCTGAATTTGCCAGGAAATGATCCTTCTTTGACTTGAGTGTCATGTTACTTGAGAAAATAACTTTTGGCGCCACTGCACCTTTTGTCCGTCTTAGATGAGTCATATCCTTAATCGATGGTCCTGAAATATATCCATCAAACACAACAGTTGGGTGGTTGAATGTTTTTACATACTCTACGTACATCGCGGCAATGTCATTGAAGCTGCTACCTTTCTTCCAAAGAAATCGGTGGATTAATGATCCGCCATCAAAAACAGTGTATTCTGGTGTTATTTCTTGGCATTTGGTGCTGCTCGTAGTAGAGGTTGCAGAATTCAATGCCTCTGCTGGCTGCGGCTTATTCGCTTCTCGGAGATGTCCATGTTTGTCAAATAGAGATGGTGGATATGTAGACAGCTCGTGCACTAAAGCAGTGTCTAGATTGCATTCACTATTATTTGCTACAATTAAAAGGCGCTGAAAAAGTAGCTGTGGGTCAAGAGAAAGCTTATCACCATCACTCGATACGACATGTCCTCCCATACATACCACTTGATCTTTTTTCCTGAATGAAAACTCGAATGCATCGTGGCCTTCCATTTTCTGTATTATGGCATTTCCAACTTCCAATGCCTTGTGTTGATTACAAGTGGGATCAGCTGTAATTCCAGTGGCAGTATTATATAATTCATCATTTGACATAAATGGACAGTAATCCTGAAAATATTTTAAAATAGGCAAACAATCTGCGTGATCCCGAACTTTCCTGGCTTCAGACATGTCTTTATGTTGCTCCGAGACTTGGTATTCTGCTTCTGTTAGCTCCTGCATGGCCTCGTTGATTTCTGCACACACAGGGTGTGCTAAAAGCTAACGTGTTCTTTGTAATTCATCCATCCCCCGCCTACGAGTGAGGCCCCCAGTGGTCTTGATGGTCCGCATCAATGACTGTTCTATGACAAGGTCACTAGCAAGACCAGCCCAGTACCTATCAGATCTTTGCACTACAAATAGTCCGGTCATGAACTTCTGATAAATGTCTGGCCTTGTACTCTCTAGTTTTACCATGTCCTGCAGATGCAAATATACCGATTTTGTGTAATGGCAATGCCCGGCAGCAGCAAAGAAGGGCAGCATATCTGACAGTGACTTCAAGTACAACTTAAAGTCACCCGTCCTCTGAGCTCTGAGAAAAATCTTTAGCAGGTCTACCATATGCATGTACTGCACCCATAAACGTCCTGTTGGACTACTTACAATCATTGACTTCTCTGATTCTAACTTCTCATTTATCCACTCAAACACATCATCGGATATCACTGATTCAAGTCTAGAGTCATATTTGATAACAACATCAAAATGGCGTAGAGCTGCTTCAATATCATCACACGTCACTACTGCATTATCTATATTTCCTTCACTCACCTCTAAGATAGGAATGCCATAAGCCGTTGATAGAACCATTGCATTAAGTGCTGCATCAACCAGGAAATGTCCACGTACAGCTCTGGCATACGCTTTTCCAGTCAACATGTGCATTACAGCATTTTCAGCATACACCAACTCCAGTACGTCTGTTAACCCCGATGACTGCATGAGGTGACCAATGCAACCAAGGTAGCTCATTGCTGTGTGGAAGCCACCTAGAATCAAGATTATTTGCACTAAATCACTTCTCTCGCCTTCATGAGCCATGATTGTCTTGGCCTTCCACCAAAGTGGCTGATCGAAGGTGACAATGGGTGTTGAACCATGACGTTGGTTTTCCGAAGCAATGAAGTGCAAGGTTGAATAAATACAACTCATGTCAGTTGGATCCATATCTAGCATTTGGAGAAAGTGGATTGATGCTTTTCCCGGATGAACTCCTTTGCAAATGGCTTGCATGGTTCCAGACCAACCGGGCGATTAGGACGCAACGGCCATGACACTTTCCACATTACGTCCAGGTGTTTCCAAATGTCAGCCACACTAACAACAGGTAGTTTATCATAAACCAAAGGTACCCTATTGCCCTTTACTGCTTTGTAGTAGTGAATAGCAATTTTTGCATTATGGACATTATTACTGGCTAACTCTAGCCGTGGAATGACATGTTGCTGTGCTAACTCAGGGGTAACGGCTACGACCATGCCCATGCCATGGAAGGTACCGTGTCCATCCAATGCACGCAAGTTGTGGTCAACATTATCTGCAATATATTGTCCAAAATGTCCAGACATTGGGATATCAGTCCCTGGAAAGCACGCTGCACTTTTTGAGAAATTGACCACCTCTGAATATGAAACACAAAAGCCATGACTTGCCAAGCATTCAATCAAAAACCGTGACCCAAACTGGTGATGCATTTGTACTCCAAGTCCTAATGGTATTGGTGCAATGACAACCCTCGGTCTGGTCATCTGAATCATGCACTGACCAATAGAAGCAACTTTCACATCCTTTGACTCCCCACTTAAAAGGTTTTCTAGGAGGACGCGAAGTGTCGTTGGCAGATATGCCAAATTATGTTCCAAGGATCTGATATCAGTTGCCCCTGGGTAGACGTCTTTTGATGTCTGTTACATTTGATGTCATTCTTTATGAGCGCAGCTGCCGTTCTAATGATCTGATGCTTTCTTATCTCCTCGTCGTCCACCTTTGGTGCATCATGAAATGTCTGCAATATCTTTGCAGCAGTTGTTCGAAAGGTTACAACATCTGGACGACCATTAATATTAGTTATTACTATGCTTTCCCCTACATGATTCTCAAGCTTTTGTCGCATAAATTTTACACTGTAAGGTTCAGTGCAGAATTCTGACATTTTGTTAACCAGGTCAACTACAGTTGTCTGTTCATCATCGATTTCCCTCAGATAATTGACTACCTTCAGGAAAGCGTCCTCCCTCGATGTATCTACTGGTCTGCCCAAACGTGGAATTTTGGGTTCATCTACTGGGGTTCTTCTATATCGCATGGGAATCTGTTTGCCAGTTATAAAATTAACGCTGCACACTTGGTGGTATACAGCTTCCACCGCAACAAGATCCCTAGCATATATGACCCGTCCTCGAACCTCTTCTGTCCAACTATCGTCTTCAGGCCTTTCATCACATGCAGCAATAATTGATTTCTGGCAATCCCATGTGCGTACCTTGAAAACATCATCATTCTCACCACACCTACTATTTGTCTCAACTGCCGTCCCACATAGAAAGCAGTGGTCCTTGAATCGGAATTCAGGTACCTGTGAGCGGAGAATGGGTGATGGGGTATTTCGCCGGTTGCTTTCTAATTTTCTTTTTCTGGCTGCTTCGATCTTAGTTCTATCAATGTGATCTCTCCTACAGGAAACATGTAATCTTTGCACTTTTACAATAGTCATAGGTGCAATCTCACGGGTCAAACTGGCTTCATTTATTCCAGCAATACCTTTTGATGATATCACAAATGTGGGTGTGCCATTGTCAAGACTCTCCCCACAAATTGCACAGCATGCTACATTTGCTGTTTCGTCCATGACGTTGAAATGGTGAAGTAAAACAATGTAATTAATGATTAATTATCAAGGGACACAATGACATACATATTTCAACAGTAATTCATATATGGTAATGGGTAAAGTGTTGTGAATTAATGTATGTGTAGGGTTTTCATATATACATGCACTCTGGACACCAGGTCCTTGAAAGCGCTCTATAGCGGTTCTGTGTGCATAAAGTAAACAAACTCTGTTTGTTTCAGCCGATTTGATGAAGAATGACTTGATAAAGCCAAAGCTTGACAAAGAAAAGCTTGATGAAGTGAAAACTTTACAAAATGTGTGGAGAAAACAGAAATGAATACGGAAAACAAGTTTATAAAAAGTTCCGCCTGGAACGTACATTCACGGAAAATAATAGTCAGAAAGTGTTAAATGTCCCTCTGCTCGTTATAAAGGACCTGCTGACAATAAAGAGCACATATGAGACATTCTGCACATAAATTCCGCCGTTAGCTACAATTTAGCCATAGACTTCCTACAAATGGATGCTTCTAGCGCAATGTGTAAATACTTCAATGCCTCCTGTCTACATGTGACGTCACCATTAAGGGCTGGTGACCTAAATACACTAGCAATGAGACAGCACAACACTTTTACTAGTAGATTCAATCACTTAGCATCACATTCTACCATTTCTTACATTTTAGAAATACATTATATGCGTCTAAAATTAATAGGAAATGTAATCCTTAGCTTGCAACAAAAATGTGGCAGCCATTTTTAATCACATTAATTAGGACCTTTCCCGGTGTGGGATTTTTAACGAATTTTTTATTTTGTGGTACTTGAAGACCAGTAGTATCAAATAAAACCAAAAAAGCTTCTGTTGCAATTTGTTCTAGGTTAACCTTATTTAAGCGTAGATTGACTGGACTATAGGTGTGGTATCATTTAGCAATAATTCTAATTAATTCAAATTGAAATATGGAAACTCAGGGTTCTAAGGGTTAAAGTAATGACGCTAACTCTGTTAATATCTTTATGGAGAGGGTTGTATAAAAATAATTACCTTCCATCATGTGCCCATTGCATCTCTATGTGCATCACACTGAGAGTGCTACTGTGCAGGAGCTTCATCTTGATAGCTTTGACTGTCCCGTCTCTGGCTCCAGTAACCAGGGCAAAAACCGGAATATAGAAAGAATAATAATATTATTAAAATAATAATAATAATAATAATAATAATAATAATAATATTAACTATAATGCACTTGAGGGAGATACTGTCTCACGCCTTTTGTGCTCTCTCTCTCTTTCCAATGCACTTAGTGACTGCAGTGGCCGAGACATTTGATAGGTTGACATCAAATGCAAACAATCATCAAATGTTGTAATATGATGGCACATGCTAAATCTGGTGATTCTGCCCTCTTGCAGACTGTAATCCCACAAAATTGAAATACTTTGGTCTTATCCAAAAGGCAGAGAAGTGATTACAACATTGTAAGCATTGTCTTGAGCTAATATAAATATATATATATATATATAAGAGATAAAGTTTTTAAATGGTTAACTACATTGGCATTGTTTGAAATAAAGTGAATACAAGAATTCCGTATTTATTATTGCCAGTATGATGTTATAATTAATGATGATGACGATCTATGTGCAATAGAATAAGTTTAAATGCAAAAAGGCACTCGTTTTAAGTGAGAGTTGCCTCCCTTATTAAATTATACAGACCATGGTGAAAAAAACTGTTCAAGAAAATGTTTAGCATTAGAGAATATCGTGGAAAATGATGAGTTAGACTCAAGGCTCGTCGAAATGTCTCAGGTGGCTACCAAAGTTGAATGGAATGATGCATGGTAATGGCTGGTAGATTTCAAACCAGAACTCCTGGTAGACCCATCACTTACCTCACAGCAGCCACACCCGTGGGTACAGGGTAAGTCAGCCGAGGAGCGCTGTGACATCCCTCCCATGCACTGAACATGTTGTGGCCATGTTTCAGCAGGCAGAGGAATCTATTCAATTTAATGAAAAAATTATGAGGGCCCTCATAATTTAACAGGAGTGTGGTATTGCATCTGATTTATTTCAGAAATACTGTGTCATCCCAAAACCGTGAGCTCATGATCTCATGGCATTGGGCAAAGGTGCAGGATCTGGGTTCGGACTGACATGGGACCTTATTTGCTCAAATGATATACATTCCACAAATATCCTGCACTGCCAGATTTAGAGGAGAGTATGAGTGTGTCAATTTCGTCACTGTGTCATGTCTCCAAACTGGAATAATGGGTCGTAGCAGCTTCCGCATCTCACCAGCAATCACCAATTTCATTCCACAGAGTGATTCAGGATGGCTTCAAGCGGAGTCCGGACAGTCAGAAACAAAGCATCACCAGGAATTTCAGGGCAAGGTGACAGCTAGCCATTGCGTGTGTCATCCCGAAACTGTGCGCTCATGATCCCATGGCTTTGAGCGAAGATGCATGGCCTGGATCAGGACTGACATGGGACCCATTTTCTCGAATGCTATACATTCATCAAATCCTGCACTGAATTGCATCAAGGCAGATTGGTTTCTGCCACATCCGCTGACAGTTCACAAAACCTGCTAGATTGTGGCAATACTTTGAAGCTAATTTGAATCCAAGCCCAGGCAGCAAAAACTTCCAAGCAAATTAGTTTCAAAATATTAACCAGGACGATTGAGTATTTTGAAAGTAATTTGACTGGAATCTGGCAACAAAGCATCAACAGTGACATCTTCCAGTTAGTTAGTTTCAAAATATTCAATGGAGGCCTAACATTCTACTGAATTTGTCATTTCTGGCCATCACGTTAAAGAACTAACACACGTAAAGAACATTTTACCAGCAGTGTTGGACCAGGTGACTGTTGGTGACCAAATGTCCATTGCATAATCGGAAGTGGCTGGAATGTAATCTGTTCTTGTGTACCTTAATGAAAAAACCCCAGTGTAATGTCAGGCATCGTAGTCAATATTGGTCGAAGTTGAATTAGTTAGCATAGAGAGGAATACAGGTTATCGGTAAATCAATAGGCGTCACATGTGGACTGACGTCATCATCATTTACATTATGAATGGCATATCTAAGTCTGTCATAAAAGCTTAATAGTCTGTCAAGTTATACAAATTGTACGGCTTTACTATTTGATGAATATTCTTTTGAATATTTGCCACTAATTTGACTGTGGCCTGTATTGTGTTCTGGAAGTTGGGATTCAGGGAGTCTGTGCGGAGCTTAGATGGGGATAGGCGGAGCATAGCTAAAACTGGGTTCATCAATTGCTTATAATTCAGGCTCGGTCAAGTCTATCAAGTCTATCCAAATGAAACTTATATACACGATTACCTGTGCTGTTTGCCATTGATGTTGCACCAGGTACACATCAAGGCCACTGGTGCCATGGTAAAAAAACTAATTTTTTAAATAAAAAATCATCTTATATTTAATGATTGGTTGAGTCGATTGAAACTAAACTTGGCTATGTGGTTGGCTATGATATTATGAATATGGATGATGACATTGGCGTCAGATGGTTAAAGGTCAAGTGTCAAGGTCAATGGCAGAATAATGGTCTGTAGTGAACCGAAAACTAAAGGAATGCCAATTGACTTCTACATGACCATTCAAAGTGTGTGAATATGAGCCCTGAATTGATGAATCTAGCCCTCGAACCCTGAACTTCATGATTATCAATTTCTAGAATAATATAGTGGTAGGCCTTAAGAGACAATTCGTACACATGACTTAAAAGATTCATGACGGACCTAGATTCGTCAATCATTCCGCATTTTGATTGTGACGTCAACCTACACGTGACGTAATTGATTATGGCGTCATATACGTGAGTAACAGATTGGATTCCTCTATTAGGATCTACTAATTGGCAATCACAACCTGATGCTGATTCTTCAGCTACATTGCTGCTATGATTATCAGTTGACCTCTCTTTCTGTTCATTTCTACTGTGTCACATTCAATCACTAAACTAGCCGCCTTATATGGATCCATGTATGCATGCATGCACGCATGCACATGCATGCATGCATCCATCGCATCCCTTCCGTCCACCCATTCAGTTAACAATTCATCCCACCAACCAGCCCTCCCAAAAACAATCAGCATAATACATATGTGGATGTGAAATGGTCTAGGAGGAGCTACGTTACAATCGATTGGTGCCCAGTTTTGACCCCGCCCCTACCCTCAGTTTGACCCAAGATCAAAATAATTCCGTGTACTGTAGACTACTTATCATTGGCTTGAAAAAGATATGCAATATGACAACCGTTGGAAATTTTTTATTTTTTACTCCACATTTCCCACTCCAGGGCTATACCCCTGGGGTCATACCAAAATTCCAAAAGTGTCATGCACATCCCTGGCCATATGTGCAAGTTTCTATCTGAAATGGTCTAGGAGTTGCATTACAATCGATTTGCGTCGACCTTTGACCTTTTGACCCGCCCCTCCCCTCAGTTTGACACAAGATCAGAATAATTCCATGTACTGTGGACTACTTATAATAGGCTTGAAAATGCTATGCAACCTTTGGAAATTTTTTATTTTAACCCCACATTTCCACCCCCAGGGCCCTGTCCCTGAAGTCATGCCAAAATTCCTAAAGAGTCATGCACATCCCTATCCATATGTGCAATCATCCCCAAAGTTTCAAGTTTCTATCTGAAATGGTCTAGGAGGAGTTGCATTATTTTGATCTTTTGACACCCGGGCCATGCCCCATAGCTTTGGGGGATTGGGGGGGGGGGGGGGTTGTCAAAACAAAATTCCAAAAGTGTCATGCACATCCGTGCCCATATGTATAATCATTCCCAAGGTTTCAAGTTTCGAAAGCAAGTCTTTTCTGATTAAATTGTCATTTGAAAAATCATTAACCACAGCATATAAACATATATAGACATATAAACTGGATGCAAATCAGCCATAAAATGATCAAAGTTCAAATGCTGAAAAAGTATGGAAAGATTTTGAAAATCAATATATATTTTATCGGGACACGTCCTAAGCATGGTGTAGAACAAATCTCTTAAGTTTTATTCAAATCGGATGACCCCTTGTGGGCGCAAATGTCATTTAAAAACAGCTTCACCAAGAAATTATGAGTACAAAATTGAATACAAAACAGGCCTAAAATAATTAAAGATAACATTTTTTTTTTTAATTTGAAAATTAAATTATTTTTCATATGGACAGGTCCTAAGAATGGTATAAAACACATCTGTGAAGGGTTTTTTTTAAAATCCGATTACCCCTTGTGGGTGCAATGCAGCAAATGTCATTTAGAATGAAGGAAATGTCAATTTCCCTTTCTCCGAGATCTAACAATACTCACCATTCTGTTACTTCTGATATACAGCTGGCCTTGACAGCGGCTCTAGGATTATAGACTTAGAAAGCTTTACTGACTCCTGGGAACCGGGTACTCGGCTCCCAACTGCCGAGTACCCGTTTACCATAGAGCTCATATTGTTTGCATAGCCACCAAACAAGAGAAAACTATGGCTTGCCTCCGTGGGGCTGGGAGGCTGGGTCCGTAACAGAATGGTGAGTATTGTTAGATCTCGGAGAAAGGGAAATTGACATTTCCTTCATTCTCCTTCGATCAATACTCACCATTCTGTTACTTCTGATATACACCAGATTTGATCAGTAACCTGGTGGGAAGGGGCAAGCCATAAATGCTAATTTTGCCCCTTGGAGAAAGATTTTAGACTTCAAACTTGACTAATGGAGACCTAAAAGGACCGTCAAGTTCTCGGAACCGAATCACATTCGCGTCACAGTCCCCCCCCCCTTTTTCCTCCTAAGAAAAGGGAGAGAACTAACGAACATGTATCTCGCCTGAAAACACAAATATGCCAAGAGGGTTAACTGCTCCCTGCATATTCCATGTATTAGCCTGGGAATGAGCATGAATATATAAGATGAATGAACATGATACATATACATAATACAAAAAACTCTCACTATTGAATTACCTTATGATAATTGGAGTTCAGACGTACCGCCTCCAACCATTCACCGGTTCGGCCATCAGTGACACAATCTGGTTGTCATCCTCTCGCTTGACCATGCCTGCTTTAGGTTCTTTTCTTACCAAAGTGAAAAAAGGGTGAAGAGCAGTGTGGTCACTAACTATCGTTTCAAAACAGCTAAAGCGAGTGGATTGGCTGAGTCTGACACATCCCTCATATAGTAATCCGTAAATGAGGACTCACAGTGCCATTGTGCAACGGCCATGATGTCCTCTAATGGAACACCATTGTAAAGGGCGGTCGAGGCGGCTATTCCTCTGACATCGTGTGCCCTTACGCCCTGCACCTGGTGCCCAGTCGCCATCTCATTAGTAGTCTGAATGCATTCGACCACCCAACGAGAGATAGTATCCATGGATGCGGCGCCATAAGGCTTTTTATGGCAGATCCACAGATGTCTATCGTTCGACCATAACGAGTCAGTCCGTTTCTTGTACTTAGTCAAAGCACGGACCGGGCACCAGACACTGGCATCACGATCAAACCTAGTTAACTTCGGTATAATGATCGGTTTGCTGGGATATCTCAAAGATTGGTTCTTTGACATAAACTCTGCTCTTGGCAGAAGACACAGACCTTCTCCAGAAACAATAAATCGGTTCCTCTCTGCCGAAAGCGCATGGATCTCACTGCGCCTTCTAGCTGAGGAAGCTGCCAATAGAAAGACCGCCTTTAGAGTCAAATGCTTTAGACTAGCCGAACGCAACGGTTCGAAAGGGTGCTTGGCCAGTATATTAAGCACTAAAGATAGACTCCAGGCTGGAATGACTACCGGTTGTCTCGTCGGAGATTGCTCATTCCCTTCAACATCACATTTAACTGGGCCACCTCTGGACTATCCCTGTTGGCTAGACAAGGGATAACTGATGCCAAAGCTGACTTGTATCCAGCAACTGTGACGGGAGCTAGTCCTGAAAAGAACAGCTCGCAGAGAAAGTCTGCTATTTGCTGATAGTGGATTGAAAGGTATGAATACCCTTTTCTTCACACCAGTCTGCAAATCTGTTAACCTTGTTGTTATATGACTTGAAGGTTGACCTCCTTCCCGTAGCGGCGATGAAATCAGCAGCCTGTCGAGAAAAGCCTTCCGACGTGGAACGTTGTTTGCTAACATCCACGCAGTCAATTTGAACATTTCGGGACGCTCGTGTAGGAAGCGTCCCTTGGCCTGGGAGATTATGTTCGGAATCTCGGGCAACTGCACAGGATTTTCCACCAGCAGATCTAGAAGATCCATGAACCACGCCCTGCTCGTCCAATACGGCGCTATTAGCAGGACCAGACACGGTTCCTCCCTGACCTTCACCAATACCTTCGGTAGAAGAATGGTGGGTGGGTACGCGTAAGCGTGCATCCCTCTCCAGCTTATCGCCAGAGCGTCTGTATCGACGGCATTTGGATCTGGAATCGTCGAGACATATGTCATGATTTGAGCATTTTCCTTTGTGGCGAACAAGTCCACGTTGGGTTTGCCCCAATGCTCGAAGATCCGTCGCAGAACTGGAGGGTTGAGGGACCATTCTGTTGGCAGGATTCTCTGTCTGCGAGACAAAGCATCCGCCAGAATGTTCAATCGGCCAGGAATATGAACTGCTTTCAAAACAACCGAGTAATTCCTGCACCATTGAATCAAGTGCCATACCCTGATACACAGAGTGGGCGACCTGGTCCCGCCTTGGCGATTTATATATGATAATACTGTCGAATTGTCTGACCGTATCAATATCACCCTGCCCCTGATCATCGGAAGGAACTCTTCCAACGCCAGTTCCACTGCCATCATTTCCAACAGATTGATATGCAGCTGACTCTCCGGGAGAGTCCATGTGCCCGAGACCTGGTGTTCTCCCAGGCAGGCACCCCACCCTTCCAGTGATGCATCCGTGTAGACGGACAGCTGGGGGTGGGGTAGGTGCAGCGAAACCCCTAATAGGAGATTCTGACGCTGTTTCCACCATAGAAGATGCGACATTATTGGCTCCAAAACTGGCACCAGTTTTGACAGGGGTTCTGTTCTCTGTTTCCACAGAGACATCAGATACAACTGGATAGGCCTTCGCATTAGAGCAGTGTACGGGATACCCTGCTCCATGGAGACCATCATGCCCAGCATCTAAAGGAACCGCCTCGCCTGAATGTGGTTTCCCACTCGAAAACTCTTGAGGATGGCTAACAGAGACACCACTCTGGGCTCTGACGGGTAAACCCTGCCCTCCTCGAGGTCGAATCGCATCCCCAAATAAACGAAATGTTGAGTGGGCGTCAACTCGGATTTCTCCTCGTTGACTATCAGCCTAGATCTGAAAGTAACTTCAGAGTCAGAGCAGTATCCACGTTCAACCTGGCTGCCGAGTCTGCCTTGAGCAGCCAGTCGTCTATGTAGGTGTGTAGCGCCACGTTATCTTTTCTGAGAAACGCTGTCACCGCAAGGACCACTCTTGTGAAAACCCTCTGAGCTGTCGACAGGCCAAACAGGAGAACTGTAAACTCCCATACTTGATTCTGAAACGCAAATCTCAGAAAACCTGTACCAACTCCGATTCATAGGAATGTGGAAATATGCATCTTTCAGATCGATCGATACACACCACATTCGTTTCCTCAATCCCGCCATTACCGACCTCGGCGTTTCCATCTGGAACCGAGGCGTATGGATAAACCAATTTCATGGCCTGAGATTGAGTATGGGTCTCCATCCCCCTGTGCTCTTGGGGACAAGGAACATGTTTGAATAGAAGCCTGGAGTGTTTCGGTTTGCTGGTTTTATTGTCTCCCTTCAGAAGCAAACCCGACACTTCCTTTTGAACGGCTTCTAACTTGTCTGGCTGCCTTGGTACGGGTGTCCAGACAGGTGCCAAAGACAGATTTTGTGGTGGAAAGTCCCACCACTCCGGCATGTAACCCTGGGATAACCATCCCAGGACCAGACTGTCTGACGTCACACCTCGCCAGGCCTCGACGAAACGCATGAGCCTTCCACCCACCATAGACGCCTCGACGTCTAATGGGGTTGTCCGGCTCGCAGTCCGCCCCCCCCCCCGCCCCCCTCTTTCTTAACGAGAGAGAGAGAGAACCGTTTCGTTCTAGGCACAACGGGTAGAACTGGCACCACTGTTCCTGTCGCACAGGCGTGGTCCAGGCGGATATGAAGGGAGCTTTCGTACCCTCAGGTACGCTTCGGCCCCTTCTGTCCGCCCTTTGAGGCCTTACCCATACCCTTCCCCCTGCCCTTCCCACCTCTATGGCGGTCAGGAGCAACATTGGGGAGGGTAGGCGCCTCTACAGCCTTCCTGGGCTTCTTCGCCGGCGGCGGCTCCGAAAACCCAGCTGAAGCAGAAGTCGCAACAGGCCTAGCTTTCGCCTTGCCCTTATGCTTCTTCAGCTTCTTTGAAGGTTGTCCCGTTAGCGGTTTCCCCACAGCCCCTAGTGCGTGCGCTTGCCGCACTAGCTCTAGCTGTAGGTTTACCGCTAACCGATTCTGCGCGATACTGGTGGTATCCCCTAAGATGGCCCGCGCTTGGCCACCGAAGATGCTAGGCCCTGTCAGGGGCGTCCCAAGAAGACGCTCCCTGACTGCCGTAGCCGGACGCATATGGTCAATGACCATTTGCCTCCTGGATTCCGTCACACGCGCTTGCACCCTTGCCAATGCATCCATCGACAGCACCAGGCCGTCATTGACACATGAAAGCGCCACAGGTGGCACAGGGTGGCCTGCCCCCGCTTCAGCCCACACCGACTGAAGGAGACGATAAGAGTGGTTGACAGCGCTCATCGCTGCCCTCACACCCTCATCGCATAGGGACAGGACTTCTTCCTGGTGTACCTGAGACTTGTCCACAAGTGCCGGACCGCGGCGATCCACCACGGCACTATGGATGCCCAGTACCCATCGGTCATCCTCCGTGAGCGACGGGACTACACCATACCTGTCGTATTCCCCCTGCGGAATACGACATCTTTCCCGCACCTCCCTGGAGGCCGCAGGGAGCTGACCCTTGGTCATCAGTTGTTTGCTATAAATAGCATCCAACAATTCTATGAACCGTGGATCCAGTCCCACTGACTGGATCCAGGCCACGGGCAAAATCCCCGTCCTGATCGATGCAACCGACGGACGGGGCACATCTTCTTCGGCCGTGGCCGAAACCACAGACGGGTCAACCCTGGCTAGCCATGCCAGAGCATCTGACCAATCTACCTCCGATGAAGACACCCCCGCAAACACGTCACCCGTTGACGTGCTCACGGGTCTGCCAGCCACGGCCTCCCGGCAAGGAGCCATGGCTGACACACCAGGCACTCCGGTACCACACGGTTCCGCCGCCACCCCATGAAACACTCCGGTCCATGGGGTAGGTCGTACGGACCCGTAGCAGTCGCGGAACCATAGCTGGACACGGGCGCCAACGGCACCCCACGTCCGACTGCCGGACCAGGCGAGATAGGTGAGTACCACGTCCGGCCCGGCACACCCGTTCCCGTGACGGCTAGTGCCAAACCAAGCCGCACGGAACCGGTGCATGGTAACGGATTTGCCTCAGCCACAGGCGGAGCCGCTGACCTGGCTTGCGCCAAACCAGACAAATGGAGGCCGGTTCCGTCCAGGACGGAATCAACCTCCATATTCTCCACCTGCGGCTTCACGGGCCGCAGCAACCTCTCCTCCTCGGCCTCCTCGTCTTCAGACTCCGCAGAGTCGTCACCAGACGAGTCAACCGTGGAACCATCCTGGCGGACGGCTCCCACACCTGACGGACCGGCCACCGCTACTGGACCACCCGGAGGTGGCCGCAGAGAAACAGAAACCCGTCTGGCCGAAGCCAGACGGGACTGCCAGGGGGCCGTACGAGACGGCCCCCTCGGTAACCAGTCCAGAATCCTGTCCGAGGACAGGATCCGTCCAGGCATGGGGAGAAACTGCCCCCCAACCTTTGGTAGCAGGGACGACACACCAGCGTGGGCAGAACGCTATGCAGAAAAACCCTGCACAGCCGGACCAAACCACGCCGGCGGTGCCATCTCCGCCACCTCCAGCTGGGGACGTGGAGCACCCCCACCGGCCGAACCGGGCGCTCCACGATTTACTCTCGGACCGCCTGACCCCGCGTCAGACCCAGCCAAGTCCTTCTGGCAAGGAACTTAACCATCATCTCAACGGACCACACTGCACAAACATTACGCCTATGATCAATATTACACAGGGAACACCTAAAACAGACATGGTCCTTGAACACGACACGGACAAACTTATGGTATTCGTCACATGATGGCGGGGCTGGCTTGGCCTATAACATAAGCACAAACCTACAATAAACAAGCGGAATGAGACCCGGATGGAAGGCAGACAATTAATTTTCAAATAATTTGACTCATAAATTAACTGTAACCCTCCCGCACCCCACCCCACCACGTTACAACAACGATCGCATTGACTATGACGACAAGAACGAGACGGGCATTAAACACACCCATAATAGATCCTCCAGGATGTGTAACGGCTCCAGGAATCATATCGCATAGCATTCGGGGTATATTTACTAATCAATATAAATTATACTCCTAACGAAAGCAGCACGATATGTGAAGAAAATAACAAAATGTATAACAAACTGCTGTATCACACGGTAAAACCGCAGACCACACATCTACTCAAGAATTTTGAAACCACCGATCATTGCAAACCGATCGTGATCGCACGTAAACTTGATCATTCTAAAGTTTCCGGTACCATTTTTAGTACGCAGCACCCAGAACAAGATGCGCGAATTAATGAAAAATTTTTCTTCACATAAACATCCGAGCGACGTCACCCGCTCGGATCCTACGGAGAACGACGTCAGCCGATATTCGTGTTAAAAATACTGTAGCATAACACCTATTTTCATATCTGCCGATCGCCTGTTGGGGGTTAAAGAAGGCGATCGTCTGGCATATATCGTTGTTAGCACACGTCCCAGATTCTATGGGGTCAGAAATTGGAACATGCGACACAGCGAAATTTAGAGACCTAAGTCTTTTAACTATGGATAATAAAGAACGATACAACCTGGTTATCTTCGGTGTTATTCTCCATAGTATCCTTTAGTTAATCCTTTCACGAACACACAAACTATCACAGATTAAAGACTTAGATTTTCTTTCACAAAAAACACTAAAATCCTCAATGCAGAAAGCATGTATTGCTCTTGTTGCTATGCAAACAAGAATGAGCTCTATGGTAAACGGGTACTCGGCAGTTGGGAGCCGAGTACCCGGTTCCCAGGTGTCGGTAAAGCTTTCTAAGTCTATAATCCTAGAGCCGCTGTCAAGGCCAGCTGTATATCAGAAGTAACAGAATGGTGAGTATTGATCGAAGGAGAAACCTTAAAGTGTAGATTTCGGCTACCAAGAGTAATAGTTATTTTAGGTAAATAAACCTCCTCTACTCGAAAATTGTATTAGTTAATAATATAAATGCTGTATTAAAAAAATATAGGCAAATTATCATTAATTTCCGAGGATTGCCGAACAAAAACTCTGATTTCTGGGAAGCGGGAAATCCCTCGTACTTGTGACGTCACAAGTGGAACCCGTGAAAAAAGTAGACACGCCGTCGTTTCCCGATAGACTACTCGGTCTCAGACGTGACAGATTTGTATGGAAATTGGGAATATGATATTTGTATGTCGATTGGGGCTAATAAGCGTATAGAATTAAAATATTGATCAATACTGTAGACACTCGGTGATAAGTCTACCAGGATCTAGGATATCTTGCAGACAGGTTTCGTGTGTTGATAGGAGACCAGAATGCTTCAGGATGTTCAATACTTTGTCTATATGCTTTGATCTAACATGGTTGAGCAATGGGCATACAACAAGGAAGTGCATCATTGTTTCCTCTTCGCCTCTACAGTGAGGGCATGTAGTTGAACATATAATTCTTAAGATTCATAATTGTACCATTAGCCCATAATTGTACTGATTGCCCAATCGGGCCCCGAACAGAGCCCACACGAAAGCCCACTCAAAGCCCTAGCCCACTTTGCCCTTACTCAGCCCAGTCAAAAGTTATAAACTTCGATCGTGGTTTAGACTTTGAAATTCAATGGGTAAAATAATTTTTCAAATGAAATAAAAGACCAGTTCTGGTCACACATCCTCCGACCAGGGCTTTTTAGTACAACCCTAATTTTTAAAATTCAAATGTTGTACTTACAATCTTTCAGGAAATCAAGGGGGATTACTCTGGTCATTACAGACAGATCTTGGCCAAATGCAATCCCAGTCTCAATCCATCCAGGCTAACTGAAATTTTCAAACGGAAACCAAATATTTAAAGATTTTTCAGGAAATCAAGGGGAATAACTCTGATAGTTCTGGACACATTTTTGACGATATGCAATCCTCAAACCCGCTCAAAGCCCTAGCCCACTCAGCCCTTTCTCAGCCCTGTCAAAATTTAAAAAGCTATGTCATGAAATATTCTTTGCGATTTAATTGGGGGAATGATTTTTCACATGAAATGTGACACAGGGAATATAATTATCACATTTTGTAATTTGACCAAACACCAAATCGGGCCCCGAACAGCGCCCAAACAAAAGCCCACTCAAACCCCTAGCCCACTCAGCCCTAATCAGCCCAATCAAAACCATAGTGGGGCCAACTCGGGCATGCTGGCTGGGATAGGACGTTGGTACAGGCTGCTTATATATTCACAGTTCACATCATTATCATAACGATGACAGTCTTGTCAAGAATCATGTGTCATTGCTGAAGAGTATGATGTTTGTCACTATTATTTCAAATTGTCGGCAGAGAAATTAGAAATTGTCTCACACAGCAAGAACAGGTAGATGATCTTTTTGCTGAAAACATTTGTTCATGATTCATGGTCATCTTACCTCATTCGGGTTTTCATGCTAAAGATAAAAAACACCACACTATGTTTAAGGTAGTCGTTTAACACAAGAACATCATGATTATGTCCCCAACTAAATCAGACGGCCACTATAGACCAATTTCATACACCATATTTGAGCAATTTTGATAACATTATTGCATAATTATTTTACAGAATTCCTTTTTGTTGTCGTGATTTAAATACACTTGTACAACCAAATTTGTTCACTAGCCAACATATCTTAGCCATTTAAAACTGTTCCAATTGTTCCAACATTTTGATTATCAACTTTAGGCCTATATAAACTTTGCAAACGGACTGCCTATAGTTACCTATACCTCATTCTGGGCGCACATATCTGATCGGACCAGGCTAATACACTAGCCATCTCCGCCAAATTTACTAGTCATCTCCGCCCACAAGACTCTCCATGCCTGCCCACTACTGGTGCTATTACTGCAAACTTTTTACCGGGAGGAAATGGGCGGGCGAACTTGGTGAAGGATGGAGATCACCACAAACGATCCAACTCTATAAGATAATCTATGGATTTAGGACATCTCACATAGTAGATTCTTTGAATTGAAAAACAGCAACAGAACAAGAGGACATAATTTAAAACTGGTCAAACACTGATCCTGCCCGCAGATGTTGTTAATTTCAAGACAATCAACCAGTTAAAATATCAACTGGACAGACATTGGGATATAACAGACACTGACTGTCTGTACTAATAATGTCTAGAACATGTACAGCATGTTAGACCTATAAGAAAATCCATGGATTTGAGGACATCCCACATAGTAGATTCTTTGAATTGGAAAACACCAACACAATAAGGGGATGTAATTTAAACCTGGTCAAACCCCGATCCTCTGCAACACTAAGGACAAACTGATTGGCAAATAGAGTAGTGAATGAATGGAAACCACAACTGCTGTTAATTACAAGACAAACAATCAGTTCAACAATCAACTGGACAGACATTGGGATAGCATAGACACTGTCTAAGCGTACTAATAATGTCTAGAACATGCATAGCATAAATAGATAGATTAGTAATCAATGTTTCAAGGACTGGGTGTGAAAACCATGTCAGTGCAAAGATATAATAATATTAAAATATTAACACAGGGATAGTATGAGAGCCATTATGTATTTATGTATATACTCATTGCAGTAGTCTACCTACAAATATTGTGTTTATCTTAGAATGTCATAATGAGATAACCAACAGATAATTAACCGCACAAGTGTATGTTATTGCTGGATCGTTGGGAGTGGGCGTGGAAACGTGTTTGTCCACATTGAGGCAGCCTGACCATATTGATTTGAGGTTGTGATTGCACAACTCATAAAATGAACACAATATTTGTAAATGCAGAGTTGTGCAGTCACAACCTCAAATCATTATGGTCAGCTGCCTCAATGTGGACAAACACGGTTCCACGCCCACTCCCACCGGTATAATGTTATATTCTGGATAGCCAACAGATAACTAAATATATGTATATAAGTTGTTGCTGGATCGATGAGATTGGGTGTGGAACTACGCTGGTCTCCATTGTGATAGCTTGGTCCTATTAATTTGGAGATGTATTATAGTAGCAAACAAATGATTAAATCTAATGTAAATATCACTGCTGGATCAATTGGATTCGGTGTGGAACCACGCCAGTCCATATTGTGATAGCTTAAATGTAAGGATTGGGTGTGGTAACTGTGCCAATCTATTCTATATCACTTGTGTATATTTCATTATGTTATGTGATAACCACTAGATAAATTCATATATTAGCCTATTTTATAGAACTACACCGTATTGGCTACATATTGCCTTATATAGTACTTATTGTAGATATCTACATGTAGGTGCAAAAAATAATAATGGCATTTGAGCTGATTTTAATCAATGTTCTTAAATGGGTTCTATACGTGTATTATATATATATATATATATATATATATATATATATATATATATATATATATATATATATATATATATATATATATATATATATATATATATATATATATATATATATATATATATATATATATATATATATATATATATATATATATATATATATATATATATATGTATGTATGTATGTATGTATGTATGTATGTATGTATGTATGTATGTATGTATGTATGTATGTATGTATGTATATATATATATATATATATATATATATATATATATATATATATATATATATATATATATATATATATATATATATATATATATATATATATATATATATATATATATATATACATATATATATATATATATATATATATATATATATATATATATATATATATATATATATATATATATATATATATATATATATATATATATATATATATTGTTGAATATTTTTTAGAAGTAATTTGAGAGGAAACTCTTAACATCTAAGGATGTTCCAATTCAGCATCCCCTGTAATATTTTGGTAGCTGGACCAAGTCAAAGCGGGAAAACTGAACTAGTTAAACAGTTGGTGATACATAGAGAAAATCTGTTCTTTCCAGCTCCTCAACATGTAACCTGGAGTTATGTAGCATGGCAAGATGGTTATCAACTATTACCAGATGATGTTGCGTTTCATGAATGTATTAACTTTGAAACTAAAGACAAAAATCAACTGTCTTTAGTAATTCTTGATGATTTAATGTCGATTTAATTTAATAACTTTGTCGACAATAAAGTAACTAATCTCTTTACTAGAACATCTCATCATAACCATTGTTCAGTGACTCATATCGTTCAGAATATCTTCCATAAAAATCGAGAACATTGTGACATCTCCACTAGCATGTATAAATTATTTAGGTCATCAAATGTTTCCCACTAGAAGTCAATATCTACAAGAAGCGTTTAAGGATGCTACTAACAAACCATTCTCAGACCTCTTGATTGACTTGAAACAAGAGACCCCAGTGGAATTCAGAATGAGAACTGATAGATTACCCAATGATGTCTGTTCTGTTTATAAACCACTTGAAGTTCAACGGAAAAGGTGAATGAAAATCATAATGACTCGAAGTCAGATTGCAAAATATGCACCCCTCTTGAAATATTTAGCTAAAGTTGGTCCAAAAGAAAGGAGATCAATTCTTAAAACGGGATGGCAAAAATTAATGAATGTAATCTGTGAATGTTGTGCCAATATTTGTCATGGTAATGTGAAACTTTCACATACACAATTTAGGCGTTTTTCTAAGTACAAACGTCAGGTACAAAATCTCTCAAATAGAAAAGTTTCTCTCAAGAAAAACCGTATTATTCTTCAACGTGGTGGATTTCTACCAGCTATAATACCAGCTATTTTAGGACCAATTGAGGGAAGCTAATTGGTGGTGGTGCTTTGAATTAACACCTAGAAGTGTAAAATGGCTATTATTCCACATGAATTATTAAACAATCTTCAAGAGCATAGTAAACTTAATCTCTTAACTAGCAATCAACCTTTACGAAAGGCTGTTGGCCTGGATGAAAAAATTCAGAAGATTCTTAATCGTAATGATCTATCTAATGAAGCATTACATAAATTCAGAATGTTTTATGGTCAGTCAGGTTATGCTTCACCTTCTAGTACTACTACAAGTTCATCAGTCAAAAGCAATAATCTGTCAGATTTATCAATACCAGATTAAGATATGTATAGAATTCCTGATAGCATCTCACTTCAGATTAAGGATGTTTTACCGAAAAACACCCAATGGAAAGGTCAAGGGTTACTTAGCATTCTTAAATCATCTCAAGAATTTGAAGCTAATGACAAGGGAGAAATGATAATAGATGGAAAACCTTTCCCAAAAAGTAACATTGTTCATCTCATTACAAAGGTTGTGACCGCTGAAAATCGATTTGGTTCTTCTTCACGTGAAAGTGAGGCCTCTGAATACTTTGATAAATTCCTGAATAGAATAAATATTCCACGCCAGGTAATTGGTAGCGATCGGAAATGGGAGGAAATTCGATCATCATCATCAACATCAACATCGACTAGTCTAGTTAGGAATCCTTCCAAGATTAGAATTACTACTTTCACTCCACGAAAGGAATCAGTTAGCCCTACACATTATTCACCTCTCATCTCACCAGCAACCCTTCCTAGAAGAAAAAGATCATGTGTACAACATCTACCCAGATCACGAAAAGACGAATGGATAAATTATGGTCTCAGTAAGAGAAAGTCAAAGAAAAAAAGCTAATAAGAAGAATAAAGAAAAAAATTCCAATCAATAACATACGAACTATTATGATGTAAGTAATTCTGCAAGTTATGGTGGTGTTGAGAGATTATATAGATCTCTTAAAGGCAATGTTTCATGAAAAGAAGTGAAAAAATGGTTATCAGGAGAATCAAGTTACACACTACATAAACCTCGACGAATACACTTTAAGCATGATCCAATTAATGTGACCTCTCTTGATGAACTTTGGCAATTAGACCTCAGTGATGTAAGTGCTCTCAAAAAAGAAAATAATGGAACCCGTTTTCTTCTCTTTGCCATTGATGTCTTATCTAAATTTCTTTGGATTACACTCCTTAAGTCGAAGACTGCTGATGAAGTTAAAATTTTTAACTCAACAAATCATCGTCCAGCCAGTATTCAGACAGATAAGGTAGGTGAATTTTCTAATAGCCAGGTAAATAATCTATTGAAAGAAAAGGGGATCCATTTTTACACATCTCAAAATGAGACCAAAGCGGCTGTAGCTGAACGTGTACAACGAAGTATAAAATCACGCTTATGAAGACATATTACAGCTACCAATTCTCACAGATATCTTGATGTATTATCTAAAATCGTTGAGAGTTATAATAACTCAATTCATAGAAGTATTGGAATGAAACCAAAAGATGTTGATAGGAGTACTTAGCTTGGAGGAATCTTTATCCTAAATGGGAAAAAAATATAAAGTATGCTAAGCTTAAAGTTAGAGACAAAGTTAGAACATCTCTAGCTAAAGAACCATTTGAGAAAGGTCTCCTTCCGGTTTGGTCAGATGAAATCTTTACCATTGATAAAATCCACCCTCACAGGCCCGGGGTATATAGTATAATATAACATTGAAAAGATGTTAGAAAGTAGAGTACGAGGAAAGCGTCAAGAGTTCCTAGTGAGATGGAAGGGTTATGGAACGAAATTAGATTCTTAGATTGATCAGGCTGAGATTGAAAAGAAGAAAAGTGTTATTTAAAAAGCGAGATCCAAGTCTAATGAGGTTTAGTTTAGAAACCTAAAAAAGAAAATGGACAGTAGTCAATTCTATATAACGTTGCCAAGTAATTCCCCATTAGAGTAATTTCCGGAAAATAAAATTGGCGAGTATACAACAACACCTGCTGTTCCATTAAGCTCTGAGGGGAAATGGGAGGTTGGAATTGCCACAGTAATATATCCATATACTTGGATGTCATTAAAAGATGATTCCTGGATCCTATTTAAGGCTAGAATTGGTGTCGGAATTAAAGATATAAAGGAAAGAATGGAAATATTAAGTGGTATCTATAGTGGAAAAGAAATAGCTGACCTATTTAATTCCCTAATTAAGAAAGCACTCTGAGATTTTCAGGGGAAATGTAGTTATTTCCATAAACATTTATGGTGGTAATCGAATTAGTGTTCAACTGTGAACAGACTTTCAGATAGAATTAGGTCCAAGGTTAAAAGAATTACCAGGATTTAAAGAGAAATCTCTAGAGTCAGGAGTTCATTATGGCGTTGTCGCCAACTCATCTAATAAAAAAA
Source organism: Chaetoderma sp. LZ-2023a (assembly GCA_034401795.1). NCBI lineage: Eukaryota > Metazoa > Mollusca > Caudofoveata > Chaetodermatida > Chaetodermatidae > Chaetoderma > Chaetoderma sp. LZ-2023a. The sequence goes on along the minus strand of CM067370.1, from coordinate 184,047,735 downwards.
TAGTGAACATTTATTCTAAGATAGTTGAACCTAATGCCATTGATGATACAATAGCACCAATCTTAAGATCTATTCTACTTGAGCGAAAAAAGGAACGATTAATTGAACAAAGTTTCAGCAATATTCATTATATGCCTATAGCCCGTTTGATAATATCGGGATATTACTGGCCGATTACTACGGTGAACGAGTGTTCTTTCAAAGTGGAACAGTCATTGTAAAGCTTAATTTTCGAAAGGTGTAGCAATAGAGAAAAATGATTAAGAGATATCATTCATATTTTTCTCAAACTGATGGTGGTAGACGAAGACTCCGTGTGTTTAAGGGATCAAGATTTCAAAGTGGGCGAGGTTTACCTGTCTTCACTGGGTCAAGATTTCAAAGCGGGCGTGGAATAGGTAACATCTTTGGTTCTCTGTTACAAAGTGAAACACCGATACTTAAAATGATGGGAAAACAATTGGTAAAGAGGTACTTTCAGCAGGGATGGATGAGGCTTATGATGCCATTGCCGGAAGAGACTTGAAATCTGCTCTTCGGTCACGTGCTTCTAAGATAAAAATAAAGATAGCCGGAAGTAAAGCAGTTGAACTCATTGGTAGAATACATGCTGACATATTCTTACAAGAAAGGTATTTACTCAATGGTGTAGATCTTAGAGTACGTCTACATCGTAATAAAGATTAATTTTCCTAAATTCAAGGAGACGAAAATAAATATGTTGTGAAAATTGAGGCAGCTGCCTTGAACATTCAGAAAGTTAAACTGTCTGCAGGAATCATTACATCTCATGGAAAGGTCATCTTAAAGACGCCCGCTAGATATCCAATTTGTAGAGTAGTAGTTAAGATGGTTACACTTCCTAAAGGAGCTGCTTCTATAACCAGAGAAAATTTCTTCCTGGGAGCCTTACCAAACATAATTATTATTGGAATCGGTTCGATTTCAGCCTACAATGGTAGCAGTACAGAGAATACATTTAACTTTAAGAATTTTAATGTCAACTTAGTGGTCTGCTATTTGAATGGTGAACAAACAGATGCAACTCTTACCCCCAGACTTTTCTAGTGCAGGGTTAAACTTTTCAAGAGCCCATACATCATTTTTTAGTGGAACCGGGACTCTTTTCTCAGACAAAGGATTACCGTTCTCAGTAGTGGATTATCCTTTTGGAAACACGTTATATGCCTTCGATTTCACCCCTGATCTGGGAGATGGTATACATCAAAGTTTAGAAAAACGTGGAAATTTAAGAATACAACTACATTACCCATGACAGCCATTCTCATTTGCTACATTGACTTTGAGAATGAAATATTAATTTCACAGGAGTGTGACATCACCACGGACTATTAGAATAGATAGACAGAGAGACAGACAGACATACAGACAGGCAGACAGACAGACAGACAGACAGACAGACAGACATACAGACAGACAGACAGACAGATTTGCTATGCTGAATTTGAGAGCAAAATATTAATTTCACGGGAGCGTGACGTCACCATGGACTATTAGAATTAACCATGTATAAAGTAAAGAATAAGGTTAAAGGAATGCTTTCAACACAAGATATTTCCCAAAACATAAGAAAAGATGAAATGATGAGAAAGCTTTTCCTAGGAATTCATGCTCGAGACAAGATACTTAAAGAAATACAACTAAATGGATGTATTATTGTGAGTACAGACAAGTCAACCAGAAAGGGGATTCATTGGATAGCATGTTTCTTGTGAAAGAAGAAGAATACAAATTTTAAAACAAAGTCGGAATTCTTTGACACCTTTGGACGTCCACCATGGAAAAAGCTCATAAAAGATCATCTTAGACCTGCTTTTATATATAACTCAATGGCAGTACAGCATCCATTTACAAATTCTTGTGGTAAATTTGTGATATTTTTTGTCAATCAACGAAGTCATGGGAAATCTTTTAAATGCATTATCAATTATCTTCGAAATCTTATGAATAATGAAATGTTAATGAATAGATTCTATAAACGTCTTAAAAAAAAAAGTCGGAAAGATAAAGGGAGAAAACTCGAAATAGATTAATATATTCATTCAAGTGATTACATCCCTTTTTCCCCTCCCTCTATTTATTATGAAGAAACTAATTTGTTTGAAATGAAGATCTTATATCCTATGTAAGCGGGAGGGATGGAGGTAAGAAGATGGTTGAGATGGAAGGGTGGGTAGGGTTAGGAATGGCCACATTGAAGATTTCTGATGTCTTCTGATTCTATTTAATTGTGATCACTTCGACTTCGGTAAGGCCTGTATGTGTGGTTGCTGCGACAACCGGTCTTACCGATGACGAAAGTGATGGATACAAGCTCGCCTCGTTTGTAGATGAAGGTAACGATATTTCTGTCTGTATCCGGGCCTGATCTGACTATTCTAATCGAAGATAATGGTAAGCTACGGTGGTCTTCCGTAGATGCCAGAGTAATCGCTATAGAAAACACGAACTCGTGCCTTGAGGTAAAGTATCAAGGTGATGGCTTTATTCTCTTATTTCTAACTATACAATAATATACTTTGAGCTAAAGTGATTTATACTGTCACAACAGAAGCTACAATAAACTTATTTATTTGATTCAGTTTTCCTACTTACAACGATTTAAGAATTCACTTCAACGTTTTCCTAACTGATTAGCATTACTCTCAGTCGCTCTGATCTGCTATGCTATTCAATTAACTCTTGCCTACTGAAAATACATTCAGCAAGAATTTTGTACGAGGTGCGAGGCGGACCGGACTCCCGATTAAAAGTTAAAGTCCCCCTTTTATACTACTTCAGTTCCTATACTCCCTCCATCTTGGTTTCGCACCGCCGGAGGCTGCTCTGATTCTGATTGGATTATGACATCATTTTGATCAATCAAAACCCCGACCCTCCCTCCCCGGGCGGGTGCTTTCTTCCTAGCACTTGCGGTTTGGCTGGTTCTTGAGTAATGGGATCTGTCGTTCCCCTAGCTTTATTTTAGAATTCCATCTGCTTCCCATGACAGAATGACGGATGCTTGTTTGATAGCAAGTTCCGATTTGTGTATCTCCCATGTCAGAATGATGGATGCCTGTTTGGTGGCAAGTTCCGATTTGTGTATCTTACGCCTCTACAATTAATACGTTTTTGATCGTAACTTTCGATTGCGTACCTACCACCTACAGAATGCTACAATGTCCATGTCATGTGCATTACCTATTGGCCACCAACCTGTGGAATGCTAGAGTTAATTGGCACACGAGCTCCCATGCTTCTGTGAGAACACAGACCGCTATGTAACTAACTAAGTCCGTTTGTCATATCTAATCCCTTGGTAGATTCCAACCTGGTGCTAACCATCATGATTCATACTCGATTCAGTTTCAAAGCTGTACCGCGCAGTGCTGATAATATATAATTTCCTAGCATTACATAGACCCTATTTATTAAAGAGAACTGATGTTTGTGTGTGGAACGATAATAATCGTACACAGCAACGTTTATCTCAATACTTAAACAGCCGGATGGAATGCACTTAGCGAGATTAACCCATTCAAATTGAAGGACGAAACCAGTGAATCGATTAACCCTCAATAATTAGTTGTGGTAGTAAAACTTGATAATGACCTGAGTGAAAGTTGTTGCTGTCTTGGTGCTAAGTCGTTTATGAGCAATAATCTCTTTGCAGTAACATAAATGACTGCAGCAACAAACATCAATGAGTTTGATCATGGCAGTATGCAAGTTGTACGAATATTGAATCGTTGTAGACGGGAAGAGAATGTTAACTCTACGTTAACCCTCGATGGTGTAACTTGTTGCGCATTGCTTTTACCGCTGTGAATGGTAATAGCATCCAGCCAGGAGAAGGGAAGATATATGGATGATGATCAGTGCTAGTAACGTATCTAACCATAGCCGCTGATCGGTGCATCTTAATATACATGGTGGCATAGTCTATTAGCTAACCTGGTATTCACATATGAATTTCACTCGGGATTTACTCGTACATACAAGATGTCCAGCGGGGTCATGACTTCCCACAAGACAATCCCATATCTACACATGCCCCTCAACCGAAGTTAATTAGCCGTCTTTTAAGGCCTAAAGAGAGTGATAATTAACTCGTTGTGCATCACCAACAACCTAAACCACGCCCAACCAGAGTCCTCCAGACTATGTCATACATCCGACTACATCATATCTTAAATCCAACAATGTTAACTAAACATGTCCGGGTAACGGAATATCATGCGCAATTGACCGTCCCCGGAAACATAGGAAAACAGCATAATCCTATACAAAGTACGAACTTGTCCGGATAATGGAATATCATGCGCAATTGACCATCCCCGGAAACACATTAATAGCATCATTAATGCCCTTGTAATTCAAGGTGCAGCAATTAACAATATAACCCTATACACAGTAAATACAATGAAGTCAGTACATAATAACCTTAATCCTACAGTGCAAATAATCATTACTGGTCATACAATAGTTCCTATATCAAGTAATAAAATAATCACCAAATAGTGTTCCAGTAACAGCATATAAAGTTCATACCAAAATGTCACGTTGATGATATCTCCATATAGTCCATGTTTGCGTTAGGATTGTCAACGTTAACGTATCCTGTCATCTCAATCCAGTCGGTAGCCATCGGGTCGATCTCAGTCCGTGCAGTAGCATTAGGCGACGACCTGGCTACCATACTCAGCGGCTCCGGTAGTGCTGCAGGTCTCCGGGCTGCTGGGCCTGAACCGGTGGCACACAGATACGAATATTGGCATGATTGTTATCACTGCTATGGGCCGCACGTGGCTTGCAACTTATCCAAGACCACATGCGTGACAATACGCCACATTTATATAATATAATCACTATAATAAGCACAACGACGAAGGAGCCAGCCGAATATGACACAAAAGAGCGTACCCCAATGCCATCGACCATCACTGGGTCGATCGCGGATAATGGTGCTGGCGGCACATACTTAGATTTTAGTAAATGGTTCCATGGTTGCATTTTCAAATGATTCACAATCATGGACTGGTTAAGAACTCCGGTCACATCGAAATGGGGCATCTCAATGGCCAGGCTAACCCGAGCGTACGTCCGACTGTAAGACGCAACAGGCTCGAATCGCCAGCCCTTCCCGCTATAACCACATTCGCCAGACATTAATGCATACACTCCATTACTCACCACACACCGGTCGGTCAGTCGTCTGTCGCAGTGTATATCCATTGTTTCACCAAACGTTTGCAACACTACGCCTATCTTCTTATCGGCAAACAATTTGCTAGATGTTTCATTTGATTCGGAGAGCTGAATATTACAAGCACTGTCGGTCGTATTGGTTAACAGGCTTACAATGTATGGAACGTGGGTCTTGTCGACCCATAGTGGACCATGACACACCCAGGGCTCCTCCCCACGACATTCGGATGGCGCAAAGTACCATCCAGTCTTGGTGTCAAGACCGATGCTGGTCCACGCGATCAGTACTTGCATGTAGTATCCCCTCGCAATTAGCGGTTCCGGCCACGCATGCAACCCGTATTCGATATATTCACCCCCGTCGATTAGCGGTAATGTCGCTACGTAATGGAGTCGTGAGTTGTCTTTCCATAACGGATACACGACCACGTTGCGGTAGTACCACTGATATGGACGTATCAGTCGATTTCCTATACTAACTTGTTTGGCCACGGAATTGAGGTCAGCAGGACTGAATAATTCTTCCGTTAATCTACCTAACTCTAGGGATGCCGTTTGTCTATGAAACTGTGCTGCTGCCTTCTGGTAGCTATACACCACACTTTCGGCAGAGTCAACGATGTGTCCAAGCCGCACTAATGCATATAAGTCAGCTTGTCGGGCGGCGTGCACCTTAAACATATCGCTCACGTTTCTAGTTAATTCCACTAGGCCAGCGGTAATTTCGTTGATACGGTCAACGTTGGTGTTGATCCCTACGAATGCCAGTTTCACATGGGACACCAGTTTGTTGGAGAAATGTACCAAACGATTCACGTTCTTCATAGCGACTTTGACTACCTCTTTAATTGCATCTATATCACTAGAGGTAGCGGTACCGAATAGAGACGAGGCTATGTCCCCGACAAAGTCAAATAAGCCATGTTTGCGTCGTATACTATCCCTGCTCACCATAGTTTGTTGTGTCCTAACCGCGATCTTCTTAATATTGTTAACACGATGTTGTAAACCAAAAATGTCTTGATAGCTCAACGCAGTCTTTCGACCGATGTTCGCAATAAGAACACGAAACTGTGCTAACCATTTAAGAAATTGGGCAGGTAAATAAGGGTGGTCAATGGACACCACTACAGTCCATTCAGCTCGGATAACGGATATATCCTCGGGTTTAGTTATCATTACCCCATTCGGTAATCTATGTACACTAGACGTTTTACATAATCCATTTACTAAACTCACTATAGCTATCACTACACCTAATCGTAAAATATACATGATTCCACGTGCAGTGATGCTTACTGGTACAAATTATAGACAGAAGGATAATTAGCGGTGGTTACGTCGCCTTATAACTGCCTCTATACGACTAATGAAGTCATCGTACAGGGCGCGGCCGAACGCGCCAATCCTGAGCCGCTTGCTGTCAAACTCGACTTCCGGCACATGACTGCACTTGCGCATAAAGTAACGAGGCACTGGCAGCGTTTCCATTGGTTCCGGCACACTCTCGGGTACCTCCTCCGAGCTGTCCATCACCACTTATGGAGGAGTCATGTGAGTTTCCATCGGTGACTCATGGTTTCGTGTCTCACTCGTACCAGGTTGACTGATGTTATTATCAACCATCCTACCCCTCTTGCTCACCCCTGGCTCGTTGTCAGAAGCTGGTCGCTTCCTACGAGCTCTCTTACCAAGGGTCGCCTTAGGGTCGGATTCTGGCCCATCTTCGGACCTTGGGAGCATCATCTCCCTTGGATGATGGCTATCTTTCGTACCCTTCGCAGGGTTACGTACAGTGCGTGGCCGTACCTCGTCCCAGCACATTTCTGAGTCGACTACGCGTAACTTAGATATATTCAGCACGCGCATCTTCCCAGACCTTTGATGCCGGACGTGAGCCACTGGCCCATTGATCTTAAAGATCTCATATTCGGGGTCACTATGAGAGGTCAACTTCATGCGTTCCTCCGCCTTTACGACCACCGAATCACCCACCTTAAATACACCTGCGTTTGCATGCTTGTCAATCTGCTCACGGTGGACCTCACGAGACCTAGCCGTTTCCATACGAGCGCGCAGTAGGGCATTGTTAAGACAGGTCAGTCTTTCACCCAGATCCTGTGATGCGTCTACTGGAATAGCAAACGGCGGTCTCGCCCATCGACCGTAGGTCAGATAAAATGGTGTATATCCTGTCGTGGAATGACGAGTACTGCGATACGTGGTTAACGCCACACCCAATTCGTCCTCCCACGTGCGAGAAGCATTGTTAACCCCTTTTTGGATTAAGTCCTTAAGGGTCCGATTGAACCTCTCGGTACGCCCATTGGTTTGTGGGTGGTAGGGGCTCGATCTTCTGTGGTCGATCCCATGTTCTCTAAACCGCTCTTCTAGCGATTTAGAACAAAATTCCTTCCCTTGATCCGTTATCACGATCTCAGGGACACCATGACGAGCGACGTACTCGTTGAAGAACTTGTCTTCAACATTTTGAGACGTCTTGGCTGGAATCGGATATGCCTCAGCCCACGAAGAACAGTGATCGACCATCGTCATGATATACACATTACCTTTACTCGACTCCAACAGTGGACCTATCAAATCCATGCCGACTATCTGACTCGGATAATTGGGCATGGGCATTTCACTGTACCGCGGTCAAGTAGTGACAGGTCGGTTGACCTGGCCCGTCGTACACGTCTCTAGCATACGTATCACGTCTTTCCTCAAAGACGTCCACACAAACGAGTCTCTTACCATACCAATGGTCTTTTTCAGACCTTGGTGACCAGCTCGTTCATGAGCTTTCCGGAGCACTTTCTCACGGAACAGGGTAGGTAAGACAATTTTCGGGGGTACTCAGCGTCCAACGCTGAAGGTGTAATTAATGAATATAAAATACTGTTCTTGACCATATACTCCTCCGGGGTGTTCTTGAACAACGCCGGGTATTCCCTGGTCTGCTCGGCACACAACTCGTCGTAGTTAATGTCGAATACCTCGAGAGGGACATGCGGCAATGCACCCTCGTCTACATCCGGTATGACAAAATCGCCTGTGTCTAAGGTGGTGATCTCCACTGGATGACGCAACCTGGACAACATGTCCGCTCGAATATTCTTCGAGCCTTGGATGTATTCAATCTTACATCCATACTCGGCAATCAGCACCGCCCAGCGCTGCACTTTCGTGTTCTTAACTTCTCCCACAAACAAACTCTTTAGGGGTTTGTGGTCAGTATACACAGTGCACTGCACATCAAATAGATAAGGTCTAAGCTTCTTTAATGCATATATCACAGCATAAGCTTCCTTTTCTATTACGGGCCAGTTTAGCTGACTGTCCTTCAGGGTCGCGCTTACGTACTGTATCACTCGTTCTATACCCTTATCATCTACCTGTACCAATATCGCACCTATCGCATAGCTGGACGCATCGGTATAAAGCTTATACGGAGCATTTAAATTCGGATAGGCGAGAACCGTCTCACTACACAGCAAGTTTTGTAATTTCTTAAACGCTTGCTGTTCCTCCTTACCCCATTCAAAACGTTTATATTTCTTAGTCAATTCTATCAAAGGCGTAACAATTTCGGCATAGCCTTGCACACAAGAGCGGTAATAACCTGTAGCGCCCAGGAAACTTCTCACCTCTCCCACGTCGCGGGGCGGTGACATTTCCCTTATGACCTTGACCTTTTGTACCTGAGGAGCCACTCCTTGTGCAGAAATGCGATATCCTAACAAGTCCACAGACCCACGGGCAAACTCGCATTTCTTTTTCTTAACCTGCAAATTGTATTCCTGAATCCTTCGCATAACCTTACGCAAATGCTGTGCATGCTCAGCCGGATTTCTCGAATATACGACTATATCATCAACAAAAACATGCAAATATTTTCCCACGAATTCTCGGAAAATATCGTTCATTGCCCTCTGAAATACGGCACCTGAGTTGCAAAAACCAAAAGGCATCCGAACAAAGTCGAACAACCTTCACTACAAACGAACGCTGTTTTCTCTATGTCTTGGCTGTCCATCGGTATCTGCCAATAGCCAGACTTCAAGTCCATAGTTGAAAACATTGTTGCACCGCGCATCGAGTAAAAAATATCAGTTATATTCGGTAATGGATAACTGTCTTTGCGACATATAGAATTCAACTTCCTGTAGTCAACACAAAATCTCGTGTCCCCATCCTTCTTGGGCACTAACGTAATGGGCGACGCCCAGGGTGACGATGACGGTCTTATGACGCCCGCTGCCAGCATTTCAGCCACCTGATTCTTGACTATATACTGCGTGGCAAGCGGTAGACGGTAGGCTTTCTGCCTTATAGGAAACGCATCTCCTGTTGGTACCGTACACTTCACTTTGGGGACCAATCCTAAAGTGTTTGGACGAGCCGTATCAAAGTTATCCGCAAAGTCCTCAAGCACTTTGTCGATAGCTTTATATCCGGTCGTTTCTTTACAACTCCCATACACATAATTCGTCTGTTCCCTATAGGGATATTCAAAGGGATATACCTGGCCAAACCATACTACTACTTTGGCCTGATAGTCAATCTTTGCATTTCCCAAGTGCAAAGCGTCCGCCCCAAGCAAACATTCATGCCTCATTCTTGCTACTACCGTACTCGGAATAGGACGGGTGTTACTGAATTTTACCTGGGTCTCCCCCAAAAGTTTTATTGGGGAACCATTTACTGCCAAGAGCGTCTTCGCCCTTTTTAATGGCCTAGCATTCAACATGCTACGCCATATATCCTTGCGAATCAAGGATGTGCTAGCACCAGTATCCACTAAGGCATGCAGGTACTTACCCTGATCCGATGGACCGTTTTTATCCAATCTTAGACGGATTAGAAACCGCTCGGTCGGTATGCTTACCAACGGTCTCCTCCATCCTTGTTTAACGAAGGGCTCCTTCGTCCACTAACAATTTCTGCGTAACTGTCTTGATGGGAGGATGAGTCCTGTCCGACACCATATGAATAACGGCCATGCTCATCCGTCCCTTCACCAGTCAGCATGAACCCGTCACGATCGACATATTCGTCACGGTCACGTCTAGCATTGTTCAGGTCCATTCTGACATTTCTCGAACACTCCCGTGGTGTCGTTCGTTGGTCGTTCACCGCATCAATGTCCATGTCAACGTCTTCTTCTCGTCGTCTCTTTACGGCGAGTCGAGGTCGGCCATTCAACGGACTCGATGGCGTACGGTTTCCACCATGCTGTGTTTGCGGGCAATCTCGAACGAAGTGTCCATTCTGATCACACCCAAAACACATTACCATTACAGCAGGGGTCGGCTGCCGTTTCATGTACTCCCCAAAACAATGCTGGGCCACATGTCCTTCTCTCCCGCACTGGGAACAGGTAATCGGCGGCGCCTGTCACGGTTGTCGGGGTTGCTGGGCAGCCTGTCTACTGATGTTCTCCCTCGGGTGTACCACTTGACGACAGTCACTTTTGTAATGGCCGACTCGGCCACAATTATAGCAGGTAATATGCTGCAAGTCTCGTCCCGTTCTGACTGGTCGGGGCGAGGGTGGGGCGCGTTGCTTTGCCTGCTGTCTTCTTCGTGGGCTGGGCGGCCCCAGCCACCAGCTTCTGCTCTCTTAACTGCAGGTCACCGACCAAGCCACAGAGTTGCTCAATCATTTTACTTTGTTGAGCTATCTGGTGTTTCAACGTTCGCACCACACTCCAGATCTCTTTTTCCTCCTCGGGACCGACCATGTTTACCTCCATACTTTCTTCTTGGCGATCCTCGATCTTCATCGCCTTGAGTAGGTCATCACACGTAGCCTCCTCTTCCGCAATTTCAATCGCTCGGGCCAAGGTGGTAGCCTTCTTTCGTACGATTCGCTTGCTAAGGCGATGGTCAGATAGACCCTTGAGGTATATTCCCAGCACTGTCCGATGGTTGTCGGCGTTCTCAGTTGGGTAAGCGCGCGTGCTCATCTCCCAGAATCGTCGGTTGAAGGTTATGACCATCTCGTTCCTGCACTGTCGTACGCCCTCTAGATCGTACTTAATGCGTTCGCCCTCGTTGGCCGATACGAAGTTCACGGTGATGTATTCGTAGAACTCGTCGAACGTGACGTCTTCTCGCACTTTGCCTATCAAGAACCCGTCAATGGCTCTTGATAGCTGGCCGCGTGCTGCTCGGGTGATGACGTAGGCTGGTATGCCCTCTAGTCTCCCCTCGTTTGCGACCCACGCTCTTCGTGTTTCGTCCAAAAATGTTCGTACCTCCTCCGGTACCACTCCGTTGCGGGGCTGAATGCGGTAAATCGTGTCCTGGATCTCCCTCCGGTACACCCACTCGGCTTCCCGATGGTTACTGCTTTCAATAATGGCTCCCGCCATTGCTACACCCATTGTCTGCATAGCGGCGACGGTTTCCGGTCGAAGCTGGTGTGCTACTGGTACTTCCATGGGTGGCACGGCGGGGTCAACGCCTCGCTTGGCTGGTGTTGCCATTCTTCGTTTTTATTGATAATGAAAGCTGACAACGATTCTTTGAAGACGGGGTTGCTCAGGGCAGACTATTTCTGTAGTTATCTTCATGGCAGCACCCACGCAACACTTGCGATGCCATATGATACGGGTGCTTTCTGACAACTTTGCAACGTTTATGAATTCTTGTACTCGGTCCCCAAGGTCCTCTAGTATTACTACGCCCGGCCGGTCTGCTTGGGCCATATGCTACGTACTCACTGTGTTCGGTTACTCTGGATCCTGGCGGTGGCTCGCCACTGAAGATTTCTGATGTCTTCTGATTCTATTTAATTGTGATCACTTCGACTTCGGTAAGGCCTGTATGTGTGGTTGCTGCGACAACCGGTCTTACCGACGACGAAAGTGATGGATACAAGCTCGCCTCGTTTGTAGATGAAGGTAACGATATTTCTGTCTGTATCCGGGCCTGATCTGACTATTCTAATCAAAGATAATGGTAAGCTACGGTGGTCTTCCGTAGATGCCAGAGTAACCGCTATAGAAAACACGAACTCGTGCCTTGAGGTAAAGTATCAAGGTGATGGCTTTATTCTCTTAATTCTAACTATACAATAATATACTTTGAGCTAAAGTGACTTATACTGTCACAACAGAAGCTACAATAAACTTATTTATTTGATTCAGTTTTCCTACTTACAACGATTTAAGAATTCACTTCAACGTTTTCCTAACTGACTAGCATTACTCTCAGTCGCTCTGATCTGCTATGCTATTCAATTATCTCTTGCCTACTGAAAATACATTCAGCAAGAATTTTGTATGAGGTGCGAGGCGGACCGGACTCCCGATTAAAAGTTAAAGTCCCCCTATTAGACTACTTCAGTTCCTATACTCCCTCCATCTTGGTTTCGCACCGCCGGAGGCTGCTCTGATTCTGATTGGATTATGACATCATTTTGATCAATCAAAACCCCGACCCTCCCTCCCGGCGGGTGCTTTCTTCCTAGCACTTGCGGTTTGGCTGGTTCTTGAGTAATGGGATCTGTCGTTCCCCTAACTTTATTTTAGAATTCCATCTGCTTCCCATGACAGAATGACGGATGCTTGTTTGATAGCAAGTTCTGATTTGTGTACCTTACGCTAGAATGACGGATGCTTGTTTGATAGCAAGTTTCGATTTGTGTATCTCCCATGTCAGAATGACGGATGCTTGTTTTGTAGCAAGTTCCGATTTGTGTATCTTACGCCTCTACAATTAATACGTTTTCGATTGCGTACCTACCGGCTACAGGACGCTACAATGTCCATGTCATGTGCATTACCTATTGGCCGACAACCTGTGGAATGCTAGAGTTAATTGGCACACGAGTTCCCATGCTTCTGTGAGAACACAGACCGCTATGTAACTAACTAAGTCCATTTGTCATATCTAATCCCTTGGTCGATTCCAACCTGGTGCTAACCATCATGATTCATACTCGATTCAGTTTCAAAGCTGTACCGCGCAGTGCTGATAATATATAATTTCCTAACATTACATAGACCCTATTTATTAATGAGAACTGATGTTTGTGTGTGGAACGATAATAATCGTACACAGCAACGTTTATCTCAATACTTAAACAGCCGGATGGAATGCACTTAGCGAGATTAACCCATTCAAATTGAAGGACGAAACCAGTGAATCGATTAACCCTCAATAATTAGTTGTGGTAGTAAAACTTGATAATGACCTGAGTGAAAGTTGTTGCTGTCTTGGTGCTAAGTCGTTTATGAGCAATACTCTCTTTGCAGTAACATAAATGACTCCAGCAACAAACATCAATGAGTTTGATCATGGCAGTATGCAAGTTGTACGAATATTGAATCGTTGTAGACGGGAAGAGAATGTTAACCCTACGTTAACCCTCGATGGCGTAACTTGATGCGCATTGCTTTTACCGCTGTGAATGGTAATAGCATCCAGCCCGGAGAAGGGAAGATATATGGATGATGATCAGTGCTAGTAACGTATCTAAACATAGCCGCTGATCGGTGCATCTTAATATACATGGTGACATAGTCTATTAGCTCACCTGGTATTCACATATGAATTTCACTCGGGATTTACTCGTACATACAAGATGACCAGCGGGGTCATGACTTCCCACAAGATAATCCCATATCTACAACATGATAAGAAGAAGAATAAAACGAAAATTGATCTTTTAGAATTAAAAAAATCACAGGTTGTGTTTTTCTTTATTATTATTCACAAATAAATATAAGGCTCTAGAAAATTTTAATATTATTCACAAATATACATATAAGGGTCTAGAAAACCTTGACGTAAAGTGACTTATATTTTGATGAGCTCTCCGATATTTTGAAACCAATTTGACTGGGAGTTGTTGCTCGTTTTGCTAGCAACACCTCACAGTCAAATTAGTTTCAAAATATCGCAAAGCTTATCAATATAAGCCTGCCCTGTAGGTGGGGCTTAGAATACACCTTCCGTATCCTCTGCGTGTCGTAAGAGGCGACTAAAGGAGGTAATGGTGGGGTAACCCTGACAGAAACCTTGAGTGCTGAAGACGGAGGTTCCAGGCCGCACGGCACACTCTAATAAACCATGGATCCACACACTTAACGCATATGATCATGTCGATAGTCACTTACAGGACTGGCGGTATGATCAGCGAACGAAAAGAAGAAGAAGATCAATATAAGTCACATATTTTGAAAATAATTTGAAACTAATTGGACTCAGAGCTGTGCTCCCAGTCAAATTAGTTTCAAAATATGTGTTAGGAAAATCAATGCGTAATGACCTCTCTCTCTCTCTCTCTCTCTCTCTCTCTCTCTCTCTCTCTCTCTCTCTCTCTCTCTTCTCTTTCTCTCTCTCTCTCTCTCTCTCTCTCTCTCTCTCTCTCTATCTCTCTATCTCTCTATCTCTCTATCTCTCTATCTCTCTCTCTCGCTCATATCAGAGCACATCATGTAAAAAATGAAAAAAGCCTGATTATAAAGTAGAATAATGTTATTTTAATGTTAAAGGTAGATATCACACATCCAATCTGCTGATATTTTCAAGATTTTATTTAACTCTTGCTTGCTTGCTTGCTTTTGAGGGCGGGCAATAAGGGCGCAATGGCCCTATGAGTCTAAGGGCTTTTGGACTGTGACTCTCTCAACTAGATGTAATTTTCAGGTATGTTAATATGTCCGAATGGTAGTGTTGATAAATCATCCATTATCCTTCATTTAGTATAGGTTCGTTTAAATCTTTTAACTAATGTTTTAGACCAAATTTCATGATTGCGTGATCTAGTAATTCCTCTCGGATATTCAGCCTCGAAGACTTTACTATCATCTAAAACATCTTCTCGCATAGCATCAAAATTTATATGAGAATTTTGAGAATTGAGTGAAAGACCTATAACTTTGCAAATTTGCTTTGTAGTACTACCATCAGTAATATTATATGCATAAGACTTAGGATATGTGCTTACGAAGCTTTCTATGCGATAGTTAGTCGGTATTTCATCTGTAAATGCACCTAGTTGATCATGAGTTATCGAAACTCCAGGAGGTGTGTCTTTTGGCTCCGAATACAGAATACTATCAGTGTCAAAGTAAATGACCGATTCACCAAGGTGTGAGAGCATCCCATATAAATGTAATCGTGCATAAGATGTTACAAAGCATGCAGCTACAATATTTGTAGTCATAGGCATCTGTTCAAAGTCTTTACTTTCGTTGTACGAAATCATGAGTAGGTTTTCATGACAGAGAAGCATGTCTTTAACTTTCTTTGTTCGATCAGTTAAAATATCACATATTTTTTCACTCGTTGTGACAAAAGTGGAAAAGGGTTTATTATTACGAGCTAGAAACTCCCAAAAACTACTAAGACAGAGTTTTGAGATGGATCTTAATCCGACATTTTTTATAATTTCATTATTTTCCAGCATAATTCCTTCTCTATCATAGAACTCACTTATATATCTATCTGTGTGCATCTCACTGACACAAACAGCTGGAAACCCGGTAGCCTGCTGCTTTAGACGAAGAAACTTATCTATATATCCCACAAAGAGATCACTCGACCTCTCTGGAAAATGCCAAACTTTCTGTACTCTTTATAATTTCATGTCCTAACTCTAGGGCCTTTAAGACCTCGACTGTAGTCCATGTTCCTTTCAGTACCCAGTCCTTAAGACGTGCATCTTGTTTCATTATTTTCAGTAGCACAATTACTGCATAGAGTGAAAAAATTTTTACTTCAATCTTGAGTGGTAGTAGTGGATGGAATAAGTCACGAGGTGGTAAAATTTCCCCTTTAACTAAACCAAAATATTCAGAAATTGGTTTAAAGTTCTCAGTTATCACTTCATGTGTTCCTATCATAAAGTCATGGTACTTTAGCGTAAAGGGGTATAAACTACATATATCCACATAACGAATTATCTCATTCTCTTTTGGCTCGACAAATAACTTGATGGCATTCGTTCGACCTCCTGTTAAAGCAACTCGAAGGGTAAGGACAGATCATCTCCAAATTCTTTTACTTGATCAGATTTTAATAGATTATTAAAATCACATTCAAGCATTGTGTGAACACCGTACCCTGCACCTCTGAGTTCGTGAATTTTTGTCATTTGACGTGTAAAACAATCTTCCATTGTAAGGGATGGATCGAATGGACTACGGATGACATTCCTATTTTTAGGAAAACACTTTTCACAACCAATTGTAGCGTAACCTGAGAATTCAAATAAAATTTCCTTTTCACCGAGGTTTAGGGCATCTTGAATGAAAAGATTTCGCCGTTTGACTCAAATTCTAACCACTTACAGGCCATAATTGAATATTTACGCTTCGGTCTAGTTCCATTTAATGGAATGATGACCATTTGCTCAGGTTCTAGAAAATGTTTTCGAAAGATGAGGTTACAAGTACTTGCTAATGTAATTGCAGAAACAAAAGGGTCGATTTCTGTTTCAGAAATAATGAGATCACGGAATTTCCCACAAGCTAATCTCAAGACATTCACATCAGCCCTACAGTATTTGAGAAATTCAGTTTTGAAATTAAATGTTTCATATTTAACAGCCTCATACCACTTATCAAATTTGTAGCGCGGATCGATCAGTCGGGTACTGGCCATCCCAGACAAGCTGGGTACTGGCCGCCCGTCCTGGATTCGTTCCTATAAACACGACCCCTGGGTAGAGCAATAAGCGTGTATAAGCCTATGAGAGAGATTTCGTTGTCAAAACAACTAAGTTCGTTAAAACGCGTGTGTAAGCAGAGCGCATATAGCACGACCAAAAGCGAGTGGCACTTTTAGTGTACCGAGCTGGTGCTTTGTAATTTTTAATAATTAACCGTTCTTGTTGGATCTGGCATTAATCAAGACCAGAATTCGACGGGATTTTCAAATATGTAAATCGTTTTAAAATCGGTCCAGAATTGGCTGAGTTATCACCGTTTTCTCCCTTCAAAATATACTCGAAATATAGAAATAACGTCGTAAATACGTATATATACGTATCTAGATAATAAGTAATGTGTGTACACGTGACCCATGACGTCATAGTACGCATCTATATATATCGCAATAATTAGATAATCGTGTACACGTCACGAGTTTCTAGCCTGCTGATTGGTTGGTTCAGCTAATTCTGATTGGTTGAGGCAGCCAGTCCTGACGTTTCAGCGAGGATAAAAAGGGACGATTTCAGTAAAACAGGAGCATTGTCGGCCAGGGGCCGAACAGTCGGGATCTGCCTGCAGCGCCCACCGGCAATTCAGTTATTAAGCATTCTCCTCTGTTTCGGTCAGTTCCCCCCCCCCCCCCCGTGGTACAGCAGCAGTTTCCCACCCACCGCAACCTAAATTTTGTAAGCTCCCGGACGTTCGTTCGGGGGCAGTATTGGAACTTTGAATAATATTGTTCACATCTAATTAAGAACCAACAAGGAACAATATTGCGGCGGGGCCTTCTACGGCATAAAAATGTGATTCTACAGATGTAGAGGCAGCGATGTTCTTTGGTGGATGACAAAAAGTGGATATTCAATCGCCGCACTGCATGTCATGTGTGTCTCTTTTAACTTTGTGACCACAGCAATTAAACTTTGCCCGGTACGTCTTAAAAGTACCTGACGTACCCCACACCGTTAGGCTTAGTTATGTATCTGCAACAGTATTCAACAACCCCCCCCCCCCAACCCCTGATAAAGGGTTGTTCTTAACTTTCATCCTACCGTCATTGCACGGAACTTTTCTAATCGCAGTAATGTTATCATAGAACTTACTAACCGTTCGTTAGACATTCTTATATTATGATTACCATCCTGAGTTCGCACTGCTCCCGTCCTGGATCAGCATGCGGGAATCCTGTCTGTGGGAATCTACATGCGGAAACTTTCCAGCTTCCAGAGAACGTGTCAACTCACGTCACTCCCACAGTGATGTATCAATTTCAGTAACATGATAGCCCGTCCTTACGAATGGCTACCGAGTATTCAAGTAACTTTGTATAACATTCTCAATTCATCCGTTAATTACAACTTTAATGATTGTATTTTATCTTTGTAAACGGTTCCGATGACTAAAAGGCACCATAGCGGTCTTAGGAGCGCTAGTTATCATTTCTTTATCTGTTCATAGTAATTTTAATTTAGTGTAACGTTTCACTAAGGTTGCTGTCCGTGCTATAACTTTGTTTAGCCCGGTTTCAATAACCGCACCATAATAGATCTATCAACCTGTATTACTATTATTATTCTGATCATTTCACATTGTTATTACTTGTATTTGTTTAGTTTAGTGTATGGCTAGTAGCCATCTGTTGATATGTTTTGTTTATTTATAGAAAACTTAGGACCGCAGGAAATACTATACAGCAACATTATATATGCATCATTTTCTCCCGCCACCAACACGTTTCACTAAGGTTGCTGTCCGTGCTATAACTTTGTTTAGCCCGGCTTGCTACCAACTAAACCTGACTATTCAGCTCGATAGGATAGGTTTAATATGATTAGAGACAATTTCTTGGCTAGGAGACATATAGTGTATGCCTCTTTTCCGGTTGTTGCGGTAATCTATCCCCGCACTCTGGCAAGGTTGTGTAAAATTGGCCAACTTACCTATAAGGCCTCACATTTATAAAGTTATTGTCTCTCTTCATATTCCACTAAGCCTTATGGCTTCTTAATTGTTTGGATATCCCTATACACACCATGGACTGATCCGACCCTGGGAAACTATTGGAGGTTTCCGAGCGGTGATGGTCAAGGTGTGGTGTCACAGACACCTCCCGTGTATCTTCTGATACCTAGTAGTTAATTATCCTTGCCAATGTAGGAAGCACTGCGAAAATACATTTTAATTATTGATCTTTTACATCCCTTAGAAGATCTTTCCCGCACCGCAGTGCATATTGGGCAACTTGTGTATAAACCTAACATCAGGTCAAAAGTTAGCTCCATAAGACTTGGTGACGGGCGAGATGTGCATCTCCACCGAATTCTGTAAGAAGATCTGGGCAAGATGTTGGGATCTGCCACGCCCTTTTGGGAAGGATATTCATGGTGGATATTCGTCTCTCCAACCCCCACCGTAACAATGACTCAGTTGCCTAAATTTGCTTATGTGAAAAGTAGCCATTGTCCTGTGACGTTTTATGTGGTTACGAAGTCGGGCAATCAGATTTTCACCAAGCTCGAACATCTTACCTAGTAACATGTACGCGTGCTGTCCTCGGTAGTCGATGCTTTCTAGGGCTTCTCACGGGAGGCGGGGCATCTGTACCCTCGGGCAGCCATGTTCAAAGATAGGTAGGAAACCCCGCCAGTTGCTGCCTAAATAGTTCTTGTCTTTATAACTTAACTGATGGGTTAGACATAGCAGAAGGCCTGCAGAAATACAAGCGGCACCAACTAATTCAGTGTCTTGGACCTACATAAGACGGTGACGTGGGAATCCCTTGGGAATTGCTCGTCCCGTCTTCACGTAAAACAGCTACCAACGTTTTAGTTATAGTTTCACTAGGATGGTCTTTTCTTTACAGCACATTGGTTGAATCTTGCAAGGATTCAGTGACAGCGCACCGCGCGAGGCCACTACTTCTCACCCAGAAATGCAGCATCAGGCGTAATGCCAGCGTGAGGCACATAGCCTCTCGCCACAAATAAACGATATTGTCCTTTTTCCTTTTCAGCTCAGAGGTATAATAACTTATATTAAGTTAATTAGTAATCTCGTATGCGGGAGCCTCTCTTTACGGGTATACCTCTGTGGACCTGTGAATCTGTGTGGTACCTCCGGTGGTCCCACGTTTAAAAGTTCATCAGGCTGTCTCTATGTCTTGTATTTTCGTATGCTCATTGTATCTAGCAATCTTGTAATTCCATAGATCTCAAAATTGCTATGGACAGGCATACCGGTGACACCAATTCATGGGATGAGACTGTTGTGTTTAATGTTCGCGACGATGGTCGCATGACCCCACCGGAACAATTGAGTTCCACCGGCCTTAGGAGCCGGTCTTTGTTACCCATAGGGCAGTGTCGCACGGGATCCGTAACATCGAGACCGGGAGCTAACCAACGTCATCACTCATCATGCACATACAGTGCGGCGAGTCGACAACAGACACCGGAATGGCCCGACGCTACCCAGCGAGCTACAAATTCTAAGGCTTGTGAAGGTGACATTTCTCCATAGCCATAAAGCTCTTTAGACATAATAGGCCCAATATAAGTCTGATTGCACTTAACATTTGCAAAATGGGGGAAATACCCCTTTTCTTCTTTAATGTCAAACATAGCCAAGAGTTTTCGCAAAGCTGTTGGAAGGAAGGAGAGGCTATCTTTAAATTGGATACCTGAAAGCTGATAAAACTAAATCTTTCGTCCATCTAGAATAATGTCAGTAGGTTTGCTATTTGGATTTTTAT
The DNA here is from genome assembly GCA_034401795.1 of Chaetoderma sp. LZ-2023a. Lineage (NCBI taxonomy): Eukaryota > Metazoa > Mollusca > Caudofoveata > Chaetodermatida > Chaetodermatidae > Chaetoderma > Chaetoderma sp. LZ-2023a. The sequence goes on along the minus strand of CM067370.1, from coordinate 184,027,102 downwards.
ATAACTCAGTCAGAACTAGGTGAAGGTCATAGGATCTTGAGTTATGTGCAAGAACGATGGCATCCCGATGTATAAATTGAGTGTAGTTGTTTTTATTTTTATTTTTATTATTTCCCTTTTTAACTGTTTCGGTTTTTAATAACCAAGCTAACGATTTCTTCATACATGTCCTGCCATAAAAGATGTGTTCCTTATCTTCACATTTACAATCATTACAAGACAATGTTATATCCTCAGAAATACACGTGGAACAAACCTTTTGAGCAATAACTAAGTTTGGTTCATGTTTTCCTGAGGATATATCACATTCTATGTCAAAGAATATGCAAATTTGACTGGATGCCTCTTCAATTCCCTTCATCAGATTGGTCCACAGAAGTGCTGGTCTGAGAAAGCAGGCTCTGGATCATATAATTCGGTAAAAGCAAAGGACGTGGATGGTTCCGACTGAAGAAGAATGATGATTAACGTAAAATATTACATAATACAACACAGAAAACGGCTTAATATCTGTCAAAATTAAATTTTGAGATGTACCTGTATATGTACCTGTCGAAGACAGCAACATCTTCCACTAAAATTGTTTTAAAAAATGTACACCAGTCTTGTTGCAAGTGACCCAGAAAAAATTGAAAATAATCTTGATAGCTAAAGGTTAAATACAGTCAAACATGTGTATAACAACTAGCATATATATGGAGCTTAAAGTGGGCATGACATGACATATATAACTATATATATAATTAATTAATATAATTTCTTTAAGCTGCCAAATTGAATTAGAGGCACGAGTCTCCCATTAAAATTCACAACTAACCTTACGAAATTTATTTATATGGAATGAAATCATCATGCGCCATGACTCACCCCGCCCCACTACATCGAGGCACACAATCCAAGCCCCCAAAAGCACATAATCTCAACAATTCCATTCTCAAGCCTTCTGGCGCGAGCATGCACCTTTAATTACTGTAAGTTGTATTGATTGTCTTGCTTAATTTATGATGACTTGCCTAAACAGGCAAAAATGCAAATAAATATCATATCATATCATATCTAGGATAAAACAAATGGCCTAACGCTCACCCGGGACATAGATTCCGCATAGAAAGATATTTACCAAACAATGTTGATTGTGAACCTATTTGAGAGCTTATGACCACATACTTCTTTTAGCAAAGTTTGATAAATGTACAAATGTGTTTTGACAGTTTCCGATGACTGCTTCCTAAAATGTAAGATTTTCCCCAAAATTGCGCAATCAACCTATTACCGAGCACCATTATGTATATTATTTAGGGAGACTACGGTGTCTTGCTGAGGAAGCACTCATTCGACGAGTTCAGCCCACTTAAAAAATGCGTTGTAATTAACAGTTACCACTCTCTCGCGTAAGATCCCCTTCCAGTAAGAATACATTTTCTGTTGTCAATCATGTCTATAATAAACAGATCCGTTTCACACTAAAAGGTGGTGGTTCTTTAAGAGGGTTGTCATAAGAGCACTCCTCTTAAGAAATCATCATTTTTTTAAACGGCATGGCATAGGCTTTGTATTACGGTTGTGTGGAAATTAGTGCTCTAAGAACAATCATATGTACAGGTAAGATTGAATAAAAAGAGGAGAAGAGGAGGGGGGGGGTCTAAGGGATTGAGACTCTCAATCCCGTCTAAGGAACTGTATAGAAGCGTACTCTCTTAAATCTAAAGTTCGTTCTATCACCCCTCCATTAAAATCTCTCAAATTTTTTTTCAAATATAGGTGAAATAATACTCTCTAAAGAAGCTATTCTTTGTCTAAATCGCCAACGATCTAGGGCAAGTTCCATCCAAAGACTTCCATTCCTACATTCATGAGATATGATATTGTTCAAATCCCCCTCCACCCCTCCCTATCTCGATGATGAGGATTTTATTAGAAAATCTTACACTCTTCATGATAGAGGTGCAAACTTGTAAGGTTTTTTTTTCAAGGAAGTTATAAACACGATGATTGGCTACTGGTGCGTCATCATTCTATTTTTAGCTCATGAAACAATCGAAAATATTGCTAGAGCACTGTCCGAACACGCTAATTCTTGAAAAGTCGGTCCCCGCCCTGATCGACCTTTCAACCAATCAGGGTGTTCAGACAGCACTCTAGCTATACTACTACCATTTCCCTCCAAGGAGCAACACCTCACCCCAACCCCACCCCACCACAAAAAAAAAAATGCTTCAGCACACCACCATCCCTGTGACCAGTCAGAACAAACAACAAATACAGAATGCCAGATTCATCATACACCACTGGGCTGAGAATACTAAAAATCCACAATGTGCAAATATCATCATACACCCATTATATTGCCATGTATAATGAAGAACAGGCACCAGTCACTGCAGCATAGTCAACACCGTCGATGAGCACCAGCAATAATGCGGTGAGCCTCCCCGTTCACCGCACACAGAAATACCTCATCATCAGATTGCCATGACCAGCGTGGAAAACTGATCATGGCCCTTAGCGCCGCACCACCAACACAAACACACAATACAAACTTCCCCTGCACCAGTCACCATGCTTTACAAGGACCAAACAACACGCACCGCCCTACATGCACTTTTCACCACAGGTATGCGGTCACCTTCACATATGGTGAAAGAATAACTACAGGTGAAATCATCCCTACGTGCCCCATGGTACATCCCTCCATATAGGCATAAACATACTAATGGTAAATAGCCTCAAGGACACATAATTTCAGACGGATTTGATAAGAGGACAAAATTGACCGTAATCTGTCGTCAGTAGCAAGTAGGAATTTGCTACCGAAAGCTCAAGTCGATAATGGTTCGATTCAAACACGTCATCTACCTATACCGCCATCCCCGCTCTAAGTACCTATGCCCCGCCTTCTATAAGGCTCGGCCATTACAGAGTGAAAACTAATAAAGTCTGTCAAAGTCATCGTTGCTACATCGCAACAATACCTCCATGTTGCAGTAATATTGCTACAACATTGCGCAAGAATCATACCAAATAACCAGCCATCATACTGAATATACGCATCAACACGCCCGTCAAGAATTACGGATACTCAGGATGATTGATTCACAAGTCTCCAAACAACGAGATTGCTTACTGTAACTGTGACATGTTTTTATGAGCTTTATGTTTTTATGAGCTTTATTATACCGCTTGCATTTATGCAGGGGTGCGTTAGGACTAGTCCCTCCCATGGGAGAGGGATGCTTGGCCGTCCACGCACCAAGTAAAAGCAATCATGCTTAACACGTTCAGTAACTTGACGCTACATGAGTTTGTTTATGCAGAATAAGGCAAGAGGATACATTCAGCTGAACTGTCAAAATTTTGATTAAGAACTGAACAAGTTCTACCACAGTTATTATGCATAAAAACAGTGGGCTGAAAAGGCCGCATCAAAATTCAGACAGTCAAAATACCGAGAGAATTACAAATGTTCTCATACATGCAAATCCTGCATCCCAGTCAATGGAGACAGGGTTAAAACCTAATACATTTATAACAAGTGCGAAAAATATCCGTGCCTGAATAGGATGCCTGGGTGAAAACAGACATCCCAGTCATAAATAATGACTTGGCACGTCGTCATTTCCTTATCACAGATCACGCTATGGAGGAGTTTAGGCAAAAACTTGCGTACATACTCTAGGATAGATGAGCATGTGATCAGTTACTATCGGGTAAATAACCACGTGTCTAATGTACATTGATTTAAATGCAAACACGTGACCTACTCGACTTACCCTTGCCGATAGGTGGGTAGCCTCGTGTATGTACCCGAGTAGGCGTTTAGGCGCTACTCTAATAACTAGTAGAGTGGCTACTCTACGTAGGGCGTAAACTTGGCATTAAGTTTTCAATCGACCACATGTTTTGAAACTACCAAAGCAACACGTGACAAACACGTGACAAACACCTACTGTTCTACTGTTATATGCTTCAAGTACTATAAACAAAGGGACGGCCAACCCCCTGCTGCTCTACCAAGCTCGCAGGAGAGAAGGTGAAAGGAGATGAGTTGGGGACAATGAGCTGCTGACGTAACCTCGCTCTCGCCCACTTCCTCAGGCTACTCAGCCTAAGATGGAATCAGGCAAGTTTATAAGCATCTAAACAGAAAATCGCCTCACTCTAATTGAAGAGTGAGCATTCTCGTGAATAAGCCGTTTCATGTCGATTGAAAACGGTGATCCCTTGTTAATAGGGATGAAGTAAGTGCTCCCCTTAAATTGTATTAAAATCTTCTCTCCCCCTGTGAACCAAAACAACCATTCCATGAAGTTGAGAAGGAATTAATAATTTCACAGGTGAGGTGACTGAATCACCCCTAGAAAAAGATCGGGTGTGGTCATCCGCCCTCCTGTGACGTCACCAAAAGCTATAAAAGGAGGAAATCATGCACTGAAATTTCATCTTTCCTATCAAATCAACACAAGGGAAGGTCATCAACATTAGGGCTCTTTAGTGTTGAAAACCAAATTCCGCTTGTTATATCTCAGCTAGTTATTAATAAAAATATTTAAAAACAAAAGTCGGTGAGAACTCAGTTAGGTAATAGACGTGCGGTGTAGCTATATACTAATGGCCTGGTGTCCCTTGAAGATGATCTGAGGTTGTCCGAAAGTTGGGACGAGGGACTAATTCCTCCTCTGCAAACCACAGCCAGACGATATCAGTGCACATGGGCACCTTGCGGTACCATTCTTTGTTAGAAGGAATTCACTAGAAAGACAGACCTCCAGCTTCATTAGAACCAGAACCATCTGCGTCAAAGAGCCTTCTGCCACCAATGTAATTATCTTTACACAGCAGCCGTTATGGTATTACGCATGCTATAGCATCCAAATATCACGTGGCCATCGTTGTTTTAGAACCAGGGAAAGAACATGAGGAGTGGGCCATTCTTGCTCCTAGACTACGAACATGGACACCATTACACACTCTTCCTACGGAAAACCGATCAATGGCATGCGTAAAACATACCACACGCAAAACTGTTAGAACATTAAAATCTTCTACACCAGCTAAGAAAGTGATAGGCAGTAAAACGAAGTTAACCTCATACCGTCCAGCAGCAGCAGTTAACGTTTCAGAACACGAAGGGATTATAACTAGCACTGCATCTGCTACAGTACAACTCGAAAGACTGGTAAAGGTCAGCACAACGGCGCCACAGACCGCTGCTACTACCACTATTACCTCTGCCAATGCTATGGTGCACAAAGCCGTATGCTGGCAGGAAACGCACAGCAGAACATTCCATTGAGATATTTAATATACCGCATATGCCAGCAGGACAATTGGGGAATGGAGCTAAACATAGGAAAAATGCACCAGTCACCGCATCAAATCCAGATCATACACCCGCACCATCGTATCGCTTCAGTTACCACAATGCTCACCACACCGGTCATCAGCACAGCACTCACCATCAGAGACACCAGCAGTAATCGAAGCAGTCATGGCACCACAGCAACAGACACGTCCAACATCACCAGGGTCACCACACCCTCATCACCAGCACCACCAACTATTCCAGCATCAGCGGCTGATAATACTATCATGCTAAACCATGATATCTCAGCAACTTGTGCTTACCAGAAATGAACAGTTATAGTCGACCGTGCGGCCCAAACCTACTGGGACAGTTTTGGACTTTAAAAATAAATATGTCTATGGCTGAAATATATTAAGTAGGAGTTTTAGGCTACCCTTAGGAATCGTGAAGACGATTATGCATTATTAATATTATTATTATTTTCATAAATGTATCCTATTCTTTTTATTATTTTTGTAAAATCTAAACCCTGGCCCTAGGACGACCTCGGTCATTCTGCATAGCTTTATACCTTATAGCTCCACTTCACAATATTGTAGCTCGTCGGGTAGTTTCCGGCCGTTCCGATGTATCATGTCGACTCGCCGCGCCGCAAGTGCACGACGAGTGATGACGTTTGTTAGCATCCGGTCTCGGGGTGACGGACCTTGTACGAGACTGCCCTGCGGGAAACAAAAACCGGCTCCTAAGGCCGGTGAAACTCAATCGTTCCGGTGGTGCCTTGCAACCATCGTCGCGAACATTAAACACAACGGTCTCATCCCAAGAAGTTGTATCACCAGTATGCCTGTCCATAGCAATTTCGTGATCTATGGACTTACAGGATTTGATCTGGTGACCTAAAAATATAAGTCTATACAATGAGTATACGAAAATACGCGACATAGAGGCAGGTAGATGAACTTTTAAACATGGGGCTCCAGGAGGTACCACACAGACTCGTAGGTCCGCAGAGGTATCCTCACAAGGGAGGCTCCCGTACACGAGACATAGCTATTTAACATAATATAAGTTATTATACCTCTAAGCTGAAAGGAAGAAGGCTATCTCAGACGAAAAAGTGATGTGCCTCACGCCGGCACTACTCATAGTGCTAGTTTGGATGAGGAGTATTATCCTGGCGTGGACCGTCATCACTGAATCCTTGCGAGAGGCAAGCGCCTCGCACGGGCCTCTGTCTCGGGAAGGTGTCGCCAGGAGAAGAATAGTATGCAAAAATGGGCCCACTCTAATATTTCAAACAAAAATGCTTTAGAAAGAAAAGACCATACCTAGTGACATTATGACTATAGGGGTGTGTACAGTTTTACGTCAAGACGGAATGGAAGATTCCCGATGGATTCCCTCATTACCGTCTTATGTGATTCCTGATATGCTGAGTTAGTAGTTGCCACTTTATTTCTGCGGCCTTCTGCTTTGCTTAATTCCTTTTAGTTGTTTCCAGAACAAGAATTATTTTAGGCCGCAACTGGCTGATTCTACCTAGCTATTAGACACGGCTGTCACGGAGAACATATGCCTTAGGACATCAATACTGTAGACAGCGCTCATACATGTTACTTAGTAGGATCTCCGAACTGGGTAAGAATCCGGACATTCCGCTTCGTAACCACATGAAACATTACAAGACATGAGTTACATTTCACGAAAGCATTATTAGGCCATTTCTCTTATCATTATGGTGGGGGTAAGAGAGACGAATACCCACCGTAAATGTCCTTTCCGCAAGGGCATGGCAGATCTATTTAGCATGCCCAGACATTTTAATGGAATTCGGTGGGGGTACGTAGAAGGGTTCTGCCATCTGACTCATAGAGTGCTAAACTTCCATGGTCTAGACCACACTCCCCCCCCCCCCTCTTATTGTACGCACAAAATTCAGAGGGCTGTCAATGGGGATGCAAAACCCACCAGACCTGTGTCAGCCCCAAGTCTCAGCTAGGGCAGTCCAATAGAGTGCAAAGAAGCTAATACAACCTCTAATTTTGAAAAGATATCAGTATATCGATTAGGTTTTCAAATTGGAATGAGTCTAATGTCTGTTTGAGAGGATAAGTATACTCTTATACCAGACTATTTACCTAAGCAGTCTGGTAATTCGACTGTAAGTAAATTATTTATAGTCACTTAATTAATGTAAACACTCGCCATTTTGAGTGCTTGGTCTTTTCTTGTTCATCACAGGAGCTCGGCCCAATCCACGGTCGTTCTCAGGTCATGTGCATAGCCATTGTTGAGTGCAAGTGGAAGAACGTGTGATGTGTGCGAAATAGTGGTCGGATGTGGCTTAGTTCAGATTCGATAAATTGGTGATGGCTACCGGATTAAGTGCTCTGGAGATGTCGCGAAGGTAGAAATCAGTGAATGACGACTCGGCATGCCATTGTGCTACAGACATCACCTCCTCTAATGAGACACCCTTATAAAGGGACGCTGATACTGCTAGTGCTCGGACCTGATGAGCATTCGCACGATCAATCTGCTTTCCTGTAGCGATTTTGTGCGACATCTGAATAGCGTCGACTATCCAATGCGAAATAGTATCTTTCGAGGCGTGCAAATGATGAGCTTTGAGACATAACCACAGAGATTTCGGGTCATCTCTCCACTCCTCAGTACGTTTCTTATACATTTTCAGACATCTGACAGGACACCAAGCAGAAGAGTTTGGGTCATGTCCAGTTAAATTTGGCAAATTGATCGGCTGTCCTGGATATTTAAGTGACTGATTCTTTGCCAGGAAACAAAGACGTGAAAGTAGTCTTAAACCTTCACTCGTGACGACAAAACGGTCTTGTTCGGCAGAAAGGGAGCATGCCCTAAAACCAGTAGATTCCATGCTGGGATAGGAATTGGCTGTCGCAGATTGCTCATTCCTTTAATAACTTCATTTAAAGTGTCATTTTCCACTCCTTCAATGGCCAGACTGGGAATGACTGAAGCTAATGCGGACTTATATGCTGCTAGGGTTGAAGGTACAAGTTTGTCAACTTCGTATAAATGACAGATAAAATCTGCTATGTGTTGAACAGATGCAGAAAAGGGATCGATATCTCTTCCCTTACACCACTCTGCAAATTTGTTGATTCTATAATTATATGTTTTAGTGGTTGACCCTCTTCTGGCTGAAGCGACAATCTTCGCTGCTTGCTCAGAAAAGCCACCCTTAATTGCACGCTGCTTGATAACATCCATGCAGTCAATTCGAACATTTCTGGTCTGTTGTGAAGGTACAGACCCCTGTTCTGAGAGATTAGATCTCTTCTGTCTGGAAGAGGGATTGGATTGCAGACCAGAAGATCACCAGATCTGTCAACCATGATTGGCCTGGCCAATACGGGGTGATCAGTAGCACTGGGCACATACCCTCTCTTATCTTTGCCAGAACATTTTGGATGAGAATTGTTGGAGTATACGCATATGCATACATTCCCTTCCAACTTATCGCCAGTGCATCTACCGCTAGAGCTAGCGGGTCCAGGATCAGTGACACGTAAGTGACCATCTTTGGGTTTTGTTTCATCACAAACAGGTCCACATTTGGCGTGCCCCAATGTTTGAATAGAACCTCCGCTACCAATTGGTTGAGCTGCCATTCCGTCGGACGACAAACCGTCCTTCGACTGAGAGCATCCGCTAGGATATTCAATCTTCCTGGAAGGTGTGCTGCCAGAAGAATAAGATTCCTCTCTTGGCACCACAGCAGAAGGTTCCAAATCATCATACACAACACCGGTGATCTCGTCCCGCCTTGGCGGTTCAAATAAGACACCACTGTTCAGTTGTCTGTCCTTATTAGGACAATCTTGTCTTGAATTAAATTCTCGAACTTTCGAAGTGCCAATACCACCGCTAATAGTTCGAGAACATTGATATCTTTCTGCGCATTGGTCAGATTCCATTCCCCTGACACTGACTGATCGTCCAATACTGCTCCCCAACCCATCGTCGATGCATCTGTGAAGATGGACATCTGTGGTTGAGGAGGTTGTAGAGGAACACCTCGCAGGAGATTCTGTTCTGATAACCACCACTGAAGATGGAATATCAATGGTTCTTTTACTGGTATCCTCAGAGATAACGGATCCATTCTCTGAGACTAGAATGACATTAGATACAGCTGAATTGGCCTGCGCCTGAGTGCCGCATAAGGAACCACCTTCTCCAGAGATACTAGTAAACCCAGTATTCTGAGAAATTGGTGCGCCATCAGATAGGCTCCTAGAGAAACCGACTCCAGAACTGCAATCAGGCTCTTGACTCTGCTCTCCGCCAGAAAAGCTACGCCATCCCTGAGATTGAAAAATATTCCCAGATAAACAAACTCCTGGGATGGAGTCAATTCTGATTTCTCTAGATTCACAATCCATCCTAGATCCTTTAATAAGGCTAGGACCACCTGAAGATTGTTGCGCACAGTGACTTGATTCCCCGCCTTTAGCAGCCAGTCGAACAGCTATGTTTCTCCTGCGAAGATAAGTAGTCATGGCGAGAACCACTTTGGTGAAGACCCTTGGTGTTGTGGTCAGGCCGAATGGAAGCGCATTGAATTCCCAAACATTGTCTTGGAATGCAAAGCGAAGGTATTTCTGAAAAGGAATTGACATTGGAATATGAAAATAAGCATCCTTCAGATCCATCGACACTGCCCACATGCCTTTTCTCTGCCCTGTTATTACAGCTGCTACATTCTCCATCTGAAATTTGGGAGAAAGAATAAATTTCTTCAACGGTTTGAGATTGAGAATTACGTTTCGGAATGAGGAACATCATTGAATAGAAGCCTAGGGATGACTGATTGTGGACTAGATGAATTGCATTCTTCTGATGAAGAGATTCTATTTCTGAGCAAATGGCATCTAGACAATCGGATTCCCTTGGAACGGGAGTCCATACTGGAGTCGATGTTAATGGAACTAACGATTGATGGATGAGCCAGTCCAGATCGTAGCCGTTTCTTAACCACTGACAGACTAAACAATCTCGCACGACCTGTTCCCATTGGCTTGAGAACAGTTGAAGTCTGCCTCCGACGGTAGGAATCTGCACACAGCTGGCGGTCAAGATTGCACGAGAAGACGCTAAATCGCTTGGGTGAAGACTCTCATACCAAAGAAGGAAATGAGTCAGATCACTACACATGAAAGGAAAACCTTAAAGCAATTGCAATCACTTCCAAATAGTTGTGCAAATTCACTGGCATATTTACTTCTTGGTGCACTGCCGATAGAGGCGCAAATTGAAAAGAAGAAGCTGACATTACTTGGTGCAATACTAAGGAGTGAAGGCTCTGTCGAACAACAGTTAGCAATTCGGCAGCTCGTTATGAAAAAAGAAGGCAGACACAGTTGGTTTCAAGATGTCGAATTGATTTTACAAAAATATCAATTACCATCAGCCCACCTGCTGCTACAAGACCCACCACCTAGATGTGTATGGAAGCGTCATGTCCAAAAGGTTGTAAACACAGTAGTCCTAGAGATGCTAAAGGCAGAAATCATCAGCCCGGTTTGTGAATGACACTGCCGCCACCGAATCTGTCGTGCTGAGTGATGTTGGCTGCATCATACCGTTCTCATAAACGTCGCCAAACACGTTGCCTACCATCCGCCACATCCACACAAAACCTCGACTCATCACTGAACAAAACGTGGCTCCATTGTTGAGCACGCCATCGCTGATGAGTTCTTGCCCATGCAAACCGATTCTCGATGTGACGCTCTGTAAGCAGAACAGCAGCAAGTGGACGACGGGCATTCAGTCCAGCATCATGGAGTCTGTTTCGCACAGTTTGTGCATGCACTGTAGTGCCGGTAGCGGTGTGCAAATTACGGACAGCCGCGGCGCAGTCTCAAACCTGTGACGTCGTGATGACGTCACTAAGTAGCGGTCTTCTCGTGGTGTTGTAGCTCTCGGTCTGCCAGATCGTGGTCGGTCATTAACATGTCCAGTTTCCTGCTCACGTTGGCGGAGACGGGAAATGGGTGAGGCGTGAACATTAAAATGTCGAGCAACAGCGCGAAGCTCTGCCCAGCAGCGAGTCTTCCCAATGCTTCATGACGCTGATTTTCCGGTAGACCTGGGCGGCGGCCCATGTTCGGTAGGGTAAACTTTTAAGCGTTTTCTGCTAACGTTCGTTATCTGCTTTTGCAATATGGTGAATTTTTGCCTTCGCTACCCGCCAATGCGGGCCAGTGCATGAAAAATGCATTTTCACATGCAGTAAGCGCGCTGCCGAGAAATGCAAGAAATGATTTGCATTTCTTCATGATCAGCGATACATTACATTGACGAAACATGCCTGCAAATTTGATTATAAATGGACGCATAGTTTTAATACAACACACCAAACTTCACTGTTGCTAAACCTTTTTGTCTCAGTATATGAATCATAGGAAACTCAGAATGCAGGAAATCGATTCGCAGAGCCTGTACCTTTCATTGTTTTTCTTGTGGTGCGTGGGTGGGTGGTTGGTTTGGTATCCTCGAACACCCTTCTACGAGGGGGGTGGGGGGTTGAGAAACTATTAATAGTATACTATTAATCATTTCGTAATGTCATTAGTTAAGTTATTAATTAATACTAATGGATATTACTAATATGGTGTGTCCATCCACATACATACGCATTAGCCAATCTAGCAACCATAACAATTCTTTTTAATAAATCTTACTATATGTACCTAATTGTATCTTATTTCATTCTGAATTTATTAAGAATACAGCGAAGGCTGATAGTCTGCCGTTTGATCTAGGAGCGTATCTGTCTGTTATCTTAACTGTTCTTAATGACAGATCTTACACACTTTGATCACTGGACACATACCGCCAAGTACCTTTTACCATTTCCTTTCTCTCAGTCATGTGGCGATTCTTATGTTGAGTTGTTGCTTCAGGCCCGCAAACTTGATAGTTATTTTCAATTTTATTACATCTCAAGTTTAAATTAATTGATGTGAAATAGTGCGAATTTTCTCACCAGCTGCTGTGTTGGATTACTCAACAACAATTATATTCCCGGACAGTAGCTGTGCTCATTAACCTTCCAGCACTTACAGACCAGACATGATAACTTCTTTATGATACATGGACAATTCTGTCGGGTATTTTGGAATTGGCTTGACTGGGAGCTGTTGCTGCCTATGACAGCAACGGGTACCGGTCACGTTTGTTTCAAAATATTTTACGGCATTCCTGTATAGCGTCTTGGAATTGGGACACGTTGGTTCCCGAGACAAAGGGGCTAGTGATAGCAAATGCGTATACAATATCCATACATGATATGAATCGAAGCTTATTTGATAATCTGATGATGGTTGTTTAATTAGAATTAGTATATTCAACTCCTTACTTATGTTTCTAAGCTTTGTCACATTGCCTTAATAGGCATACTGTATCTCATAAAGGCCTCTAGTGCGCACGTGTATGGACTGTTAATGTTTGACCTTTGGTCTTTTTCCATTTCCGGCCACAAAACAGTCACAGCATCCTATATTTAACAATTCCAGTTTAAGCCGGTTTCCATTAACTTCAGTTATGTCAAATGTTTTGTAAACACTATTTCATGTGTGTGTGTGTGTGTGTGTGCGTGCGTGCGTGCGTGCGTGCGTGCGTGCGTGCGTGCGTGCGTGCGTGCGTGCGTGCGTGCGTGCGTGCGTGCGTGCGTGCGTGCGTGCGTGCGTGCGCGCGCGCGCGTAGTCTACTTGAATTCTGTACAATTTCAATGATTGTTTAATTCCCATGATGTTTGTCAGTTCCAATATGACTTATGATATAATTGATGTCTCTGTACCTATATCTCAATTTTAATTTAAGGCCGCGGATGTTATGTTTATATGTGTTAAGTCATTATTGGAACTCGCAATGGTTAGGAGGGGATAACTGATCATCATATATGGTTTCACTAATGACGGAGTGATCGTCCATGTGGTCGGTCAACTGGTTGCTAAGATAAAGAGCGGCTAGCGCAAGAAATCTGTGGGAGTTCTATTGGTCAGCGATTGTGACAACACGTGTATAAAAGAATAAATGTGTGATAGTTTAGATGCTAAAAAGAAAAGTGTTTAATAATTTATTGGAAAATGCTACTGAACCTCGTTATCTATTTCATGGGCCAATCTTCAGTTTTACAACCTCCGAGCTTAATTTTGCAGATGCTTGGTGTGGTGGGGTGGGGTGGTGATGGTGGAGGATAGATGCAATTTTGTTTCTTCCCTTTATAAAGAACGTTATTTAATTATTTAATGCTATCTCCAAGACACTCTTAATCCGCTGACCAGGGATACTCATCATAGCAATGAATGCCAACAGGTAGGAGTATGTATCAGGCCATATATGAGATCTCAGCTGTCATATTTTGCTGGATTCGTCGACAAAATCAACTGAGCATGGAGCAATTCAGTTTTAGCTATGCCCGGTAAACTCCAGCTAAGCTCCATCTACACTCTACCCGTGTTGGGATTTGATCGATCCCTGAACTTCCTGACTATTAATCTCTAGAAAACTATGCAGGTAAGCTGTTGCATATTTTGAAACTAATTTGACTTGGTGCTGTGGCCATGTTTATTAAATAGTAAAGACATACAATTCGTACAACAACGTTCATCAATTACTCATTCATAACGAACTTATCTACGTCATTCATAACGTAATTGAGTCTGCCGTCATCATACGGGTCACGTAGCTGAATATGACGTCATATGATTGATGAAAAAACTGGAAAGATGCATTAATGATTCACCAGTAAAGATTACGGAATTGTCCGCAAAACGTCTATGACAAATATGAATGACATGTGTTAAAATATTGCCTGTCTATGGTGACTAACTGTAGGTCCTCCATAAGGTGGTCGCATATGATAGTGCCTGGCATACTGATAGGATAAAAGAATTCAGCGTTTGCTCTAAGGTCAATCAGATGACCAATAATATCCTACCACTTGGCATATAGTAATGAGGGAGCTGGTCAATTAACTTCATTCATTACTTCTATGGCCTTCGATGTTGATCATCTGCAAGCTAGAATCCGACATATGTCATATTCGTATTGCGCAGACGACCCAGGATGTGAGAACAGACGACAGATTCTGTAGCATGCCATACCTAACATTCTATTGAATATATTCAAATTTATTTGATTGAACGCTGTTGCTAACTATGTAAGGAAAAACCTTTAAGCACAGTTTTATTAACAGTTAACACCATACATGCAATAAGATTACGTTACTAATAGCTATATGCATGCACGTGTTAAAGTATATGTTTTCTTGGTTTCTTGATACGTCTCAAACATAAATAGGCCCTCCGAGTGACCTTTCTGCATGCCAATTTCACCAAAAAACCCCAGTTTGGAAAGTCTAAATATGAAATCGTGTTAATAATTTGCAAACAATCTTTCTGGTATAGAAAGATGGTGCTTCCTAAAACATCAACAACTTTTGGTACAAAAATACAAAATGAATTTTCAACTATTAAGGATCAAGAGATGATAGATAATTCTGCTGACAATTTTGAAAACTTTCTGCCAGCTGTTTTCGTTGTAGAATTCAACACCTTAATTAAATTACAAGAAAAAACCTGCCAATTCTTTACAACAAAAAGAATATTTTGTTAAGTATATTGGAACTAATTTCACTTGAAGCTGTTGCAACAAGAGGTTCCATTTGTATTAGATATTAAAATGCAATAGCCTTCCTGTATATTGTATTGAAATTGAGACTGCCATTTCAAGAGGTAGCGGGTTAAAACAAGTGGTATATAGTGTCATAGACTTCTTATTATCATCATCAGTCACGCTGTTAATACGAGTACGAGTGACCAATCTATATTGTTTCCAACCTTTTCAGCCTTGTCATTCCCGTGCCTCTATTTCAACGCAACTATACAGGAAAGCTGTTGAATATTTTGAAATGTGAGTGGAAACTGTTGCTGGCAGAGGCATCCACAGCTTCTTGCAGCAACAGCTTCCAGTAAAATTAGCTTCGAAATATTCAAGAAAATATCCCTTATATCACAAAGAATTTGTCATATTGAGTCTATAAGGATAAGAGGATTAGAAGCTCATTTGGAATCAAATGTGTGCTAGCAAGCCTGAGAATTCTCGGATTCGATAATCAGCTATGCTACAAATGTCCAAGATGCTGTGATAATTGGCGATACAAATGCGTTTTATTGACATATTTTATTAATGTTGTAAATACATTTTAGCGTCGTGTTCGGGTCTAATATTGACGTTTTCGGATATCATTCTAAAATTAATAATAACTAAGTTGATATAAAACATCGACGTAAACAGGCTGGGTATAATTTGCTTGATTAAAAGTAATTGCTGAAACGCCATTGGAAAATTTGACAACCTCGTAATAATAACGGGTAAGTGCAATTTAGCTTTTCATCACTGAGTAAAGTTCCATGTAAGCTTATCTATCTCACGTTCAAGCCAAGCATGAAGAGTATCACTTTTGAAGCTAATTGTACTGAAAACTGGTACTGCCTATATCAGCGAAACAGCCTATCCAGAGGGTGGGGATGGGTGGGGGTGCGGTGTGGTGGTGGGGGGGGGGGGGGGTTGTTGTGGGGTGATGGCTAAGGGGGCAGTTGACCAACTTCCTGAAAAAATTCCATCATCATCACAAACATCACCAGCATCCGTCAGATGATAGATGGGTAATGTGGAAAGGTGAATTTCACAAAACTGGTCGTGATCAACAGATAAAATCAGATAAATTCAAAATGTGCTTAAAATGCGACAAAACAGGAGGACAAATATCTGATTTCTCTTGTTTATTATGTTACCTGCCGGAGGGAGGAAGTCTGGCGTGTACTTTGACAAAAGTGTTGGTAAATCTTGTCGCTGTTCCCTTGTCTGCTTATTGTTTTAAAATCATATGTTAGTCTTGTAAATTAACTGCTTACTTACCCTGCTTGCCTCATTTGACAAATAATTCAATACACGGTAACAATAGTACACGATGACAATATGAAACGGTTATTCAAGCATATCTTTCATGCTTGACCAATTCAGATCGTCTTTCTATGGTTATGAGGATAAAAATTATGTTGATTGGGCCTTTCCATTTTGAGCTATACCCCGCCGATCTCCACCCACACATCGATCGTGTTGAGATCGATCGCTCTCTGAACATCCTGACTATCAGTTTCCAGAAAACTATACAGGTAAGCTGTTGAATATTTTGAAACTAATTTAACTGGGTGATGTTGCTGCTGCGTGCCCGTGCCTCTATTTCAGTTTCGCAAATTAAAAAATTATATTAATTTATTTGGAATGGAATCATCATGTGTTAAGATTTATTTCGTTTCATTACATATAGGCTCACAGTTTAAGCCTCTAAAAGTGTATAATTTAAACAATTTAATTTTCAGAAATTTTCCTGTGAATATGCACTTTTAAAACACCATATTATGACTGTCTCGATCAAAGTCTCCAGTAATTACGCCCAGACAAACTAAATGTCTCTCTCAATAGGAACATCACTCGTTGGACTATCTAACAAAAATTTTATATCTGGTTAACAGTGCGATATTGCTGAACTATTCCAGTATTTTGATTCCTCCTTGATCAGACAACATTGCTAGACTATAGGAAGAATAGTATTGTTGATGCTTTGTTGAATATGGAACATTCTTGGACTATCTAAGGGGTCCTGAAATCTGATGACGGCGTGGTATTGTTGGAATATTTCACCAACTGATGCATCGTTGATCGTGGACATTGTAGGGCAATTCCTGTATGGTGATACGTCTTTAAACTATGCTGAGACAATTTATGTATTGTTGTTGCTTGGTTGAATGTGGCACATTGTTGGACTCGGTGGAGTCATCATTTTTGATACTTTGCCTTTTCTATGCAAGCGTTTCTGTTACCTGTTCGAGTGTGGAACAGTGTTGGTCTCTTGCAGTATTTGTAATGCCTGGTGGAACATGGAGTATTGTTCGTGCTTCCATGTATTTCTGATACCCGGAGGAATGTCGAACATTGTTTAGATTCTTCTTATGGATCTGGCGATTGGTCAATGTTTGAACACTGACAACACTACCTATATTCCCAAGCAAACTCGGACCTTTCCTTCTTTTTACTAAGGCCCGCCCACCTCTAGCTAAGCTCCAGTCACGTCTCGCTCGTGTTCAGATCGATCAATTGCCAGAAAACCATACAGATAAGTTGTTAAATATTTTGAAACTAATTTGACTGGGTGGTGTTGCTGCCTATAGCAGCAACAGCGCCCAGTCAAATTAGTTTCAAAATATTCAACCTAATATTTATTAAATGGTAAAGATATACAATTCGTACAACAACGCATAGTCCGTCTTCAATTATGCATTCGTGACGTACTTAGCTACACCATTCATGGCGTCATAATAACATCATTGATTATAGTGTTATTGTAGACGTCACGTAGTTGATTATTCCGTCATATGATGGATGGATAATGTGGAAAGGTCTATTATGTTACATTCTTTGATCTGACGAAATCCCCCATCTAGCTTATTTCCAATCCTTAATATCATTATAATGTAAGCCGTCATGCCGTCCAATATGTGAAAAGAATCTAAATGACGTCGCCTGATATGGTGTGATGACTTGGACGTGTGTTTAGCAGACACGTGTCAACTTTTGAGGTGAGAGCTTCGCGTGTGTGCATGGATAAACCATTCAACATATACCATCTATATGTTATACCAATATTATAATATGGCCATGAAATAACACTTCCATTATCAATAAGGATATTGCAACAAGATAATAGAATTTAACACATTAAGTTTAGACAATTACATATCTTAGAGGCAACCAATGTAACCATTCTAGTGGTGCTGCTCTTGTGGCTGTATGCAGAACACTGTGTGACCCATGGTCGTAGAAACAGAAGGCGTAGGGTGGGTTGGAAGCACCAATATTGTTATTTATCAGTCAATAAATATACAGAAATATATTGTCATTGGTTCGTTCTAAATCGTTTATTCGCTTAGGAAATGCAGGAGATAGCCTGTGAGACCTTCTACAAATAGAAATGTTTTCTCTACTTTCTGTCTATCTACATTAGACAGACAGACAAGAACGTTCCATCGCAACATCACCGGTAGCATGTTTAGTGATGATGATGCTCACTCCCAGAAACAGGGTATTTATGCACATACACCCCTCATCACCAACAACCCAACTCCCTGCAATAGGGGGCAGGTTTAAAAATAAATGTTTGCAACCCGTTATCTCCGCCCGCCCGCGACTGCGGACGCTGCTGAGTCCCCCTAAGCATGCCGCCAATCATCACTGAATAACCATGAAAAAAAATCATCACTATGTAGAATATTACTCATCAGTCAACCCGATGCTATCTAACACCGAAATAATACCATGTAATTAAGTGATTGTGTAATTCTATGCGGCCATCTAATGAGCGATGTCACCATGATGTGCTGTCAGGTGTCAAGAATAGGTGTAACTTCACCACCGTCACGCCATCACTAAGCTGTAAGTGTTATTGGTCGGTATTGTGTCATAATGGAGGAATCCAGTTTTAGCTATGCCTCTCGCATCTCTAGCTAAGCTCCACCCACACTTCGGCCGTGTTGGTATCGATCGAACCCTGAACTCTCTATCAACTTTCAGAAAACTATACGGATAAACTGTTGAATATTTTGAAATTAATTTGTCTTGGTGCTGTTGCTGCCAATACAGCGTCCAGTCAAATTAGTTTCAAAATGTTCAACAGCATGTTTATTAAATAGTAGTCATATAATTCCTACAACAACGCTTTATTCCGTTACCAATTATGCGTTCACAACGAACTTAATTACGTCATTCATTACGCCGCTCTCTCTGAGAGAGAGAGAGAGAGAGAGAGAGAGAGAGAGAGAGAGAGAGAGAGAGAGAGAGAGAGAGAGAGAGAGAGAGAGAGAGATTTATAGTCCAATCGAGCACTCAATTTAAGCAGTAGCTTGGCAAATAGTCGATTGTATGTGAAAGAAAATGCCTTGATCCTTGACCCAAAAGTCAACCTGCTTCTTTGGGATAAAACCGTGGGCGTAGTCGCAGTTTCGACGTTTTCCCTCAAGGGATGACCTTGGGTGATATGTGGTAACTTCTAATGAGTTCATTGATTTGTTCAAGATAACATGCATTCGTTTCTGGCAAAAACCCCAAAGCTAGTAACTTTGACTTTAATGATAACCTTGACCTTACTGGTGATCCTATAAAACTGTACGCGTAGTCGCGGTTGAAATATCCATAAATCAAATTGCAGTATCATTTATTGGTATCTCGAAAATCATTGGATTCAATTTAAAATTAATACCAAATCAAGTCAATAAAGGACCTAGAAATTGATTAAGTTTTACATTGATCGGATCAAAGACAATTTTGGCAGCCATTTGAAAAGGAAATTTTGTTTTCATTTCAATTTAAAAGAATTTTGTAATTTTTCATAAACATTTGAATATTCATATGCTATATAGATACTGTATCTCAGAGGACAGATTCTTTACTGGATTGGTTGATAAAGTCAACTGAGCAATTAGTAATTGAACAGTGAATATTCCCAGACTACTAGAATGGGAGACTAATTCCGCCCGGGAATCCCACATCATTTGGCTACAAAAAGTATATCGCATATATATGAATGGCTATTAGTGAAGGATCGTATGTTTATATATATAATGACTAATTGTAGGCCCTCCATAAGGTAGTCGCTTTTGAAAGGTCTTGGTGTAATACTAGGATGCACGAGTTCAGCGTTTGATCTAAGGTCAATCATGTGAACAATAGCTTCATATAAGCTCAATCCCTAGTAATGAGGGAGCTGGTCAATTAACTTCTTTCATTACTTGTAGGGCCTATCAATTGTTGCCCATCTGCAAGCTAGCATGCCACACATGCCATATTAACAAGACGGCAGATTTAATAGCATGCGCAGCCTACCATTCTGATGAATAATTTCAAAGTTATTTAATGGAATGGCGTTGTTAACTATGTAAGGAAAAATGTTTAATCATTGTTTATATACCTACAGGGATGAACGTAGTAAAGTATATATTTTATTGCTAGGCCTAATGGCCTTCTCCGACATACATAGGCGCTACAACGACAACGCGTGGCCTTTCTGCCTGCCAATTTCATAGAAATCACATATCGGAATGCTTAAATATGAAATCGTGTTAATATTTGCAAATAATTTGCCAGAAAGATGTTGCTTAAAACAGTGGTAAGTTTTGGTCAAATTCTTATCTAAATAATTAGGATTCTATCAGACTGATATAAAATGGAATTCTGATCAATTAAGGCTCAGGAGATGATTCTGGTGTCAATTTTGAAAACCTTTTGTCAGCTGCTGGCGTTTTAGAATCGAAGCGTAATTAATACTTTATCCCTTACAGTGAAAAAATTATCAATTCTTTACAATATAAAGCATATTCTCTTCTTCTTCTTTTCGTTCGCTGATCATACCGCCAGTCCTGTAAGTGACTATCGACATGATCATAAGCGTTAAGTCATATTCTCTTGACTATTTTCCAACTAATTTGACGTAGCTATTGTAAAAATTAGTTTCATAATATGCAACAGCCTTCCTCACTAACTGTCATGGAATTGAGATTCTGTCATTTCACGGAGTACAAGGATAAAGCAATGGCTTGCATCTACTTTGTTATCGATTGGAAAGAGAACTGAATTCTGACAATACAGTGGATTAATAGTCAAGGGAACTGTCGGTGGACATAGGATCAGGATGAAACCACAACTATCAGGAAAGATGAGATTTGTGTAATGTTGACTTTCTTTACAAGACATCGATCGATAAAATTCTTTCATAAATCAAGGCATTTTGCAGAAGAAGACTATTTGCTTATAACTGATAGTCTTCGGCTAGACGCGCAGGTTCTGTTGGTGCATGATGATCTATGTGAGCTTATGATCTCAACATTGCTCCTGTTCATAATTCTGATTAACGGCTCCAAGCAGGCGACTAAAGGCGAGTTGCAGACGACACATAATTGCGCTGTACGACGACAATGCGTAACCTTTCTGCATATCAATTTCACAGAAATCCTTGTTCGAAAAGCCTATATATATAATTGTTTTAACATTTTGCCGGAAATTTGTCAGAAAGTTGTTGCTTCCTATAATAATAACGACCTTTACTCAACTTCTTTTCTAAATAATTAGGATTTAGATGAATTAAGTAAATACTGTTTGCCTCGACTAACCTATCCCACTGAAAGAAAAGTAATTTCGAATTCTTAATGATCAGGAGAGGGTCTTGGTGTCCATTTTGAAATCAGCAGTTGGTGTTTTAGAAATCCACACCTTAATTAACTCAATGACTATTGCAGTGGATATATTGCGAATTCAGTATAACATACAGAATATTATGTCGAATATTTTGAAAATAATTTGACTGGAAGATGTTGCAACAATATGTTCCAGTTCCACTCAAATTAATTTCCAAATACATGCTTTCCTGTATAATTATCTTGAAATTGAGACCCATTTCACGGGGTACAGTGTTAGATCAATGCCATACATCTACCTCGTTATCGATTTGAAAGAGACTTCAATTTAATAAAGCAAACAATTTGATTATGAGTGAAGTTCGTTCTGGTGTCCTTGACGTCTGCTACACTCGTATATTTTGCTGACGTCGAGCAAGTTCTGTAGGTATATGATGATCTATGTGAGCTTATGATCACAACATTGATCCTGTTCAGGATTCTGATTAACCACATCAAGCAGGCGACTAAAGGCGAGTTGCAGTCGCGCCTTTATAATCGCGCTGTAGCGAATATTGTGATGAATAGCTGGACATCAATTTGGACATCAATTTAGTGGATGGTTACAGACTGTCGTGATACACACCCTTGCACATCGTTAGTCGCTCCAGTATCACCGCACACGGCCAGGACTTGAGTTGTTTTTGTGGCACTACTGCTGCTGTTATCTGCAATGGACCTGTCCGGTTTTAGCTATGCTCCGCCCGTCTCTAGCTAAGCTCCACCCACACCTCGCTCGTGTTGGGATCGATCGATCGATCTCTGAACACCCTGACTATCAATTTCCAAAAAACTACACAGGTAAGCTGTTGAAGATTTTGAAACTAATTTGACTGGGCGCTGTTAGGCAGCAACAGCACCCAGTCAAATTAGTTTAAAAATATTCAACAGCATGTTTATTAAATAGCAAAAAATTACAAAGACAACCATTCATACAACGTGTCGGACCATTTGAGATTTGGTAACGGTCTATATGGAACCCTTTGTGACGTAATGATTATGACGTCATCATACACGCGCTGAGATGATTATGACGTCATACGAGGTCTGATGATGGATGGATACTCTGAAAAGGTTAATTCCTTGTTACCAACGCAGGCTCGTCTGCTGCTCTCGTGCCGCTATGCAATATCTGCTGCTGCGATTTTTGCGGATTTTTCGATAGCAGCGGCAGATCATACAGCATATTTGTCAATAGTGTTGTTGCTGGTGCTAGTCGATGACACATTTCCCGTCACTGTCTCGCGGTAGAGATGTTCTTTTGGACAAATAGGATTTAATACGCGCGACCAACAGTAACCTAACGGATGATTTCTGGTATAATGTGTATTATCATTAATGATTAAGTAGGCCTATATATTGTTCAGTATATGATACTTTTACTGTCGTACAAACACAAAACAAGTGGTATATATTGTTAGAGCATTTTTAATATCATCGTCCACCCCAATGTGAGTTACGAGTGATATTTCTCTCCGTTATAGGACTTTAACACATGAAATTCCAGTGTTTCAATTTTAGAACAACTACACAATGAGACCTGCTGAATATTTTGAATGTAATTTGATTAGAACACGTTACTTCCATAGGCAGTAACACTCTCCAGGCAAATTACTTTCAAAATGCTGAACATCGTATTCCCTACATAATACAGAATTTGTAATTTGGGATCTGTGACGCATAAACGGGTAACTACATCGGAATCAAATACTCACTAGAAAACAGGAGTGTGTATTGTTTCGGATTCAGCTCTGCACTAAATCTTTAATAGGTAAATTTGCTCAGGAAAATAAAAGTATTTGTTTATCGAATGTCCATTAATAGGCCAAGAGAATATTATTTTTGAAAATTTACCACTGGGATGACTGGCTCAGTTATCGAGCCAGTCATTCCAGAGGTAAATTTTCAAAACTAGTCTTCTCTTGGCCTCCAATTGGACACTCTTCAAGACAGCTATATAAGCCGTTTTTTGGCTGACCTCGGTATGAAAGGGATAAACGTGCAAGACACAGTGATAATTCCAGATTTTAATGTATTTTCTTGACATTATTATTAATTGACTAAGTTATAAGCAATAATGACTAAGCGGATATAAAAATCGACGTAAATAAGTAAGTTTTGTTTGTTAAAAGTAATTTCTGAACCGTCATCATGGGAAAATTTGACAACATCGTTGTAATAATAACAGGTAAGTGACATTTCTGTAGAATTTCATCACTCAAATCACATGTATGCCTATTTGTGATTTTCAAAACAAGTGTATAAGCAAAGAGTTGAAAATTTTGATACTAATTTGACAGAAGGCTGCTACTGTCTAGGGCACCAACACTTTCATAATCTATAGATGGGCCGATGGACTTCATATGACAGTAAAGCAACAACACAGGCATATCTATAGTGGATGAGAGGGGAACTGCTCTCGGCTGAAAGCGTTTTGTGGGGAAATAATTTGGAAACAACAACAACAACAACAACAACAACAACAACAACAACAACAACAACAACAACAACAAAAACAGGTTATTCTTCCTTTCCCAGTATTCTCTTTATAGGCCATGTCGTTGCTACGTTACTGTGCAGGTTAGGCTTTCTATATTTCAGCCTAACTGATTTCTTATAGTCATTGACTTCCTGCAAGTTATGTATTTGCCGATGCAATACAATTCCCGTTGAATGTTATGTTAGAACAAATAATAAGCGCGTACAATCAAGGTGTTTATATTTGTTTGGAGCAAGACATCACAGATCAATGGCTTTTTGTTGACACAATGCAACAAATAAATCATCGTCATCTGTTTCTGTGAGTGTGTGAGCTAAATACAAACATAACTGCTCAGTGGACATTACCAGACAGACAGACACGATTCCTGACAACAATTTGTGGGATAGCTGGTAAAATTCAATTCATTCCTCTAATATATATATAATAATCTTAATCTTTTAGTTAGTTAAGATTTGTCAAGAAATGTTTGCTTAATGAATGTCAATTTGCAGGCGAAGAGAAGACTATTTTCGAGAAATTCCTGCAGGAATAACCGCCTTCGTTATCTTCGAAAACTTCGAAAGAATCTACTGCATTTATGTCGGTATGTGTGTGAGCGTAGATTACCTGAGCTGAAATACTACTGCCGTGATTTGCCCCAAATCTTACAAACGCTTCTACAGACAACCAGACAACACTTCATCTACTGATTGTTCATTGTGCATACTAGAGGTAGTCTTGCGTGTATTTAATAAAAGTGTGAAAGAATAATGTTGTTGCGTCTTGCGTATCAGTTTATTGTTTTAAAATCACGCCATAATCATAAAATTAACTGCTTCCTTACCCTGCTTGTCTCATTTGACAAATAAATCACGGTACTGTAACAATAGTACACGATGAAAATACTAATAGGTAATTCAAGCAGACCTTTAATGTATGTACAATACAGATCATCTCTATATGGTCATGGAGATATGAATTTTGTTGTCTGGGTTCTGTTTGTAACTGGTTGAACATCGTCTTTCTAAGACAACAAGCTATCACTAAGATTGCCTATTTCAATGTCTATAATAATTACGCCCAGGGCTAACCTAAATATCGCACACAATAGCCTGGCACACTGAGAAATGATTTCAGCCAATATATGCTTGATAAAGAAATGGGTGTATTGTATTGCATGATTACTTTATTCCGCGTCTGTAGTAGTAGAACTATCCCACAGCTGCAAGCAGTCCTTCTTCACTTTTGACCACTGTCTTATCGTCAGACAAAATCTTTAGCTTCCTCAGGACCATTCTTGCTCTGAATGTAACAAGTCCTGGTCTCTTGGAGTCACCGCGCAGCATGCTTAAACTATTTATGCAATGGCGTCTTTTCCGGCTTTGATATTTGCTGGCTCCCAGTCTAAATCTCTCTGTGCTGGTGTGTTTTCTGACATCCTAATCCCGTGGCCGAACATGGACCATCTTTGCTGGGCGACTTTTACTGACAGCGACGATGTATTGCACATCTTGTATATCTTGTATCAAAAACGTTGTCTGACCATTGGTATCCAGCGCTGATGCGTAGGTGTTTGCTGTAGCAGGCATCACGTTTGTCTAGAGCTGCATTATGAGCTGCCCATACAGCATCAAGGATACGCAGGTTGCATTGTATAAAGGTAGTCTTTTTGTCAAGGGCATCTTTGATCTACGAAACCATATCTTCCAGAAGGATGGGAAAGCTATGTTCCCCATGGCGCGGCGTGCAACAGTGTCAGGGGTACTAAAGCAGTGAGCCCAGGATTGTACTTTTCGTCCATGGTTTGGCGCCACGAAGTGGATCGCCATTTTCTTTAGTTTCATGTTTTGTAGATAAATATATGGGTGAATTCTAATCTGGATTCATTCCTATAGAGGTTCTCAATTTTTAGTTTGCTTGCAGCTATTGAGAGAAGCTCGTCAAGGGGTTTCATTTCCTCGTCCATGAAGTCCACGTCGTCGTCGGTATATTCCATCTCTAGTGGCATAACCAAAATGGACACGGGTTTTCTGGTCTTGTGGAATTTCCTCACACATATTTCAATGCAGCAGCAAGGTAACATGTGAAAAGCACAGGGGATAAACCATCTCCATGTGGTGAGCTGATTGATGTCACAAGCGCTGCAGACATCACTGTCTTGACTCGTCCCCTCAGTTTGGTGTCTGCAAACCGTAATCTCACTAGGCTTAGCTCATGTTCATTGCAACTGACCTGGCTTAGAACATCTAGGATATGTGCACATTTAATTGTATCGTAGGCTCGTGACATATATCAATGCATATTGTGTGGAAATCCAAGTGTTTGGACATGACTACTGACTCAAGCATGCGTTGAGTCCATACAATGTCTGTGGAGCTGCATCCATGCCTAAAGCCACTTTGATCTGACCCAGTGAATTCTTTGATCTTGTCTCGGATGTGGCATAGAGTAACATTGGGTAGGATTTTTCGTATGCTGTTGAGGAGCATAATAGGCCTCAGATTGGCTGTGGGCCACGTGGCTTCTTGGGCTTGTGGTAGCACGACAGGGGTGCCTTGGACTACAGGTGGTGCATAAAAGCTGAATCCATTTTTCAGGACTTCGAGTGCCTTCTCAACTTCTGCTGTATTACATCTGCAAAAGCCTTTGGACACTGTGCAGGCGATACAAGCGAGCATTCTGGCAATTTTATCCATGGGTGAACGTGGACGATTGTTGGATTAGTGTAGTATTGTTGGTGCTTGGCTGAACGGGGAACACGGTTGGACTATGTAAGAAATATTTGCTATCTGGTTGACAGCGCGATAATGTTAGACTATTCGAGTATTTTGATACTCTGTTGATCATGGTCAATTTTTATAATATTCAGAGACTATTATAGTATTGTTGATGCATGCTTGAGCGTGGAACATTGATGCATTATCTAAGAGTTCCTGGCATCATATACTGTCATACTAATTTTATAAGATGAGCTTGAAATATCAATTCCGTTATCAAAAGTATCTCGAATCGCGATAATTGATTTTAACGGCTAAAGCAGAAATTGTCTATCATGTACACGAGGTTTACTAATATATTTTATATACTTAAACCCATACTAATGTCACGGGTCGTTGGAGTTGCCATTACAAGGAAACGCATATACGGTGTCTCGATGCCTTTATTTTTAACAAGAGGATTCAAACCAGGATAAACGAACAGCGTTTCCAATACTTCCAATAATTCACAATATCTTCAAGCAAAACTGATACACACGTATATATAATGCACACATGTATAATCAGGTTTGACGTCCGAACTCCTGGAAGGTTGAAACTGATCTGCATAAACTGGTTTCTTAGTGTATGTCCATGCTATAGGAGTGCAGTGGTTACCATACACACAGTCAAACACATCCCAAGCTACTCACTTCCTCATACACAACATTGACAAAACACGGTGGTAACTTAGCAGTAAATATTACTCAGACACACATTACAAAAACATTAGCACTCCCATTGCCGTTATCACAAGCCGGCATTCCTTAAGCATATCAGCCGTGACCAGATTCATGTAAAGAAATAAAAGTCAACAGCATTGCATGTGACATGTTACTCATTAAAGGTGTGGTGATACTGAAATGTCATTGAAATACAGTCATATTATAAAATATGAATCAATATGCATTAAAGCGGATATACTCTATTATTAAAGGGGACATAATTTATAATTCAAATAAATAAACCATGAAAGTAACAGTCATATATATATATCGTGTTGACTGACGGGTAATGCTTTAAAGGCAGTGTATCATGACTGATTCTAAGAAGCGTATTATAAAATGGTGATCTTGCACGACTTTATGTATCACTGGTTGACACTAGGATGCGTAATCTTAGTGTGACAGGCTATATATACACCTGTGCAAAAGTTAAGCACCAGCAAAAACAATAGAACGTAGAAACATGATGGTACAACTAGGCTGCCATACTTTTTGTCCCCGCGTTAGCTGACATAATTCCAAGTACGAAATGCACATGCATGCATGACTTCACGCCGCTTGATGTCCGTGCGTGGCGGGAAACAGCACACGTGTTCAGTTATGTAAAAGTCCAGTTTGAGGTGTAGAACATTACATACAGATTTAGGCGACAAGATTAGGAATTTTGTGTTCATGACCGTGGTTTATTTGTACAGAGAGAATTAGCTCTTGATTGTGAACCGCTATGGCAAGACGAAGGTTAAGTGATCGTGTGAAATGGCAAATCATAGGCATGCATACCACTGGTATGTCATGCAGAGAGATTGGCAGACAGCTGAACATTAACCATACTGTAATCAGTCGTTTGATTGTAAAACATGGGCAAACTAACGAGGTGAAGGACAGGCCTAGATCTGGAAGACCGAAGAAGACTACTGCCCGTGATGATCGAGCCCTAGTACGCCTTGTTAGGAGATCTCCATTCACCAACAGCAGAGTGCTCAGCCAGCAATGGGAAACGCGCAATAGAGTGTCAATGTCTACCGTCAAAAGGAGACTGTATGCTGCTGGCATGAAAGCTAGGAGACCTGTCAGACGTCCTTTCCTCACTGCACACCACAAAGAGGAGCGTCTGAGGTGGTGCAACGAAAGAAGATACTGGAACATGAGATCCTGGAGACGGGTACACTGGTCCGATGAAAGTCGGTTCCTGCTTCATGCCACAGATGGTCGAACTCGTGTATGGAGGTCCAGACGCACGGCGTACTACCAACGTAACATCATGGAAGAAGTTCCATTTGGTGGAGGTTCCGTTATGATATGGGGGTGCATCTCATTTGATTGTAAGCTGGATCTGTTGACTGTACCTGGAACACTAAATGGACAAAGATATCAAGATTCCATACTGGATAGAGTTGTGGTCCCTCATTTTGTAAATCATGCACCTGGAACCCACCCTATATTCATGGATGACAACGCCCGACCACATCGTGCTAGAGCTGTGCATGAATACCTCCGCCAGAATACCATCGAAACCCTACCATGGCCAGCAAGGAGCCCTGACATGAACCCTATTGAGCATATCTGGGACATTCTGGGAAACATGGTGAGAAGGAGGGATCCTCCTGTGCAGAACCTACAGGAATTAACAGACGCACTCCATCTTGAATGGCAACGAATACCACAATGGCGTATCAGTCGGTTGGTGACCAGCATGAGACGTGGTGTCCAGGCCGTCATCCAGGCACAAGGTGGATATACCCTGTATTAATAATGACAGTCTCAAACTCGTGCACAGATGTTAAACTTCGTTTTCAGACACCATTAATGACAATCTAGCCACGTGTGTCAACTGTAGGGCAATAGTTGTCAGTTGTGTCAACGTAACCATATTCAGGCCTCGTTTTCAAGTTCAAACAAAAACATACAGTGTTTCCCCACCATCATACTCAGCATTCCTCTAGTTGCATTATTACCTCTTGCACTAAGATGGATGGGTACATAAATGTTTATGCTATTGCTTTCTTCATAGCACATGAATATACCCTCGCATGTGCGTAAAAATAGGGTGGTGCTTAACATTTGCACAGGTGTATATATATATATTATATATATAGCCTGTGACACTAAGATTACGCATCCTAGTGTCAACCAGTGATACATAAAGGTACATTTATACAGTGCATGGATGAGGTTGTGCTGACATCATGACCATTCAATTATTTGTTCTGACCTTGTCGTTGTATGCAGAAGAACTTGCGACGCATATCCGTAGAAACAGGAAGAGGGTAACAAATATTTTTACTGGCAAGTCAGAAAAAGCAAAGTCAATACAATTATTAATATGGTATATCAATAAGTTTGCAGAAATATAAAATCATTTATTCGTTCTAAACCGTTTTTCTCATCAGGAAATACAGGAGATGGCCATAGAGAACATCTACATTTAAAGGCTGTCCTCTCTGCATTACATTTATCTGCATCATGCAGCCAGTTAAACGCATTCCTTCAAATCAGCGCTATAAAGTCGTGCAAGATCACCATTTTATAATACGCTTCTTAGAATCAGTCATGATACACTGCCTTTAAAGCATTACCCGTCAGTCAACACGATACCCGTAAACATCCATATGATACAGTGTGATTAACTGGTTGTTTAAGCGCGAAATTGAATGCACAATAAAAGCACGAGTTACTGTCTGATGCCGAGAACAGAACGTGACCGTCGTCACGCCATCACTAAGCGTTGTTATTGATTGGAATTATGTAATAATTATGTCATCTAGCCCTTTAGCTATTAAAGTACCAGCACCACAATTCAACACTAACTATACTGTTGAATATCTTGAAACTAATTTGATAGGCGCATGTTGCTAAAATGGACAGCAACCTCTCCCAGAAAAATTAGATTCAAGATATTCAACAAATTCTTTCTTACATTATGAAGATGGTGTAGATTTTTTCTCAATGACGGGTAAACAGTTAAGGCACATTATGTAGGTATCACGTTCTCCCGTCGTCTTCCGAGAACGTGAGATGGCAGAAGGGATAAATGCATATGCGCTTCAAATTTTCCTCTTGGAGAACCACGGCTGGTGGGGTGGGTGGGAGTGGGTGGCAACCGTCAGTTTGACAACATTTGAGATCGATTTTGCAAATGCCGGATTGGATGGAAGTCACGGGGTGACGTTCAGCTCTGCACTAAAACGTTAAAGGAAAAATTTGCTCAGGAAAATAAAAGTATTTGTTTATCGAATGCCCATTAGCAGGCCAAATCTCAAATACTCCGACACGTTGTATGAATTGTATGGCTTTGTAATTATTTGCTATTTAAGAAACATGCTGTTGAATATTTTGAAACTAATTTGACTGGGTGCTGTTTTTTGAGATCGATAGTCAGTGAGTTCAGATATCGATCGATCCGAACACGAACGATGTGTGGGTGAAGCTTAGCTAGAAATGGGCGGGACATAGCTAAAATGGAAAGGTCCATTGGCCATTCCTTAAGACAACTGTATAAGCCGGTGGTGGCTCACTTCGGTATGAAAGGGTTACAATTCCAAGATACAGTGATAATTCGTGATTCTAATGTATTTTCTTGACATAATTATTAATGGTGTGGATCTATTCTATATGTGTTTAGGCATAATAGTGATTTTTTGGATACCATACTAAAAATAATAATAATAATAATAATAATAATAATAAATGAGCAGATATAAAAATCGACTTAAAGATGTAAATTTTGTTTACTTAAAAGTAATTTTTTTAACCTTGATCGTGGGGAAATTTGACAACACCGTTGTAATAATAACAGGTAAGTGAAATTTCATCACCAAAATCACATGTATATCTATTTGATTTTCAAAACAATTGTATAAGCAAAGAGTTGACAATTTTGATACTAATTTGACCGAAAGCTTTTACTGCCTAGGGCAGCAATACTTTCATAGTGTATAGATGGGCTGAGGGACTTGCTGGCAGTAAAACAATAATACAGACACATCCATAGTGGATGAGAGAGGAACTGCTCTCGATTGAAAGCGTTTTGTGGCGGAAATAATTTGGAAAAATACTTAATTGGTCAGATCATCATCATCATCATCATCATCATCATCATCATCATCATCATCATCATCATCTTATTTTTCCTTTCCCGGTGTCGTCCTTATAGGGCATGCAGTTACTGAGTTAAAGCGTGGACCAATAAGTAGCTGAATTTCTATCTTTCTATATTTCATCCTAACTGATTTGTTATAGTTATGGACTTACTGCGAGTGATATATTTGCCGAAGCAATGCAATTTCCGTGGACATGCTAGGACAAATGCTAAACGTATAAATCGAGAAATTTGTATGTCTTGTGGAGCAAAACATTACAGATCAATGGCTTTATGTTGACTCAATGCAACTAATAAATCATCGTCATCAGTTTCCGTGAGTATGTGAGCTAAATACAAACATAACAGTGCTCAGTGTGCATCATTACCAGACAGACAGACAGACACGATTCCTGAAAATAATTCGTACGATAGCTGATAAAATTCCATTCATTCCTTTAATAGAAAAAATAATCCTAATCTTTTTGTTAGTTAGGATTTGTCAAGAATTTCTTTCTAATGAATGCCCATTTGCAGGCAAAGAGAAGACTATTTTCCAAAAATTGCCCATGGAATAACCTGCTCAGTTATCAGCCATAAGGAGCTATTGCATTTAGGCCGGTGTGTGTGAGCGTAGGTTACCTTAGCGGAAGTAATACAGATCCCAACAAACGCCGCTACAGTAAATGGCGATTTCAAGATTTTGGAAGGGTTTGACAGTACGCTATGATTCCGCAACAATCAGAAAATCAGAATAATCTGGGATATCGAATATATGGTTGGAATGGGCCAAAAACCTGACGACCACTTCATCTACTATCTCTGATTGTTCATTGTGTGAACTAGAGGTAGTCTTGCGTGTATTTAATAAAAATGTTGGTGAATGTTGTTACTGCTCTGTTGTCAGTTTATTGTTTTAAAATCACCCTATAATTTTGTAAATTAACTGCTTCCTTAACATGTTCGTCTCATTTTACAAATAAATCACGGTACTGTAACAACAGCACACTATGACAATGATAATAAGAAATTCAAGCAGTTCTCTAACGCATGCCAATGCAGATCGTTTCTATGAGGTTATTTAGATAGGGGTTTTGTTGAAGTCTATATCATGTCAATGTCTGCCGTCTATTTGTAACTGTTTAAACATCGTCTTTCTAAGATAACTAAGACTGACTATATCAATGTCCACAACAATTACGAACATGGCCAAACTAAATGTCTCACACAATATCCTGACACTGAGAAAGGATTTCAGCCAGTATATGCTTGATAAAGACATGGCTGTATTGTATGTATGCATGTATGGTTGTATGATTACTTTATTCTACATCTGTAGTAGAAGACACATCCCACATCTGCCGTCAATCCTTCCTCACATTTTACCACTGAGACTTGTCGTAAGCTTCCCCAGGTCCATTCTGGGTCTAAATGTTCCTGCTTTCTTGAAGTCACCTCGCACAATGCTTAACATATTTATGCAATGGCGTCTTCTAGTTTTATATTAGCTGTCCAAGGCTCTCTGAGCTGATGTGTAATCTGACATCCTTAAGACATGGCCGAACTTGGACCATCGTTGCGGGGCTACTTTTACAGACAGCGGCGATGTACTACACATCTTGTATAGTGCATCTGTGGATTAACTGATGTCTGCCCATCGGTTGTCCAGTGCGGAGATGTTTGCGGTGGCAAGCATCAAGTTTGTCTAGAGCTGCCTTTGCAGCTGCCCAGCTGTTACAGTTGTACTATGTCAAAGATGCGCAGGCTGCGTTGTATAGACGTAGACTTTTTGTCAAGGTCATCTTTGATATACGAGTCCATAGCTATGTTCCCCATGACGCAGCGTGCATCAATGTCAGCAGTACTGCAGAGCAGTGGGCCCATGACTTTACTTTTCCTCCATGGTTCGCCGCCACGAATTGGATTGTTATTTTCTTTAGTTTCATGCTTTGTCGATATGGATTTGTGGGTGAATTCTGTTTTGGATTCATTTATAAAGAGATTCTCAATTTTTTGTTTGCTTGCGGCTATTGGGAGTATTTCTCTCGAAGTCCACATCGTCGGCATATTCTATCTTTAGCGGCATGCCCAGTAGTAACACTGAGGTTTGATCTTTGCAGCAGCACGGTAGCATGTGAAATGCCCAGGGGATAGACCACCTCCCTGTGGGGAGACGATTAATGGCTTAAACTGTGCAGACTTCACTGACTTGACTCGTACTCTTAGCTTGGTGTCTGCAAGCAGTAGTCTCCCTAGGCTTAGCTCATCGTCATTGCAACTGGCCTGGCGTAGAATATCTAGGATCTTTAATTATTTAATTGTGTCGAAGGCTCGTAACATATTAATGGCCACTTTGTGGAAATCACAATGTTTGTACATGACTACTGATGCAAGCAAGCATGCGTCGGGCCCATACAATGTTTCCACAGTTTCGTCCATGCTTAAAACAACTTTGACATGATCCAGTGAAGTTATCGATCTTGTCTCGGATGTGGCATAGAGTAACATTGGATAGGATTTTCCGTATGCTGTTAAGGAGCACAATGGGCCACAGATTGGTTGGGGGCAGGGGGGGGGGGGGCTGGGGACTTCTTTTGCTAGGTCAGCACGACAAGGATACATTGGCCTACAGCATCGATCGGAATGTGGAAAAAAAATAAAAGCGGAATCCATTTCTCAGGGCTTTGAGTGCCTTCTCAACTTTTGCTCCATTACATTAAAAATACCTTCTGACACTGTGGAAGCTAAACAATTGAGAATGATGGTATTTTCTATCCATAGTTGAACAGGGGTTGGGGCAGGGTGTGTGTGTGTGTGTGTGTGCGTGCGTGCGTGCGTGCGTGCGTGCGTGCGTGCGTGCGTGTGTGGTGGGGGGGGGGGTTGTGACATTGTTGGATTATTGTAGTTTTGTTTATGCTTGGCTGTACATGGAACACGGTTTGACTATCTACGCAATATTTGATATCTGGTTGACAGCGCAATAATGTTGGACTATTCCAGTATTTGATGCTCCGTTGATCATGGTCCATTTTTAGAATATTCGGAGACTATTACAGTATTCTCGATGCAAGCTTGAACGTAGAACATTGATGTACTATCTAAGTTCCTGGCATCTGTCATATCGTGCCATACGACTATTATAATATGCGATTGAAATATCAATTTCGCTATCAAAAGGATCTTGAATCAGGATAATTGATTTTAATACGTAAAATAGAAATTGTGTATCATGTACACACGTTTTACTAATATATTCTATAAATGTCGTCAATTACACATCTTAGTGGCCATCAATGATACATAAACGTACGTGTTTGCACTGTCATGATACCTTGCGACGCATGGCCATTAAAACAGGGAGAGGGTGAACACATCTTTTTAGTGGCAAGTCAGAAAACGCAAAGTCAATAAAATTGTTAATATATTATATTAATAACTTTGCTGAAATATTATATCATTGATTCTTTCTAAACCGTTTTTCCCCCAGGAAATACAGTAGATGGCCTATGAGAACATCTGCATTTAAAGGCTTTTCTCTCTGCATTATCTATCTGAATCATGCAGCCAGACAAACACATTCCTTCACATCAGCACTAAAAGTCGTGTAGATCACCATTTTATATTACAATCCTTAGAATCAGTCATAATACACTGCCTTTGCAACATCACCCGCCAGTCAACCCAATACCAGTTAATATCCATATGATACGGCGTGATTAAGTGGCTGTCTAAGTGGGGCATCTATTGGGCAATAAAGGCATGAGTTACTGTCTGATGTCGAGAATAGAACTGCACCACCGTCGCGCCATCACTAAGCCATAAGTGTTATTGATTGTTATTATGTAATGAATATGTCACCTAGCTCGTTAGCTCTTAAAGTACCAGCATCTCAATTCAACACTAACTATGCTGTTGAATATTTTAAAACTACTTTGATAGGAACATGTTGCTACCTTAGGCAGCGACCCCTCCCAGTCAAATTAGTTTCAAAATAATCAACACAGGGTGTAGATTTTGTCCTATGAGGAGTAAGGGGTTAAGGAACATTATATCAGGTATCACGATCACACGTCCTCGTCCTGTGGCATCTAGGGACGGGACAGGTTTTTTTTATCTAGAATTTTATGAACATATGTTGGATTGAAGTGTTAAATTTCATTTAAAATACCACGCTATATAAGCTTTACTTCATATGCTGGGCTTTTTCTTGTTTTGGGAGCACGGATCTTTTATCTTTACTAGAAACATTACCTCATATGCTTCTAATGACTAGCCACTCTTATCTCACCAGTAAACTACGTGTTCTTCGAATTTTTGAGGCATGAGATTCTCGGTGACGGTCCTTGTTGGATTTCGTACTTGTCCAGTGATTGCGCATTTCAGTTTCTGTTGGATCGTACCGTTGTGTGATTGCTAGATGTTCTACGCCCCTCCTTTCTGCTCTGACCGACGCAGTTTTACTATAATTATTATGGTCTGAACAATCTACTAATGGTGAAATACGCTGACAGGGCTAGTCCCTTATTCTAATAGTCATGTTATCCCAGCTATAGCCACCCCATATTAGACTAATCTATGATGCAGACATTTGTAGAAAGATAGCAATGATTGACGGAGGGAAAAGATCAGCCAGTCCGAGAACGCAAGTTGGCAGAAGGGATGTCTGCATATCATAGAAATGTACTATATTAACATAGTACATTTCTATGCTGCATATACGCTTCAAAATTTTCCACTGGGAGAACTACGGCTGGATAGGGCCAACCGCCAGTTTGACAAGAGTTGAAATCGATTTTGCAGATGTCGGATGGGTGGGAGTGTAAGGTGGGGTGGATATGGGGATGGTGAAATGAACCTTTCCACATTACTCATCCACCATATGACGTCATAATCAACTATGTGACGTGTAGAATGACATCATAAACAATTACGTCATTATGACGTCATGAATGACGCGGATAAGTACGTCACGAACGCGTAATTGAAAACGGACTATGCGTTGTTGTACGAAGTGTATGTCTTTACTATTTAATACATATTCTGTTGAATATTTTGTAAACTAATTTGACTGGGCTCTGTTCCTGCAACAACACCCAGTCAAGGCAGTTACAAAATATTCAACCGCTTACCTGTGTAGTTTCCAGGAAATTGTTAGCCAGTGCATTCGGGAATCGATCGATCCCAACACGACGAGTGTAGGTGGAGCTTAGCTAGAGGTTGGCGGGGTGGAGCTAAAACAGGAACGGTCCATTATGATTTTCCACGCTTATACCAATAGTACACACGGTCTCCAAATTTGGACAGAATACATCAGCAACGACGTGCGCAAATATTTAGGCATAGTACCTTTAGTTACTCAAGTACTTTGGGATGCTGTATAACTGTAACAGCTGGGCAGCTCCAAAGGCAGCTCTAGACAAACTCGATGCCTGCCACAGCAAATACCTACGCACCATCACTGGACACCGATGGCCAGAGAGCATAATTTCCAACGATACACTATACAAGATGTGTAATACGTCGCCGCTGTCTGTAAAAGTCGCCCAGCAAAGATGGTCCATGTTTGGCCATGTGCTAAGGATGCCAGAAGACACACCAGCACAGAGAGCCTTGGAAATCGCCCTACTCGGAGCCAGCAAATACAGAGCCAGGAGAGGATGTCATTGCATAAATCTGCTAAGCGTTTTACGAGGTGACCTCAAGAAAGCAGGATTAGGTACACTCAAGTCAAGAATGGACCTGAGGAAGCTAAGGATTTTGGCTGACAAGACACAGTGGGTAAAAGCGAAGAAGGACTGATTGCAGCTGTAGGATGTTTCTACTACTACAGCCGCAGAATAAAGTAATCATACATGCACACTTTGGGAAGTATGATACTTAGACCCTTTTATGAATCCCGACATATGTATGTTACTTAGCAAAGTATGGTACATAGACATTAAGCATACTCAAATTAAGAACTTTTATTAATACGTGCCCTTGTGATTATATGCTATGCTTAACTCTGTAATGGTTAAAGTTTGTCAAGAAAATTGACAGTTTTTCGTAGTGAATATACATTTACAGACCAAGGCACTGTGTATCCAAAAATCCCCAATGGAATAACTGGCTCAGGTATCGCCATGTAACGCGATCGACCCATCAGGCGCAATTCACCCTTCCAGAGTACCCACCCATCATATGACGTCATAATGAACTGCGTGATGCGTACAATGACATCATAATGAATGACGTCATGAATGACGTCGATAAGTACGTCACAAACGCATATTTGAAGACGGTCTATGCGTTGTACAAATTGTTTGCTTTTCCAATTTAATAAATATTCTTTTGAATATTTTGAAACTAATTTGACTGGGCGCTGTTGCTGCCATAGGCAGTAACAGCGCCCAGTCAAATTAGTTACAAAATATTCAACAGCCTCCCTGTATAGCTTTCAGGAAATTGAAATCTAGGGCATTTGGGGATCGATCAATCCCAACACGGAGAGGTGTGGGTGGAGCTTAGCTAGTGATGGGCGGGGCACAGCTAAAATGGAAATGTCCATTGCATTAATATAAGTACGCGTGTGCACGTATGTTACATGAGCTCTATTTGAAACATGACTGATCTGATTTGCATCAAACAAAGGCTGCTAGAGATAGTGATGGTTTCAAGAGATGGGCTGTGACCCGGGTAAAGGAGCTTGGATCTGGATCAGATCGAATTACAGATTTATAAATATCTCATAAACTACTGGTCCGATTTCACTCAAATATTAGCACAAGAAATGGTGTGACAGTAGACTATGACTCCACAGCTCTGGTCGTGACCGGTACAATCTGTCTTAGGCCGTGTTCTCACTAGAGACTTAACCAGTATATTGAGGTATGGCGTTATTCCCGATTAACTCTCCGATGAGAACACGGCCTTAGACCTTGTTCCCATGCATCCACTATTTCGGTAAATACCAGGTATATCGGTTAACGTTCGCATTGGACTGCCTCGTGTACTGGAATAAATACGTCATCTATTTCGAAATTTAATCCCACAAAATCGGCGGTTTATCTTCCGATATATCACTATTTCTAACCTATGTGAACGCAACCTATTCCCTCAAAATTTGCAATGTGTCGTTACCGTCAGGTTTTTCTCCCACTGTCCGGCAGGTAGCGCTACGGCCAGCATTTTATCTCGTTCTCTACCAGGTGGCACCACCGTCCAGTCCGCGACTATCTTCTAGCATGGTGAATGCAACCGATATACCGGCTAATTATTAAACTGCATAGTACACGAAAATGTTAAACAGGATTGGGCAATGAGAAAGAAGCCTTAGGCCGTGTTCTCACTGGAGAGTTAATCGGGAATAACGCCATACCTCAGTATTGCGCTACTCCGGTTAAGTCTCTAGTGAGAACACGGCCTTATACAAATCGCAACCAAAAAGATACACACGTAACACGTTATTGTTGTGACATGTCTATTTTATACCGCCCGTATTAGTGAATATTCTCTAGAAGATTGTATGAACATATAATGCTGGATTGAAGTGTTAAATTTCCTTTACAAGATAACGGTTAAGCTGCCTTGCTTCATATGCTGGTTCTTTGTTTCCCTTTTTCTGGTGAATTGCATGCGTGTTTCGTTAGAATAATTACATCATTAAGTCTCACCAGCAAGCTACGTCTTGAGACATAAGGTAATTGGTGATTTTCCTTGCTTCATTTCGCAATGAATCTTTCCAGTTTTTTCATCCATCATATGACGCCATAATCAACTACGTGGCCTGTATGATGACGTTATAATCAATGACGTCATGAATGTCGTAGATAGGTTCGTCACGAACGCTTAATTGATGCTGGGCTAAGAGTTGTTGTACGATTTGAATGTATTTTCTATTTAATAAATATGCCATTAAATATTTTGAAAGTAATTTGAATGGGCGCTGTTGCTACCACAGGCGGCAACAGGACCCAGTCAAATTACTTTCAAAATATTCAACAGCTCAACTTATAGTTTTCTGGAAATTGATAGTGAGGGAGTTAAGGGATCGATCGATCCCAACACGAGCTAGGTGTGGGTGGAGCTTAGCTAGAGATAGATGGGGCATAGCGAAAGCTGGAAAGGTCTAGCGCTTGGGTTTTACTGTTATTTGATTGCTCGATTTTCATATGAATCTTCATCTCTCCTTTCGTCTCTGAACAATTCTGTTTTCCAACAAAGAATGATTAAATGTTGAAATGTCCTGACAGGGCCAGTCCCTCATTCTAATAGTCCTGTTAGACTATGTTTTAACCTTAACCATCCCAGTGCTAGCCATCTCACATTACTCTGATTTGTAGAACGATAACAATGATTGATGGTGGGGAAATATCAGCCAATCAGAGAATGTGATTTGGCAGAAGGGATTACTGCATATACGCTTCAAAATTTTCCCGCGGGAGAAAGACGGCAGCAGAGGGTCAACCTACAGTTTGACAATCTCTGAAATCGATTTTGCAGATGCCGGGTGATGATGTTACTTCTCTTTGTACGAAACGTTGTTTCATTCAATGTTGGGTCCATGACGGTCTTATTCCATCAAGAGAATCAGCATGGCAATGAATGCCGACAGGAAGGATTGTGTATCATGGAATGGATAATCCGCTCCTTCCGGGAATCCCACATCTTTTCAAACTTTTGGCTGCAAAAGGTGTTTGTCATATATGAATGACTTGTAGTAAAATACCGCCTGTCTATAGTGATTATAGTGTCTATAGTGACAAAGTGTA
Source organism: Chaetoderma sp. LZ-2023a (assembly GCA_034401795.1). Classification (NCBI taxonomy): domain Eukaryota; kingdom Metazoa; phylum Mollusca; class Caudofoveata; order Chaetodermatida; family Chaetodermatidae; genus Chaetoderma; species Chaetoderma sp. LZ-2023a. The sequence continues at coordinate 183,986,663 of CM067370.1, read as the reverse complement.
GGAGTTCCACAAGGTGGTCGCTATTGAAAGGTCTTTGAGTAATAATAGGATGCATGCGTGTAGCGTTTGATCTAAGGTCAATCAGATGACGAATAGCTTTCTACAGCTTACTGCCTAGTGATGAGGGAGCTGGTCAATTAATTTCCTTCATTATTTGTAGGGCATATCAATGGTGTCCATCTGCAAGCTAGCATCCGACACATGGCCGAACTTAAAACTCAAGGGACTCTGTGCAAAGTTCTTACACGGGCCCCTCAGAACTGCGGTTGGGTTCGTGAGAAGGCTAAGAGTCTCGTTTCCATAATGCCACTGGGGCCCCTGAGGTCAGAGGACTGTGTGATTTGACCAGTGGCGTAGCAAGCGTGACCAAGACGCATGTAAAAACACCGTTAAGCCGATCCACAGGAGTGGGGTCAGGGGGTGGGGGTTCTCCCCCGGAAATTTTGAAATGCAAATTCTCTTAGAGGGCATCTCCTACATTTCTGGATGCAAATATTAATCTTTGGTCCGGTGGAAATCTTATCTAGTTTGCCTAATATTTTTCTCTTCTATGCAACTCACCATAAAAGTAAGCTTATTGTTTTTTGTAACTAAAGCGGACTGGAAGTTGTTGCTGGAGGCCGTGAAGACAGTAACACGATATTCAACCGGCATTGCTTATTATACTTCTTAGAATGAATATTCCTAATTTGCTAAAATAACTAGGCTGTGGGTCACACATTCTCACATATACCAAGCACAAGAATAAACGGATTGCTAGCTTGGCTGCGCCGCATCCCCACCCAGAGAATTTTGTATTTTAGCCTTCATTTAGTAATTAGATCTACAAAGGAAAATATTTGTAATACACGAATTACACGTACCTGTATCAAAATGGTGACATTTCTCATAATAGAATCAATACTTTGGGGTAACATAGCTGTTATTCTAATCAATTCCAAGTATGTCTACGTTTATAACAAATTGAGTCACAAAATATATGGCAATGGTCATTGCGTCATCGTATACTGAGGGGCCTATTAAAGATATAACAATACGCTGAGGTGTGGAAGACTAAATAAGTCTCTCTCTCTCTCTCTCTCTCTCTCTCTCTCTCTCTCTCTCTCTCTCTCTCTCTCTCTCTCTCTCTCTCTCTCTCTCTCTCTCTCTCTCTCTCTCTCTCTCTCTCGCTCTCCTCGCTCTCTCTCTCTCTCTCTCTCTCCTCTCTCTCTCTCTCTTTCTCTCTCTCTCTCTCTCTCTCTCTCTCTCTCTCTCTCTCTCTCTTTCTCTCTCTCTCTCTCTTTCTCTCTCTCTCTCTCTCTCTCTCTCTCTCTCTCTCTCTCTCTCTCTCTCTCTCTCTCTCTCTCTCTCTCTCTCTCTCTCTCTCTCTCTCTCTCTCTCTCTCTCTCTCTCTCTCTCTCTCTCTCTCTCTCTCTCTCTCTCACGAACGATGTTGCTTAAAACAACAATAAGTCTTGGTCAAATTCTTGTCGAAATAATTAGGATTTTATCATGCTGATATAAAATGAATCTTGACGTATTACGGATCAAGAGATGAGTCTGGTGTTAATTTTGAAGGCTTCTTGTCAGCTGTTGGTGTTTTAGAATATAACACCAAAAATTAACCAGCTATCTCTTCCAGGGACAGAAAATTATCAATTCTTTACAAGACAACATCTCTTGATGTTGGATTTACAAAGAATCGATCGATAAAATTCATTCCTAGATCAAGGCAATTACTTAGGCAAACAATTAGCTTATCGTTCCGTTGTCCTTGACGTCTGCTACAGGCGGACATTTTGTTGTCATTGTCTTCCGCTACTCAAGCAGGTTCTGTTGGTGCATGATGATCTATATGAGCTTATGATCGCAACATTGCTCGATCATGTTCAGGATTCTGATTAACTACTTCAAGCAGACGACTAAAGGCGAGTTGCAGACGACACATGAATATCTGGAAATCAATTTAGTAGATGGTTACAAACTCCCGAGATACACACCGTTGCACATCGTTAGTCACTCGAGTATCACAGCACCGGCCACAAATTGAGTTGTTTTTGTGGCAATGTGGCTACTGCTGGTGTTCTCCGTAATTCCTTGTTACCAACGCAGGCTCGTCTGCTGTTCTCGTGCCGCGGTACAATATCTGCTGCTGCGATTTTTGTGGATTATTCGTTATCAGCGGCAGATCATACGGCATATTTGCAAATAGCGTTGTCGTTGGCGCTAGTCGATGCCACTCTCTGTTTTGGCAAAAGGAATTAATACGCGCTATACAACGGTAACCTAACTGACGTGAATTTCTCTATTAATTTATGAGTGACAGGATTGGGTCACACGATACCAAATGTATAAAACCTTTACGGTCGCATAAACACAAAACAAGTCACATATTTCGATATAGTATTGGTATTATCATCATCGACACAGATGTTATTACGAGTGACGTGACTCTGTTGCGCCTTTAATGTATGGAATTACCATTTCTCGAAGTCAAGACAAGCTGTTGAATATTTGGAAATTTCTTTGACTGGAACATGTTGTTGCGATAGGTAGCACAGCTCCCTGTTATATTAGTTTCAAAATAGTCAACAAAATTAGTTCAAAATATTCAATAGAGTATTCTTTCAATAATAAATAAGTTGTCATTTCGGATTAGCGTTAAATAGTTAACTACCCTATGTCGTAATGGACCTTTCCAGTTTATCCATCCATCATATGACGTCATAATCAATTACGTGACGTGTATAATGACGTCATAATCAATCACAGCATGAATGACTCGACATAGTCTGTGTTAAACGCTTAATAGTCCGATACGTTGCACGAATTGTATTGTCTTTGCTATTTAATAAACAGGCTGTTGAATATTTTGAAACAAATTTAACTGGGCGCTGTTGCTAGGCAGCAACAACACCCAGTCGAATTAGTTTCAAAATATTCAACAGCTAACCTGTATAGTTTTTTTGAAATTAAGATTCAAAGAGTTCAGCGATCTATTGATCCAAACACGAGCGATGTGTGGGCGGAGCTTAACTAGAGATGAGCGGGGCGTAGCTAAAACTTGAAAGGTCCATTGAATAATCGTTAGAAAACAGGTGTCATGCTGGTTCGATTTTTCAACTATGCTCCAAAAGTCCAAGACACTGATAATTGAGATGTACATTATTGACGTATTTATTAACGAAGTGATTACATTTCATCGGCGTGCTTAGGCTTAATATTGAAGTTTATGATAGCATACACTAACATTAATAATAAGAAGTTGATATAAAAGCAAGCAAATTTTGTTTGTTTAAAAGTAATTCCTGAAACGCCATCATGGGAAAATTTGACAGTCTCGTTGTAATTATAACAGGTAAGTGAAATTTCTCAGTAATATAGATTTTCATCTCTGAAATCTTATCTAAACCTATTTTGTTCTCAAGACAATCATGCGTATAAGCAGTTGATAATTTTGAAATTTATTGTCGTCGTCGTCTTCGTCGTCGTCGTCGTCGTCGTCTTGAGACGCGCATCACACTCAACAACATCAGTACAACAGCATCTTATTCCCCAGTATCGTCCTCATAAGCCATGTAGTTACTGTGCGGGTTAGTGAGTGAGTGGATTTTAAGCTTTCTATATTTCATCCTAACCGATTTGTTATCGCATTGACTTACCGGAAGTGCCGTGTTTGTCAATGCAATGCAATTTCCGTGAAAATCCCAAGACAAATACTAAGCACATAAAGTTGAGATTTTGTTTGGAGTAAGACATCACAGATCAATGGCTTTATTTTACCACAATACAACAAGTACATCAGCTTCATCAGTTTCTGTGAGTTTGTGAGCTAAATATAGACATACCTGTGTTCAGTGGGCATCATTACCAGACAGACAGGCGCTATTCCTTTCTGACAATAATTAGTGGCATACCGCGTCAAATTGCATTCATTGTTTTGGTGCCTGTATACTGAGCTTAGATGTCAGCGGCATTACATTAAGAGGGCATTGCATTCAGATCTGTCTGTCTATCTGCGTGTATGCGCGAGCGTGCGTGTGCGTGTGTGTGTGCGTGCGAGCGTAGATCCGTATTGGATCACGTTCTTATCAATGGATGTGTCGGAGATTCTTTGTCCGATTGGGCTAATATTTCACACAGGAAAGGTAGCGATCGTGCCCTAGGCGTCTACAACTTTGGCCGTGGACAGTACACCGGGCTTCTATAACTTTGGCCGCGCGACCGTGCAATGAGGCTTTTACAACTTTTGTCATGCGACCGTGCACTGGGCTTCTACAACTTTGGTCATATGACCGTGCTCTATGGTTTCTACAACTTTTGTTGTGCAACCGCGCACTGGTTTTTTACAACTTTGGCCGTGCGACCATGCACTGGGTTTCTACAACTTTGGCCGCGCGACCATGCACTGGGTTTCTACAACTTTGGCCGTGCGACCATACACTAGGCTTCTACAACTTTTGTCGTGCGACCATGCACTGGGTTTCTACAGGTTTGGCTGTGCGACTATGCACTGGGCTTCTACAACTTTGGTCGTGCGACCGTGCACTAGGCTTCTACAACTTTGGTCGGGCGACCGTGCACTAGGCTTCTACAACTTTTGTTGTGTGACCATGCACTGGGTTTCTACAAGATTGGCCGTGTGACCGTGCACTGGGTTTCTACGACTTGGTCGTGTGACCGTGCACAAGGCTTCTACAACTTTTGTCATGCGACCATGCACTGTTTTTTTTAGAACTTCAGTCGTGCGATCGTGCACTAGGCTTCTACAACTTTTGTCGCGCGACTGTGCACTGGGTTTCTACAAGTTTGGCAGTGCGACTGTGCACTGGGTTTCTACAACTTCGGTCGTGCGACCATGCACTAGGCTTCTACAACTTTGGTCGTGCGACCCTGCACTAAGCTTCTACAACTTTGGCCGTGCGACCGTGCACTGGGTTTCAAAAAGTTTGGTCATGTGACGGTACACCAGGCTTCTACAACTTTTGTTGGGCAACCGTGCACTGTTTTTTACAACATTGGCCGTGCGACCGTGCACTGGGTTTCTATAACTTTGGCCGGGCGACCATGCACTGGGTTTCTACAACTTTGGTCGTGAGATCATACACTAGGCTTCTACAACTTTTGTCATGCGACCATGCACTGGGTTTCTAGAAGTTTGTCTGTGCGACTGTGCACTGGGTTTCTACAACTTTGGTCGTGCGACCGTGCACTAGGCTTCTGCAACTTTGTTTGGGGGATCGTGCACTAGGCTTCTACATCTTTTGTCGTGCGACCATGCACTACAAGTTTGGCCGTGTGACCGTGCACTGGATTTCTACAACCTTTGTCATGTTCATGTTCATGTTCACTTTATTTACATCCAGGCTATTACAATAGCATATGGAGGTAACAATGTGTAATTATACTGTTCTTGGCAGTGGAGTTTGTTATACTAATTAAATCATTAAGACTAATATTATACAACAATCAAAGTCCTACTAATACTATTATAAATATCACCATCATCATCACCACAACAATAATCTTCATTATCATCAGTACAGTTATGTCGCGTGGTAGGCGCACAGAGTGATTGGCCGAGAGCCCCGCTACGTCATCTCTTCAGCTTACTAGGCCCCGCCTCCTTATGCCCATACATGGAAGTATGAATGGGCTTGTCCTAATATGCTAATGAACTGGCGTCACCGATTCCCCCGACCAACCACCCTGCGTACCCACATCGCCATCTTCATCATCACCATCACTATCCCCACCTGCACCATCACTATCATTATTATCATCAGTAGTAGTAGCAGTAGTAGTAGAAGTAGTAGAAGTAGTAGTAGTAGTAGTAGTAGTAGTCGTCGTCGTCGTCGTCGTCGTCGTCGTCGTAGTAGTAGTAGTAGTAGTAGTAGTAGTAGTAGTAGTAGTAGTAGTAGTAGTAGTAGTAGTCGTCGTCGTCGTCGTCGTTGTTGTTGTTGTCGTTTCTGTCGTCGTTGTAATAGTAGTCATGCCTCCTCATCCCTATTACGAAAGGCGAAAGCGGGACGAGGAGCCAGACGTCCATCTAGCTGTAGCCGTAGCAGTGGCAGTAGTAGCAGTAGCAGTGGCAGCAGCAGTAGTAATAGTAGCAGCAGTACTAGCAGTAGCAGCGGCGGCAGCAGCAGCAGCAGCAGCAGCAGCAGCAGCAGCAGCAGCTTTACTAGCATTGGCAGTAGTAGGAGCAGTAGCAGCAGTAGCAGTCGTAGTAGCAGTAGCAGTAGCAATAGTGGTGGTAGTTGGACTGGTATTAGTGGGAGTGTTAGTGGTATTGGTAGTGGCAGTGATAGTGCCAGTGGTCATGTCAGTCGTGGTGGCAATGTTAGTTAGTGGCAGTGGAAATAATGGCATATGTTTTGAGTGTTATTAATATGATCATATTGGAATTCTGCATATATACACTAAGTGGTTAAGCTTTCTTTGAGTATGATAGATATTTGCATAGCTTTATTAATACAGGCTTGTTACATATCGATAGAAGACCTTGTTTTTTCTGTTGAATTGTTAGTAACATAGTACTCAGGAATGTATTTCTGTCGCTCATTACTGTATTTCGAGCAAGTGTAAAGGAAGTGTGATTCATCTTCTATACAATTACAGTTTTCACATAATCGTTCATTTCGTTCAAATCTTCCACCTACATCGAATAGTCTAAAGCATCACACCGAAAGGGCCAATTTTCAAGCTCTTGTTTGGAGACGTTCATTGCAAGCTGTTCAGAATCTTCAATCTCCAAATGGACATGGCTGGAGTATAGTAGATGGTCTACTCAAGCCTGTTCTAATGTCAAAGGATCCTGCTCCATTTGGATTAATTGAACTCACATCATGTAGATGTCAAAAGTCCGCCTGCAAAAGAACAGATCTCTGTCAATGCAAGGCTAACAATCTACTCTGCACTGAAGCATGCCTTTGTATGGGAGATGAAATGTGTGACAATGTTCAGCATACAATTGTCGAAGATGACTCTGACACGGATGAGTAACATTCTCTCATTTGCTCACGTGATAAATATGTCCTGCCAGCTTGTGTAGACATGCACTGCATGTCAGTTAAAAGTTTAATTATGAAAAATGTAGAAAACATGGGCATTGTTGTAGCTAAGGTATTGCTAGTCACAAGAAGACCTAAGTGCCCCAATATGTACAAAGCAACATACGGGTGTCTTAAACGAGGTTGATTATGTATAAATCTGCGATATACGATCACTCCTTTCCATTTTGGTTAAGATTGTATTGATATAACATGCGCTTAAGTTTGTGAAAAATTTACCATTGTGAAAATTGTTTGAGAGCTACATTCAACACCTATTGTAAATGGGCTTCTCACGGGTTAGTGATACCACAATTTTCTTGTACAACACGGCTCAGAATATACCCTAGACATCGGTCTAGCATAATATAGAGACAAACCTTCTGAATACTGGGTGTGCTACGAAACCATTCTTCTAGACCCCTTTTGAAAATTGGCCCCCGGACTACTAACAATAAGTATTCATCTGCTGTCTCTATAATTTGACCCCCCCCCCCTAGCTGGAATTGTGGTTTATTCGGGTTCTTGCGTTTTTCAAAAACTATTTTTTGTCTTGGAATAATTAACCTTCAAATTCCATTCTTCGCAGTACGTTTGAAACACATCTAGCGATTTTTGGAGAGCATTATGTGATTCTGCCATTATTACAGTATCGTCAGCATAGAAGAGAATGATGATATATAAGTATAAATATAATTTATCAGCAATTTCACTAACTGAAGGTAATCCTGCAATATGACGCTTTTCTAAAAAGCTTTCTAAGTCATTTAAAAAGACGGAGAAGAGAAACGGGGGATAGATTTTCACCCTGTCTTACACCAATTTTGCACGGGAATATTTCGGACTCTGTGGACTTATGAAACACAAAAGATTTTATTGACTGATACATGTTGTACACAATTTTAAAGCCTTTTCCTGTTAGGTTATTTCTTATAAGTTTTTGCCAGAGACCATTGCGCCAGACAGTATCAAAGGCCTGTTTAAAATCAATGAAACAACAATAGTTTTTTTCTTTTGGCAAAAATTAACTCTTGTAATAAATGTAATGAAAGACTATTATCAAGAGTAGACCTGCCTTTTCTAAACCCATTTTGTGAATCTGATATTATGTCATGCTTTTCAGCATATATATTTAGTCTTTTATTCAGAATCGTGGTAAATAATTTTCCCATGCAGCTTAGTAGCGTTATTGGATGGTAATTTGATGCATCTGAAGGGTTACCCTTTTTTATATATAGGGATTATTTTTCCAATGAGCCACGCTTCAGGCATCCATCCCTTATCGAATATAATGCTGAACAATTGTTCATAAACAGGGAGCATCACGTTAGCAGTTGATTTGATGTATTCATTTATAATTTGGTCTGTACCACTTGCTTTATTGTTTGCTAGTTTTAAAATTGCGTTGTGTATTTCTTCCCTAGATATCCGGATGTCCAGCTCAGCATTATTACTTATATTGAGATCTATGTTATTTTCATTATCATTACTTTCAACGGCGTCATTTACATTTCTAAAATGTATATAGAGAGAATTTAAATCAATATTGCTTTTATCATCTTTGTTTTTCCTTGTGCTATTGATTATTTTCCAGAATGCTTTAGGATCTGTAGTTTTAAGTTTACGTAGTTTGACATGAAGTCGTGTGCGTGCAGTTTCTAAATGTTTCCTAATAGATATTTTATAAGCTTTGCTTGCCTTTTTCAGCTGTTGGCTGTTTTATTGATATTATATGCTTTTTTCGTTCTATGGTATTCCTTACGTTTAGCAGCACACTCTTTTCCAAACCATGTTTTATTGTTAGCACGTATTTTGCCTCTATACACTTTTTTACATCCAAATGTTTTCTCTGTACTATTAATAAACAAATCGGCAATCATATTGACAGCGGAATTTATGCTATCTGGAGATTCAACACTTATACATTCGTCCAATGTCTGTTTTATTCGAATGAGTGTGGTTGGATCTAGGTTTTCAATGAATTGCGCTTGCTTAGTAGGTATCCATCGGATTCTTGTTTTATTATTATTATTATTATTATTATTATTATTATTATTATTATTAGTATTACCTTCTATTGCCAAATATAACACGCTGTGTATATCTGATAATAACGGATCAAAGTTTTTTACACTAACTTGTTGAATGGCTTTAATACAATTTACATTAGCTACCGCATAATCTAGTACGCTGTTGTTCGTGGTGGTAGGTTTACCTATAAACTTATCACATCCCACCCTCCCATTTACAATACAAATATTCGTGTACAAGCTTACTTCCGTTTGGGGGTTTCTTACCAAGACATTGACTATACCTGTCTATTGGGATTTCAAGTTCCCTTAACGTCATTAATTCGATTTCAGTTGTATCGTTTACTTGGAAGTTATCGACTGTAAAACCATCAAATCTGTCAAAATTTTGATCAGTCCCTGTGTTTGCATTAAAGTCACCAACCAGACATATCGGTTCATACGTCCCTTTCAACGTAAGTATATCTGTTTCCATTTGATCAAATGCTTCATTTGAATGATATTAAGATGACTCGGGTGGTATATAAATAGCTCCCAAAATAATATCATTTCCGCATTTTGTAATATTTTTATTTATTTCTATCCAAAGAACAAATTAATTGTCAGTCAGTATTTCCTTTACAAAATTCAATATGGTATCTTTAACTAAAACTGCTATTCCTCCTCCCTGCCTGAGTTTCTTAAGAATTTTGTAATTTGGAACATTTACATTATCATATCGTGTTAAGTTGGTTTCGGTAATGCAAATAATATCATATCGGTTTATGAAAGTGTGGAATTCTGGTATTTTCAGTTTGGACTTTAGCCCACAAATGATTATCGCAGCAATATGCAGCAAGCCAGCAGTTAATATACCAACTGAGTCGTTATCGTCCTCATCGTCGTAGTCATCTTCGTCGCCGTTGTCACTATTGTTGTTGTTGTTGTTGTTGTTGTTGTTGTTGTTGATGATGGCAGTGGTGGTGGTGGTGGTGGTGGTCGCGGCAGCGGCGGTGGTGGTGGTGGTGGTGGTGATATAGGTGTTAGTGTCGTTGCCGTCTCCGTTGCCGCCACTGTCGTCATCGTCGTCATTTTCATAATCGTCATCTTCACCATCGTTATCGTCGATGATGCCAACCGTGACGGCGGCGATGATGACGAGGGTGATGACGGCGCTGACGATGATCATCATCGCCAGCAGCATCACCACCATCAGCATCAGCATCGCCTCCCTCACCGTCGCTGTCATCACCCCGACCTTAATACTAACAGTATCGTAACCGTGGTCACCCTTCTCATCAGTATGGGAATCACCCTCACCATTGTTAATATTTGAATCGTTATCTTCAATATCACCGTCGACATTATCATTCTGAACGTGGCGGGGGGGGGGGGGGGACGACGACGATGCCGACGGTGGTCATGATCATCACCGTCCACATCCCCTCCAAAGTCTCCGTCGGCGCCAATGACATCATTATTGTTATCGCCATAACACGTATTCAAAATATCAAATTTGTTACGCGTGGCAACACTATAATAAATTGTATCATTGTATACTCTATGCTGGATATGGGTGGTCCTACTTGGAGGATGACTTCGATTTATATCGTGGTTATCACTATTGCCATTTTTGCGACCATAATTTTCAATACAGTGTTTCTTGTCGTCATCATCGGCACATTCATCATTCTAATTATCACCACCATTAACATCAGTATTGTCTAGAGCGTTAATAACATCGTTATCATTTAAATAACACGCATTATTTGTAGAATCTTTCAATATTTTCACATTATGATCAGCGGTTTGAGGAGAAACAGTCAAAGTGGGGATCTGATTTTCGGATTGAGCAGTCTGAGCTATGTTTATATGTGAACAGGCTGCTTTCAGATTACAGCTATGTGCATTATCATCACTGTCAAATATATCAAACATAACAAAACCTTCATGCGACTAGAACTTCGGTCGTGCGATCGTGCACTAGGCTTCTACAACTTTTGTCATGCGACCGTGCTCTGGTTTTCTACAACTTTGGTCGTGCGACCGTGCACTAGGCTTCTACAACTTTTGTCATGCGACCGTGCTCTGGTTTTCTGCAACTTTGGTCGTGCGACCGTGCACTAGGCTTCTACAACTTTTGTCATGCGACCGTGCTCTGGTTTTCTACAACTTTGGTCGCGCGACCGTACACTAGGCTTCTACAACTTTGGGATCGTGCAATGGGCTTCTTCCAATCTTTAGAGAAAATCGGAAAAAATGCTAAATTCAAAACTTAGTAAAATGGGACAAACGGGACGGGACGGCGATGATCGTGTTTATTATCTAAACTTCCGTGAGAGAAAGGTTGGAACTATATTCTCTTGTGTCACCTCTTGAAAATTTCATATAGATTCTTGCCAATGTAATTGTTTAAATCTTTTAAATGAAAATCGTTTTTGGAATTTGTTTTCAAAGTGATCGAAGGTCATTTTAAGGTCGCTCAGGGTCATTACCTGTAGATTGTTGACCCAAACCACAGTTCTGAGGGCCTCCCGGGTAAGATCTTTGCACTGGGGCCCCCCTGAGTCTTATGTTCGGCCCTGTTCAAAGGAATGTTTTATTAAATTGTACATTCATCAAAGACATACAATTTGGACCCTTCAGTAGCAGACTTTTAGATTTCCGTGACGGAACTATGCCTACCTATTTTGATTGTGATGTCAGCTAAGACGTGACGTATTTGATTATGACGGCGGATACGTGAGTAGCAGACAGATCTGGTTAATCAATTTACCTTAGAGCAGTAAAACGGATATATTTTATTGCCACCATTCCATCTACAAAGGTTTCATGCACTTTCTGCATCTCAATTTCCAGAAAACGATAGACTACAGGTAAGCTGGTGAATATTTTGAAACTAATTTGACTGGGTGCTTTGGGCTGCCATTGGGCAACATTTCTTTGATAGAGGAAGAAAATAGTAAACAGTTAACCCATAAAGTATCCAGATGAAATCCTCTACTGAGGACAGAAAGGGAAACTTCAATTTGTTTATTGTCTATTGATCTGTTTATTTTTAGTTTTAGGGTTTACAATACAGCTAGTTAGGTTTAGTGTTTGCAATACTGCTATTTTGGTTTAGTATACTGATATATGTTGATATAGGGTTTACAACCTTTCAAATATATATATATATATATATATATATATATATATATATATATATATATATATATATATATATATATATATATATATATATATATATATATATTAGTTGAATAACGATTGAAAGGGGAATGTCCACAGGTATTACTGCGGAGGTTCCGTGGATTCAATCAGCGGAGGTATCAAAGCTTTAAGGAGAGCAGGGCCTCTGCAGGGATTATGCGGAGGTTCTGCAGATAAAACACCAGATGTCAAAGTTGTTGTTCTACAAACCGGAATTTTCCCAGATCTTTTTATTTGTATGTGTTAGCGTTAAAAGTCAAAAAGCGGAAGTTACTGGCAACACTGAGGAAGTTCCACGGAGGTAGCGTTGTTGATTTTCTACAAATTAGTTGAAGACGCAAACGTTCCGCAGAAACGCTGCAGAAGATCCGCGGAAGTATGGTCAACGTTCAAATGAATCATTGACAGAGTTTCCAACGAGTCAAAGAATGAATTCCACAGAAAAGAGTTAAAGAGTGGAACAACGGAGGTTTTACGGGACTTGGCGGAAATGGTAGGATTGTTGGCAGGAAAGGGGACTCCGTGTGTTTGTTATTTGACGGAGATTGCCTTATTCCGACCAATTATCATACAACTAACCACTCAAGAAAATATTTTGTGCGCCAAGTGAGCGGAACACCATGCCAAACTATAAGTGATGTTAAAGGACCCGGCTCTTCAGTGACCAGATGCAGGGACAATAGTGCACTAAAATAAAGTTAGAACATCCAATCCAACTAATGATGGTTGCCAGTTCCAATATTCCACATTTAGGGATAGTGCCCTCCTGTAGTGTGGTAAGCATATTGACACACGTGTTTCTACAACAGGAGTATCCCTGGGATGTCGCCTCAAAGAAATAGCAGAGCGCGTCAAAAGAAAGGACAATTCAACAAAAAGAAGTTTTTGGAAGCGGTGTATAGTTATGGAGGAGATGTGGATACTTTGGATACGCCGAGATGCAGCTTACGGATATAGAAATACCCTAACCTTGTTCTACCATGCTGGAATTAGATGTTCCGGGATGTATATTGCGCATTCCTGGTGGTAACCAGACAGGTATATGCTAACGGTCAACCTAGTTTACCAAGGTTGTTGCCAAGTGTTTATGGTTTGTATCCCTACTCTATCCTATTTACTTATGACAGAAAGCTTAGCCTAGTTTAATATATGTTCAAATGTGCAGCAGATTCCTGAAATGGGAAGTGCATATACCTGTCTGGTTACCACCTGGAATGAGCAATATACATCCCGGAACATCTGATTCCAGCATGGTAGAACAAGTTCTGGATATTTTTGCATCCGCAAGTCACAACAATATAAAAATACTAAAACCACATTTCCCACAACTGGAAATACTAATGAGACAGTTACTGTTGAGAAATTCTGGTATGAATGCAGTGTTGCAGATACCAAATTGAGGGGTCCGGAAGTATAATTACTGTGGAAGCCCAATGCATTGATGCCATACCCTTTCCACGGGAGGAAAGATAGATGCATCTCCGCAAAGATATCAGACTCTTTCTGCGACAGGGCAGGCAGATGGAAGGCTGGGAAGACAGATTACTCTTTCTGAAACCGGAACTAGAACGACCGTCAGAGACTGTATAAATAATTTCTCCACTCAGAGCAGAAATGCTGTGAGGATTGCAGAAGGGAAGACGATAACAGATTATGACAATTACAACTCATTGTTCCGTTTACTAACTAACCAAAATTTATGCTCTGGCTAGACGAAGATATAAAGATTTAGAAAGTTCGAAAGCTCTGCTCTCGCTATTACAATTGAAGAGATGCAGTGAAACAATGATTCTACTGTTCAAATGGAGTCGAAAGTCAAGAGTGACTCCTCAGTTCACCAATCGTCCTTCCGGCAGAGTCTAAGAGAAGGAGTTCATGTTTGCAAGTGTCCACAGAAATAACGAGTTCTGCAGAGACTGTTGAATCACTGAATTAAAGTCTCACATAGGACAATACATGACATCACATGTTGAGAGGTAAGCTCCAAATCACTGCACCAGGCTAAATAGCAGTGGAAGAATATGCGGGCGCACTGTTCTGGTTGGCCCAGCATGGACGAGTCAGAAAGATCCGCTGTTTTGTTGCAGAACTTTGATAAAAGAAGCAAGTTTTCCACAATACTCAGCTGGAAACGCGGTTCGCTGATAGATTTAGCATCTCCAAAGGAGAAAAATGTTCAATAAGGTCCACACGAATTGCAAGCAAAACGATGACCATTCACGAAAATGGATAATTACTAACTTGTTGGATAAAGGACAGTCTGCCTCTGGCCCTCAATGGTCAAAAGTTAGTTTGGAAAGCACTTGGGGATCATTAAACATCTCCTTCATAGCAGCAGAAAAGCAGCGAAAGAAGAGGCGACGCCTAAGAGGGAGAAGACAATCGACGTGCACGAGATGAAGAATAAACCTAACCACATGACGTACCGATCATGTGGTGACAGCTTATTTCAAGTTGCTGACGGTTAATTGCACGCCTAAAACACGGGAAATTTGATTAAGCATAACTCACCCAATACTTGGCTGATTTCAAAATGGTTTTCCGTTCTGAAAATCCCGGACAATTCTATTCCGGAAAAGCATAAGTACGTCTCCATTTGATCAATTATTAAGTAAGCGTAGAATGTGAATATTTAATACAATTTCTTAAGCCAGCCATATGTATAGACGCTACTGCAACATAGGTCAGTAGTGTGCACGCATACGAATCCATCATATTAAAGGACATCGCTCCACCAGGCGAATGAGGAAGCATGCCTGCATGCCCACTTACTCGATTCGGGAGTCCGTTTTCCGTCCGTGGGCTAACCCCGCGGAGGCACACGCTCGACCCCTAATTTCATTACAAAGGAGATAAGTGTCCTCAGAATCCATGTTAACCATCGACTTGTTGATTGAAAAGGTCTGGTGAAAATAAAGCGGTGTTCTATTTTCCAGCTGTAGTTAGAGTGGGTCCAACTTGTTGGTTCAGCGTTACACACGTACCACTTGCTGCTAGAGGTTTGTTGTCCTGTGGGTGCCCGCCTTTCTGCATATCAGCGCCATGCGACTGGGCAAAAAGCGATGGCACGTGGTATTCAATCGTGCCAAATGTAATGTCCTGTCTGTCACTAACAAACGCATGGCGGCTACGGCCATCAAGTCTAGGCAGCAACAGCTTCCTGTCAGAATAATTTAAAAACTATTCAACAGTTTGTTGCTGGTTTTCATTTAGGCGTATACTGTTACCAATTTGTATATGTATTCCGACTCACAATCCACCGTCCCACACATCCCTACAAAACTTCTTCCATAGTACATAGAAAATATGTATCAGAGCATTGACCTGACGAAAATTCTGTGAATAATCGTTCTCTAGAATCTTTTTATAGCGCACGATAGTGCCTAAGCGCACAAAATTGAGAGGACGTGACAATTCACCTTTCCAGAGTATCCATCCGTCATCAGATCTCGTATGATGTCTTAATCAGCTCAGCGGGTGTATGATGACGTCATAGTCATTACGTCACAAAGGGTTCCATATAGACCGTCGCCAAATCTCAAATGGTCCGACACGTTGTATGAATTGTATGTCTTTGTAATTCTTTGCTATTTAATAAACATGCACATTGAGTATTTTGAAACTAATTTGACTGGGCACTGTTGCTGTCTTAGGTAGCAACAGCAACCAGTCAAATTAGTTTCAAAATATTCAACAGCTTATCTGTGTATATTTTTGGTGTTCAGAGATCGATCGATTCCAACAAGAGCGAGGTGTGGGTGGGGCTTAGCTAGAGATGGGCGGGGCATAGCGAAAACCGGAAAGATCCATTACGCCTTCAGCCAGGATTTATCAGCTTATGTGTCTGGACATTGTCCAAATGTGCACTAAGAGAGCACGCACTACTCGGAGAATTGAGCTTAACGGAAGATCATCGAACAAGTAAATAATGATACCGGTATACGGTGATATAATATGCTCTAACCACCGTAGCATACCTGAGAATATGATGAGAACAGTTAGTGACCGATAACATTAATAATTGTAAATTACGATTTATTATTATTATTATTATTATTATTATTATTATCATTATTATTATTATTATTATTATTATTATTATTATTATTATTATTATTATTATTATTATTATTATTATTATTATTATTATACATTGTACGAGATCTAGAACAAGAACAAGAGAGAGAGAGAGAGAGAGAGAGAGAGAGAGAGAGAGAGAGAGAGACGTCGTCGTTCGATTTTGGAATAGTTAGTTATTATATTGCGATACAAACGATTTCCGATTTAATATCAATTTTATCAACCCAATTTAATACTAAATATGATTTTGCTCAAATCTATAGCTAATTTGTATGTCAAATGCGGACATTAATATAACACCCATCATTTGGTCCTAATAGGCATGTGTCCGCGCTATAGAAGGCTTAGATTATCGGTACTTCTAAATCAATCCTGACGTAAATTCGTCGAATGAAACGGATTAGTATTGTCTTTTCAATCATCTTTCTTCAGCACCCTAGAGTGTATAAGAGGATATTATTAAGATGTCGCCTTTGGCCAGGATTGGTCAGTCTAGGGTTCCACGATCTCAGTATAACACGTGCGGAGTAATACATGACTAAACAATCGTGTAGAGGCAGGCAGGAAGGCAGGTGGCTGCGTGGACTGATGGATAGCGGTCGACAAGTTAGCAAGATGGGCAGACAACTTGTACTAGCTGTGCGACGCAAGCAAAGTACGTGTGGTAAATAAGATTATTAGTGTGCAGAGATGGACACTACTGCACACGCACGCACGCACGCACGCACGCACGCACACACACACGCACGCACGCACGCACGCACGCACGCACACACACACACACACACACACACACACACACACACACACAGCTGTTGCTGCCTTCGCTGTTGCTGCCAAGCAACATATTCCAGTTAAATTAGTTTCGAATTATCTAACAGCTTACCTGGCTGTAAGCAGGTCGCAATATACTGTGATATTTAGACTCTATAAGACTGGTGCTTCAACGTACAAAGGTAAAATAAAAAAAAATTTGAAAAACAAAATAAATATTATCATTCGCAACTAAACTATATGAAATCACTTCTTCACATCTTGCAGTACAAAATTTTTCTTTGAGTGGTTAGAACCCATATTCATGTAAGTAAATTCCTCCTGTACACAGCAGCACCTCCAAACGGAGTTAACAGCTGTATAATATCCACTTGTCATTATATAAACTAAAATAAGCACAAGTCTGTACGCGAATCAGATCTTTTTCGTCGAGTTTTCTTATTCTTTGATGACCAATGAATGATTCGATTTTATCCATCGATCATATGACGTCAGAATCAACTACTTGACGTATAAGATGACGTCATAATCAATTACGTCATGAATGACGTAGCTAGGTTCGTCATCAACGTAATTTATTACGGAATAAGTTTTGCCGTACGAATTTTATGTCTTTACTATTTAATAAACATGCTGTTAAATATTTTGAAACTAATTTAACTGGGCGCTGTTGCTGCCATAGGCAGCAACAGCGCCCACTGAAATTAGTTTCAAAATATTCAACAGCTTAAACATGTATAGTTTTCTGGAAATTCCGATTCAGAGATTGCAGGTATCGATAGATCCCAACACTGACAGTGGGTGGGTGGAGCTTAGCTAGAGATGGGCGGGGCATAGTTAAAACTAGATTCGTCCATTGATCTTCTCAAAGTCAACAAAGCATTCAAACATACAGGAGTTCCATTCTGTTCCCAGTCTCTTTCTTGTCGGAGTAACGAATTAAGTAGCGATGTACATTCCATCGCCATGCAACAGTATTGATGTACAAACACTATGCCGTCTTTCAATTTGAGAATTTGCTCAAATATTGCAATCAATGCAATGATTTGAAATGGATTCAACGTAGTATATTGATTGTAGTTCAAATACATCCAGCCGCGATTTTTAATTACAAGTATTGAACGACAGCAATCAGTGATTGCAGAACCATACATTGCCGTTTTCGCCTGCCCGCGCTCACACCCACACGACTAGAATCGGTGTATGCATACCTAGCTATATACTGACAGACTAGGTCATCCAACTAAGTAAAGTCTGCACCTAGCGAGTAAACTTGAAAGAATACGCTTGCAGGCGTGAAAAGTGCGCACTACGTTATCGCACTACATTGCGGACAGGAACAATCCCGAAATCGATATGGTGTCCACAACGTGTGAAATTTACCAGACTGAAGTCTAGGGCCGGCAAGCAAATCGAGACCTTAGGCAGCAACAACTTCCAGTCAAATTAGTTTCACAATATTCACCAAGATAAGTATTACATAATAAACAATGTCACGTATTGGCACTTAAATGACATCACACACTATCGCGAGAAGAGACAAAATGGTGCAGATCACTGTTCAACATTTGCTCGATATTACAAAGCAGATAATTGCGATAGAGATAAGGGAAGGTGACAAGATTTGAAGGATATGGAATCTATAAAACATAATCTATCAGTGCAATCCAACGTTTGAGATGAGATTAGTATCCCTTTAATGAACATATAGAAGTATTCAAGAATATGGTCTCTTATGATGAAATACATATTAGGGACATAAGCTAACGTTTTCGAAAGGTGGCGTTGTAAACGTAGCGACTACTATTCGTTATATCCCCGCCTCACGTCAATACTATGGCAAAACCACTGACCAGCTTATCCTACCAAAGAAAGCCTCAATTCATCTCATAGTATCCGCTTATCCCATTATCCATTCTGAGCTTGATCAGAAAGCTGAATAATCGGCCATTCCAGTTTTAGCTACATTACTAGCTAAACTCCACCCACACTTCGCCGTGTTGGGATTGAACAATCCCCGAACTCTCTGACTATCAATTTCCAAAAAACTATACAGGTAAGTTATTGAATATTTTGGAACTAATTTGACTGGGCGCGGTTGCTGCCTATATGGCAGTATATACAGTCAAATTAGTTTTAAAATATTCAACCGCATGTTTATTAAATAGTAGAGACATACTTGCTACATTTGTTTCACTTGCGATAATTCTTGGTGTGACGGACTTACAACGTGTCGGACTATTAAGAGTTAAAGACGTAATGATTATGACGTCATCATACATGCCACTTAGCTGATTACGACGTCATATGACGTCATATGATAGATGGATGGATACTCTGGAAAGGTGAACTGCGTCTATTACGGTTTTAACAATGCGCAGAGTCAGCGAGCGCGCTATGTACACGCTCTGTACACAGATTAAGCTTATTTAGTATTAGTAATTAGCATAAAAAAACAAGTCATCTATATTGCCCTACATCCAATAAACGGGTTTTTTCGCCAGCACAATAATTATTTGCCATCACAATAATTATAGGTGTATTAATAATAGCACAATGGATGGGGTTTCCGATTATTAAGGATGGATGGTGCTGGGACGTGGCGTCATTAGTCATTTTTCAGAGAGATCCACAGTAGACAATGGAGGCATCAATTTCTAGCTATATAGGCCCCGCTCATTTCTAGGTAAGATCCATCCACCTTTCATGCGTGTTACAATCGATTTGACACTTTGAATCCTAAATTCCCAACACCTAAATGTCAAGGTAACTGTACAGACCTGTATAAGATATTGACGACATCAAAGACAGACTACAGTAGTGAAGGACTTTTCGATTTTCGTGACGGAGCTACGCAATTATGATTGTGACGTCATATAACAAGCCGAGCAACGCAACGAAGCTTTTCAACTTATCCAGCAATCCTATGACGGCATAATCAAGTACACGACGTGTAGGATGACGTCATAATCAATTACAGCATGGATGGCTCGATTTAGTCCGTCTTAAACGCTTAGTATTCCGACACGTACAAATTGTATGTCTTTACTATTTAATAAGTATTATGTTGAATATTTTGAAAGTAATTTGACTGATTGCTCTTGTTGTCATAGGCAGCAGCAGCACCCAGTCAAATTAGTTTCAAAATATTCAACAGCTTACCTGTATAGTTTTCTGGAAATTGATAGTCAGGGAGATCAGGGTTCGATTATGCATAACCCGATCAAGGTGTGGGTGGAACTTTGCTAGTGATGGGCGGGGAATAGCTAAAACTGGAACGGTCCATTCCCGGTTGGTGTTAATAAACTCATTGAACTTTGCGTGGCCCTAGCCTCCATTAATTACCTGTTTTACAACTCCGGACACAACTCTTGAATCCTGGAAATACGAACTATAAATGCGTGCACATAGATCTCCTAACAACGTCTTGGATTAACGATATATTTGTATGTTTCTCTATCTATATATGACAAGCCGGTCAAAGGTGGCCTTTGCAGTGGTGTTGATGAATATTCATTTTCAGGTCAAGAGAAGACGATTTTGAAATTGTACCACTGGAATGGCTGGCACGGTAACCAAAGTAGTCCTCTCTGCAAATGGACATGTTCTAAAAGCGAAGATTTTTTATTTTCCTGGCAAACCGTGATCCATTACAGGTTAAAAATATTCGGATGTTCAGCTATTAAACATTCTAGGACTAATCTCCAATCAAACGTAATCCTTAGAGGTTGCAGCTATGCAATGCTTTATTTTTCTAATGGTCAATATTCAAGTACTATACTGGAAGAGAAAAAAAAGTTATAACGTAGGCCTACGTATGATGTCAAATGTCTATAATTTTCCAATAGTTATCATCCGAATTTGAAATCAAAAGGAATATAGAAACTAGGAAGTGGAAAACAACGCAGGCCGAAATTCTCTGGTCCGAAAAATAACACACCCACCGCACGTACGCACACGCAAACTAACACACGCACGCGTGGGGAGAGAGATAGAGAGGGGTGGGGTGGGGAGGGGGAATGGTTCTGGGGTGGGGGGGGGGGGGGGGTGGGGTGGGGGGAGGAGGAGGTGTGTGTGGAATCGAGCAAAGTTTAAGCGAATAACTGGACAAATAATTTGTTTTACAGATCCATATACCATTGTGTCATCATGATTAATATTAATTGCTACTATCTGTGATGAAGGTGTACTTCAGACACATGTAATTGCGCTATCATAAGTCATTATTAGACGACTTCAAAACGATAACAGCGGCAGCAGCAACAACACCGCACAGAAGCGGCGCAAGGACGTCTTTGATGTCGTATTAGCCGCGGGAATTACATTGCAGCTCAAGGTCTATAACTCAGTAGACCTATTGATTTATTTAGCAATTATTATAGATTTATTTCGCCAACTCATTTCCCGCGCGTAACGCAATTTCTGTCAGAGTTTTCGGATTTTAGACATCGCTCGCTGGTCGATATAGTAGGCGTTTCCGTAAATTTATTTTTTTAAACCCGGTTCAAGTTCAAGATTGGTTTCAGCTTATGAAACCCACAGATTGTTGTCTTCATAAGACTAAACCAAGCATTAGCTTGGGCCACAAACCCAGAACACTCTGTAGTCCTGAATTGAAGTAGACGCCATCTCCTGATATCGATTAACATCATTAACACATTACCAGACATTAACATATCTGAGATTGGTTTGAAAGAACCAGCACCTACACAGTGGAACAGTCTCTCTCTCTCTCTCTCTCTCTCTCTCTCTCTCTCTCTCTCTCTCTCTCTCTCTCTCTCTCTCTCTCTCTCCCTTTCTCTCTCTCTCTCTCTCGCTCTCTCTCTCTCTCTCTCTCTCTCTCTCTCTTTCTCTCTCTCTCTCTCTCTCTCTCTCTCTCTCTCTCTCATCCGTCCCTCTCTCTCTCTCTCTCTCTCTCTCTCTCTCTCTCTCTCTCTCTCTCTCTCATCCGTCCCTCTCCTCACATCCGTCCCTCACCTCACACACGCACGCGCACGCGTGCACACACACACACACACACTCTCTCTCTCTCTCTCTCTCTCTCTCTCTCTCTCTTTCATCCGTCCCTCTCCTCACCCTCGCTCTCTCGTCTCTACATATCCCATCCTCCCTCCCACCTCCATCTCTTTCTCCTCCCCCTCCCTCCCTCCCTCTCTCACCCACATGAGCGACAAAATTGCGATTTAATGCGATGTTCCCTTGATGACTTTTGTGATTGGCACCTATGTTGAATCACAGTAACCACTGCCTAGAACGAACACATTATAGTCAATAAAAGTAGATGCTATGTTAACTAATATAGATCGTTTGCCATATTAAATGGCATTTTGTGTAATGGCACGGAGGTACGTTAAGATGGGTGGTCGCGAGAAGTATGGATTTAACAACCAGCATCGTGTCCCCCCCCCAACCACCTCCCCCCCTACCAAATGTAGCACGCAAACGGCTTGGTTGTGTCTAAATCGATTTGTCGCAGTATGCTTGGCGCCATATGGTGGATATCATATCTATGAACTGGACATTGCGGTACCAGCTATTATCTGTAATGGTTTGATTACAGCCGTGGTGCTGTTCTTATAAATGTGTCCGAAACCATATATTTAGAGCTAATACCGCAACTCGCTGAATCGAATTCCGAGTCCAAGCAACTATAGTCATCTGCCACAGAAATAAAGAACAGTTTATGTTGACTCCACGCATAAGTCGTTCTTTATTGTGAAGTTAATAGAAGCGTACCCTATTATCAGTCCAGGACGTGTGCATGGCCCGATTAACCTTTTAACACTCATATCAGCCAAAACGGCTTCTGCAGTGGTCATGGGAAATGCCCATTTGCATGACCAAGAAAATACTATTTTTTGAAAATTTACTACTGGAATGACTGGCTCGATAACCGAGCCAGTCATTCCAGTGGTAAATTTCAAAAATAGTATTTTATTGGTCTGCAAATGGACATTTTTAATGAGAAAATTAAAATTTTCTTGAAGAAATTAGAGGATTTAAGGTCTAAACGCCCAAATGTACTTGAACTAAGACCAGGATGAACCTAAATCATAATTGGAAGTATGGTTTAAATGAAACTAGTGTCATGGTTGTGTTAGGTTGATGTGCATTTTGAAGGTATTTTGACATAAAATATAAATTTCAGCAATTTACCCAGATTACGCAGCTTACTGGGCCGAGGTTGGGCCCATACCGTGCCGATACTGGCCCGGTATCGGCCCAGCATCGGCCCAGTAAGTTGCGTTATTAGGGAAGCTTTAATTTCTCTTTAATATGTTCGGTGAACACGGGCTTCTAAGACAAACACTGTTCTCTAGCTAACTATGTCCTCAACTGACTTCTGCAGTACGTTAATTGACTTTTCCAGTTTATTCATCCATCATATGGCGTCATAATCAACTACGTGACGTGTATAGTGACGTCACAATCATTACGTCATGAAAGCAAAAGCACCCATTCATATTAGTTTCAAAATATTCAACAGCTAACATGTATAGTTTTCTGGAAGTTGGGATTCCGAGAGTGTAGCGATCTCAAATGGCACGACACGTTGTATGAATTGAATGTCTTTGTAATTCTTTGCTATTTAATAAACATGCTGTTGAATGTTTTGAAACTAATTTGACTGGGCGCTGTTGCTGCCTTAGGCAGAAACAACACCCAGTCAAATTACTTTCAAAATATTCAACAGCTTACCTGTGTATTTTTTTGGAAATCGATAATCAGGGTGTTCAGAGATCGATTGATCCCAACACGAGCTAGGTGTGGGTGGTGTTTAGCTAGAAATGGGCGGGGCATAGCTAAAACTGGAAATGTCCATTCGTCCAAAGATGCTGATTATAATTGGCATGTGATCAGTTATTACTTACAATAAGAAAAACACTAATCAGTTGTAAATCTTAGAATCTACGGGAGAACTCAAATACCAGTACCGAAGCCAAAAACCAGAAACAGAAAATCCGAAACATACACGTCACAACAATGACACTATAAGCCATGTAGGAATCCGGTCCGCCACTCAAGTATCTGACGTCATTATCAAATCCGTCACATGTTAGCTCACGTCACAATCAAAATCATGTAACCCCGTCATGAAACTCAAAAATTCCGTCACACCTTTCTCAGACGTACGTATTTTGGGGAAATATCCTCCCACAATGCATCGCTCGCAGCACTTCCGGCTGGTAAACAGGCCGGGCGTAGCCAGAAAGGTATTAATTTCCCCCATTTACCACTGCTTTGTGATCTGGGTGTAAATAAATATTGCTATTAGATACAACGCACTTTAAGCTGTGAAGAAGTAAGATCATGATAAGTAAGAATTGCTACATCATTGGAAAGCGCATCCAAATCTCTAAACATTTATGTATTAGTTTTTAATGTTTCTAAAATTTTGTCGCGCTAATTATAGTCAGAGAACTGGGACTAGGAACAATGGTTTATTTTATAGATGCGAAAAATTTACAAAAAACCCAAAACCCATAAATATCTAAAGAATTGGATGAGCTTTCCATGGTGTATGACGTCAATAATATTGTCAACTAGAATGCACAGTCGATGGCATGCCATCGCAGATCCCCACGTATTCACCACTTCGAGCTTTACCCTCACTTTGACCCAAAACACAATAAATTCCTTGAAATGTAGTTTCATAGGGTAATGGGTTTCAAAATCGCCACCCCCTTCCCCTTAGGGTCATGTCAAAATTCCAATGTGTCATGCACATCCTTGCCCATAGGTGTAATTATACCCAAAGTTTCAAATTTCTACCTGACATGGTGTGCGAAGAGTTCAGTCACAATGGATTGGTGCCCAATTTTGACCTTTGGACCCCGCCCCTACACTCACTTTGACCCAAGATCAAAATAATCTGTGTACTGTAGTTTACTACTCACGGGCTTCAAAATGATATGTGACATGACCACCTTTGAATAAATTTAATTTTTGGCCCACAGTCCCCACCCCTGAGTCCCACCCCTGGCGTCATAACAAAATTTCAAACGTGCCATGCACATCCCTGACCATATGTGTACTCAAGTTTGTATGTGAAATGGTCTAGGAGTTGCGTTACAATCGATTATTTCCCACTTTTGACCCCGCCCCTACCCTCTTTGACCCAAGATCAAAATAACTCCTTGTTCTGTAGTCTATTTATCATTGGCTTGAAAATGTTATGCGACATAACAACCTTTGGAAAATGTTTATATTTTCCACCCCAGGGTCGTACCCCTCGGGTCATGCCAACATTCCAAATGTGTTATGCACATCCCTGTCCATGTGCAATCATCCCCAAAGTTTCAAGTTTCTATCTGAAATGGTCTAGGAGGCGTTGCATTACAATCAATAATTACTGGCCAATTTTTACCCTTTGACAACCTGGGTCCAGCCCAGGTGGGGTTGGGGTGGGGTGAGGGGTGGGGTGGCGGTCAGAACAAAATGCCAATAGTGCCATGCACATCCTTGCCCATAGGTATAATCATCCCCAAGATTTCAAGTTTCTATCTTAAACGGTCTAGAAGGAGATGCCTTATAATCGATAAGTGCACAGACGGCCGGCTCACATACACAAGGGTCGCATCACATAATCCCCACCTTTTCTTCGAAAAGCGTGGGGATAATAATATTGTGATCATAGGAACTCTTTAAAATGCGGTGTTGTTTAGCGCAATAATAACTCAATGCGGGCCAGATACTCATTTCCTAATTTACTAGCCACCAACCACGTCACGAGCGTTTGTTTATGGGAATCCTATGAATCCCGCGTAATGACGTCAATGTGGGAAAGGTATATTGTATGTCTTTGATGGATTTACAATGTAATAATCATTCTGTTTAATATTTTGAAACTAATTTGACTAGGAGCTGTTGCTGCCGTTGCAACACACCTGCATAGTTACCTTGAAATTTAGATTCTGGGAATTCAGGTTTTACACATTCAAATCGATTCCGTGTAAAATGTGGGCGGAACTTAGCTATGAATGGACGGGGAATAGCTAGAAATAGATCCATTTATTTTCCAACGAGGTCTATTTTATACATCGGGACCCAATCTGGTGGGTCTATCGGTATCATTTAGAGTCAAGTTCGACTCCTAACCATAGTTAGCTATAGCTAACTAGATCCCCAGATGAACTTGAAATAGTTAACTAGCTAGTCAACTATAGTCGACCGAGCACCCGAGATCAGTTCAGATGGTTAGTGCGAAATTTGCAATTTCATAATGGCGGACACCTATCGCTTGTCACGAATAAATGCATATAAATGTGTACATATTTAACGAAATAACTTCGTTTAATGAAACTATGCTTTCCCATTGTATGTCAATGTTCCCAAGCACATATTCCTTCCTACTTTATACCATATGGACGCCTTTTGATGTCTTAGCGGACAAAAATAACTCATTTTCGTAGGCTATCAAAACAGACGACAGAAAGGGTTAATGGAGACTGGTACCCGACACCAAATCTTTTGCAATAGTAATTCAATGGGGAAATCTGGAACCAACGAACTAAAGTTAACTATTCGGCGTTCTGCTAGGCATAACAACTGCACGTGCTCATTAAACCAGCAAACTGGCTCTGGTTAGTCAGTCGAACCTGACATAGGCTACCACAATATGATGCTACTGATTAATATCCGATGGAACTTTCCAGTTTATCCATCCATCATATAATAATAATAATAATAATAATAATAATAATAAGTGAATTTATAACGCGCCAAACTCCACGCAAGCATGCTCGTAGCGCAAGACAATGAAATGATAATATAAACATTAATTTAAATTCTGGTACGCTTGTTTAAAGAGATGAGTTTTAAGATTTGATTTGAATGTTGTAAGATTTTTTGACAATTTTAGATGAATAGGGAGGTTGTTCCATTCAGTGGCGGCCGAGAAAGAAAATGTTCTAAAGCCGTATGAATTCATTTTGTATTTTGGGATTTTGAGCATTTGCTTGTTTAGGGATCTAAGTGACCGGGTTGGTTGGTATGGCTCGACTATGACGCCATAGTCAACTGTGACACGTAACGTCTAGGATGACGTAATAATCAATGCCGTCATGAATGACGTAGATAAGTACGTTTAATTGGCGATGGACTAGGCGTTGTTGTAAGAATTGTATGTCTTTACCGTTTAATAAACATGCTGTTGAATATGTTGACACTAATTTGACTGGGCGCTGTTGCTGCCATAGGCAACAACAGCGCCCAGTCAAATTTGTTTCAAAATACTCAACAGCATACCTGTAGGCCTATAGTTTTCTGGAAATCGATAGTCAGGGAGTTCAGGGATCGATCGATCCCAGTACGAGCGAGTTGTGGGTAGAATTTATCAAGAGATGGGCGAGGAATAGCTAAAACTGGAACGGTCTATTCTAATCATTGTTACAATAAATAAATGAAAGTTTAAATATTTTCACAATCTTTTTTTTTTAAATCATCAAGAGGCAGTCGCCTGTAGCGACGAGTGTATGGTAACATTTTATATTATATCGGCTTTGGTGTCTTTTGAATCAATGTAGAATGTGTGTGATATATATGAAAAGGATTAGATAAGCAACCGGTACATAAAAAAAAATAATAGCTACAAAATAGTACACGCTAAAGAATAAGGAATTGTCGAAAAAAACTTGGCTGAAAAAAACCCTCTAGCATCTTTCCCGGTCTTAGGATGCCCCCTACAAGTACAAAGTGATCAGTAAACAAACAAGCCTATTAATATGGCTACTGGTATGCCTTAAAGGGAATCACCAGACCCCCTACACTACTTCATATAAAATTAATCTAGGGGCCGTAACGTTTTTAAAGATATAATTATAAGCTCTGTGCTCAAATTAGAAGTAGATATATTTGTTAGTTAATTATGTGAAACGTTAACCAAATTTCTATTCGAGAATTAGGTTATGACGTCACAGGTTGAATATTTTTCTCGCCGTCGTCCAACAGCGCTGTTGCAATAACGTTGCGAATTGCGTTTTATCAGGGGGCTCTCTCCAGCGTTATTGTGGTTTTTTCCGACGGGATTCAACCTATGACGCCATAGGTTGAATTAACTCGCAGAAAATTAGAGCAACAGCGCTTTTTAACGCAATTTTAACCGGATTTATAATTAAATGTCACAGGAAATTTTACACAGTAGCTTAAATATGGGCTCTACAATAAAACTACGCGATTTATGTAATCTATGGTGACCCTTCTTGTGTTCCTCTTTAAAACTAAATATTCCTAAAATATTGCCAATAGCCATTGAGGAAATGAAGAATAACTCTAAGCCCAATTCGTTAGCACCATCTTACCTCGCGCTGCCATGGGCCTTTCCAGTTTTAGCTATGCCCCGCCCATCCCTAGCTATGTTCCGTCCAATCTTCGCCCGTGTTGGGATCGATCGATCCTCGAACTATCAATTTCCAGAAAACTATACAGGTGATATGGCAGCAACAGCGCCCAGTCAAATTAGTTTCAAAATATTCAACAGAAATTATATTAAATAGTAAAGACATACAATTCGTACAATTACGCTTATTTCGTCTTCAATTATGCGTTCGTGACGTACTTATCCACGCCATTCATGACGTCATTGATTATGACGTCATCTTACATGTCATGTAGTTGATTATGACGTCATATGATAAACTAGAAAGGTCCATTTCTGAAATTGGACTGAAAATAGTCACTTGCTGGTGTGATGATTGCTTGCAGAATGTGTTTATAGATAGTCTTGAGTGGAAATCTGAAGATGAGAAATACGCAACCTAATTCTCATAAATTTGCATTTGAGAATATAGTATTATCTCTTAGTGCATAAAAAATTAAATCGAAAAAATCATCAACAATTTAGCGGATATTATCTTGCTTGAAACTGGGAGTTAATGCTTGGTGATTTGAATCATTAATATGGTTATTCTATTTCGTCGTATTATCTGAGCAGGAGTACTCGAGTAATGCCACCGTGGCACACGAATAAGCAGATAGCTCCTAACACTGGAGAAGTCTTTGCCATGTATAGGTGTGTTTTAGCACTGTGGTTGGCCGTTCACAAATACCTAGGTTGGTACCCTCAAACGTTACACCCCTGCGCCCGATTCTAGTTGACGAGAATCTCCTGAGAGAGCCAGCACATTATTAGAGGGAACGAAGTCTAACTATATCGATTTAAGACAATCACGCCAGTAAGCTGATGCCTATTTTAAGCCAATGTTGCTGTCCATGGCAGCAACAGGTTCCTATCACATTAGCCTCAAGCTATTCAACATAATGTAATATTAGACCTATCGAATAATCGTGTTTTATTTGTTATATGGTCATTAGTGTTCAAGGCGTTAATAACGCATATATATGTTTTTGCTTGAGGGTGCAATATCTGATTTGTAGGGACAGTTGTTTCTGGCGCGGCGTAAATGAAGATATCGTAATGGCGTGCCCGAGGCGCTACAATCTTGCTTTGAAGACGGCTTTATTTTGTCATTACATAACTATCTGTTATCAGTGGGGCGGAGTGGGGGTGTGTGGGGTGGGGGTGGGGCTTATTTTATCATTACGCGACTCTGTTATCCGATATAGTCGGAGAGTACATCAACTGTGTTCATCACTTCACTTAATGCCCTCCTGTTTATCATGCTAAACGCTTTACAAAGCAATCTGAAACTGTAATGCATATAAATCAATGATTACGCTTGAAGACGAATGATGGGGTGAATGAACGGGAACGTGCGCGCGTGTGTGTGTGTGTGTGTGCGTGCGTGCGTGCGTGCGTGCGTGCGTGCGTGCGTGCGTGCGTGCGTGCGTGCGTGCGTGCGTGTATTTGCGAGCGTAAAATTACCGAGTATATGCGTAATGGACCATACCAGTTTCAGCTATGCCCCGCCCATCTCTAGCTCGGGTCCACCCACACCTCGCCCGTGTTGGAATGTATCGATCCCTGAGCTCCCTGACTCAATTTTCAGAAAACTATACAAGTAAGTTGTTGAATAATTTGAAAATAATTTGGCTGGCTGCTGTTGCTGCCACTGGCAGCAACACCGCCCAGTCAAATTAGTTTCAAAATATTCAACAGCATGTTCATTACATAGCAAAGACATACAATTCGTCCAACGTATCGCAGTATTAAGCGTTTAAGACGGACTAAATCGAGTCATCCATGCTGTAACTGATTATGACGTCGTCCTACACGTCACATAGTTAATTTTGGCGCCATATGACGTCTGGTGATGGATGGATAAATTGGAAAGGTCGATTGCCTTCCTTACGTAGGGGCTTATGCGCGTGCGTTCGTGGATGGATGACGGTAAAGACAGTAAAAACAAATGCAATTTTAACTGACAATGCATGGACTAATCGCTAGGCTAGCAGATTTTGCCAAGACCAATTTCCAAAACACAGACTAATTCGTGTTTATTTTGTTTTTCTGTTTTTTCCTGTGATGAAGGCTCAAGCAATGGCATC
Organism: Chaetoderma sp. LZ-2023a; assembly: GCA_034401795.1. Lineage (NCBI taxonomy): Eukaryota > Metazoa > Mollusca > Caudofoveata > Chaetodermatida > Chaetodermatidae > Chaetoderma > Chaetoderma sp. LZ-2023a. The sequence continues at coordinate 183,956,110 of CM067370.1, read as the reverse complement.
GGCGCACATGCGGCCAAACATATCGCTCAAAATGGAGGCAAAGTGACCGTGAACGGACGAACACAACAAAAACTTGACAGGTTATTGGAGCGCATGGTTCGGGACGGTGTTAATAAAGACCAGGTGAGCTAAATAAATAATTCAGGGATCTAGGTTTTTGTCATATAGTGACATACGCTTCATTCATCCCTGTGCCATAACGATTCATCCACCCCTGTGCCCTAACGCTTCATCCATCCCTGTGCCCTAACGCTTCACCCATCCCTGCACCCTAACGCTTCACCCATCCCTATGCAATAACGCTTCACCCATCCCTGCGCCCTAACGCTTCACCCATCCCTGTGCCCTAGCGCTTCACCCATCCCTGTTCCCTAACGCACCACCCATCCCTGTGCCCTAGTGCTTCACCCATCCCTATGCCATAACGCTTCACCCATCCCTGTGCCCTAGCACTTCACCCATCCCTATGCCATAACGCTTCACCATCCCTGTGCCATAATGCTTCACCATCCCTGTGCCATAATGCTTCACCCATCCCTGTTCCCTAACGCTCCACCCTTACCTGTGCCATAATGCTTCATCCATCCCTATGCCATAAAGCTTCACCAATCCCTGTGCCCTAGCACTTCACCCATCCCTATGCCATAACGCTTCACCATCCCTGTGCCATAATGCTTCACCATCCCTGTGGCATAACGCTTCACCATCCCTGTGCCATAATGCTTCACCATCCCTGTGGCATAACGCTTCACCCATCCCTGTTCCCTAACGCTCCACCCTTACCTGTGCCATAATGCTTCATGTATCCCTATGCCATAACGCTTCACCCATCCCTGTGCCCTAGCACTTCACCCATCCCTATGCCATAACGCTTCACCATCCCTGTGCCATAATGCTTCACCATCCCTATGCCATAAAGCTTCACCCATCCCTGTGGCCTAGCACTTCACCCATCCCTATGCCATAACGCTTCACCATCCCTGTGGCATAATGCTTCACCATCCCTGTGGCACAACGCTTCACCCATCCCTGTTCCCTAACGCTCCACCCTTACCTGTGCCATAATGCTTCATCTATCCCTATGCCATAAAGCTTCACCCATCCCTGCGCCCTAACGCTTCACCCATCACTGTGCCATAGCGCTTCACCCTTCCCTGTGCCCTAACGCATCACCCATCCCTGTGCCCTAGCGCTTCACCCATCCCTGTGCCCTAGCGCTTCACCATCCCTGTGCCATAGGGCTTTACCATCCCTGTTCCATAACACTTCACCATCCTTGTGCCATGACGCTTCACCATCCCTGTGCCATAACGCTTCACCTACCCCTGTGCCATGACGCTCCACCCATCCCTGTGCCCTAGCGTTTCATCCATCCCTGTGCCCCAACGCTTCACCCATCCCTGTGCCCTAAGGCATCACCAATCCCTGTGCCCTAGCGCTTCATCCATCCCTGTGCCCTAACGCATCACCCATCCCTGTGCCCTAACGCATCATACATCCCTGTGCCCTAGAGCTTCACCCATCCCTGCGCCATACCGCTTCACCCTTCCCTATGCCATAACGCTTCACCATCCCTGTGCCATAACGCTTCACCCATCCCTATACTCTAACGTTACTATGAGGGTCAATTAATGGCCTTTATAACAATTACACATTTTTATAGAATGTCATAATGATATAGAAACAATTCAAAGTAATTTATGTAAGCATTTAATTTATATACGTGATGATTAGATTAATTTGATTGTTATAGAAAGAGGCGCACACGTGGTTCAAACTAGATGTGCACAATATATATTCACGTGTTGATGGTGATATGTTGCTGATGTTCTCCTCCCATACCCCGCCAACCCCTTAAAAAGCTGCGTCTAATACAATTTTGTGGCCGTGGTCACGTAGGCCCTACCCAGATCGGATCTCTATATTATCTCATCAGCATGTGGTTGAAGTTTGCCTATGTGCCTGTACTGATGATCCTCTATAAGATGTTAAATTCATCCAATTATCGTATTGCGAACAACTTATCGACCCTCTCCTTACTCCGTTTACTATGTCTGTACTCTTGTAACTAAGTGCTGGAGTGGGTGGCTAACCGGCTTACGCACTCTATTACGATAGATGATCCAATATTTCCAAAAAGAACACTGTCAACTAGAATCGCTCGAAAAATAGCGTTAGCATATACGAATATCACACGCTTTTCTTCAACTTGAGCAAAGATCGATCCCATTACTTAGCTGAGGGGATGACGGATGAATCCAATCTGTCACTCAAGTATATGGCGTCACAAAGAATTACGTCCCATGGTGGCGTCACAATCAAAATGCGTAATGAATGACGTAGCTAAGTCCTTCATGAACCTTTAAAAGCCCGTCACGTGTACGAATTGTATATCTCTACTACCTAATAACAATTCTGTTGAATATTTGGAAATTAAATTGACTGGGTGCTATTACCTATTACCATAGGCAGCAAAAGCACACGGTCAACGGTTTCAAAATATTCAACAGCTTACCTGTGTAGTTACCTTGATATTGGCACAAGCACCATAGTAATACAGTAATCATCATCATCATCATCATCATCATCATCATCATCATCATCATCATCATCATCATCATCATCATAGCGATACTGACCACCTAAGATAGAGAGGAAAGCCCACTGTCTCTCCGCCTCGCTCCTCCCGCTTAGGGCCGTTCCCCTGAGAGACATCCCTTTCCCCCACCACCTTACAGGCCCATCCGCCTCTGGAGCGACGTTTGTTCGGATAAGGTAATCTGACTATTAGGATGCGAATTTCTCATATCGCTGCCTTATGCACCACTTTAGGCCAATGACTAAAATGCCGTGCATGGAGATTTGGAAAACTTAAACATTAAGCGCAAGACCACCCTCGCACCGTCTCTTTTGCTCTTGCCCCCTCCTCGACACACTACGGCCTGAGAGACATTTAAAAAGAGCTTGGCTCAGATGCAGGCAGGAAAGATCGAAAGCCACGTGCAGTAAAGAGAACCACATGCGGCCCTTTCCTCCCATCTACCACTCACCACATCTGCATGTGCCTCCTGTTTCCCGCAGGATTAACCTGAATGGATCCCTCTTCTCGGAACTACCCACTAATCGGCCTGGGGATGCCTTTTCGACCGCACGTACCTGGGAGATATCGCCTCGCTCGTCGCAAACAGAGTCACAGTGAACTCAACCACCACTGAGGCTCCCGCCAACAGAACTACCAGCACCACATCTACATGAACCTCTATCGCAGAAACCACCGCCACAGGAGCCACTACCACACCCACTGCAACCACGACTTTTTCAACCACCACCACATCTTCTAGTGGTTACACTGTTCAGACCGCTTCTGCTGGAACAAACGTACACATCAGCGCCACCCTCCTCCACTCGAACTCAGGAAAAAGCAGAAACACCTGGAGTAGATCATGCAGGGAAACTTGGAAAATGATGGCTGATCATAGTTCTGACCTTCCACACGCTGACAGTGAGGACGAGACCAGCATGCTTGCAACTGGGGAGGAGCTGGCCCTCTTAAAGACTCATCGAGGCATACTTTCATGTCGGAAAGTTCTGGCTGGACCTGCTCATCTCTAAGGAGGCGGCTAACCACTCCTGTCAAAAAACGCTTGTTTTGTGGGGAGCCCCAAACCTGCGTTATGGGGATGGCGTCACAAGGCTCAAGACCAGGATAGATACCCGAAGGATGCCCCGGAGGACTCATGGGTGTAGACAGCCCCCCCCCCCCACCATGAGGGACCAACCTATACGTTAGCCTGGTACTCCAGCTCAGGGGTCGAGGGACTCAAAGGAAAGGACAGTTTTCGCGACGACCGACCACCCGGCCACATAGGCAAAGCGTTGGTGGAGCTAAATCTAGATTCATCCATTATAGCACCACTCGAAAATAGCATTAGACTATTAACCCTACGATTATTACACAACTATCTTGCAATGTGAGCCCATTATTTAGCTGGGAGATGACTGCGTGCGGATAATAACCTCTATCGTATTGGCCGGCCATCTTATTAAGTCACCAAATGGATGAAACTACATTTTCGAGAAAGTATAAAATGTGGCTAGGAATTTATGAATACCATGCAAATTGTCCTATCTGAAACCACTGAGTAGATCGGCTTGACTGTGGAATTATCTACTCAGCCACCCCAACCCCACCAACACAAACACTACCCCACCCACCCTCACCCACCAACCACCCCACTCCACCCCATCCCATTCCAGCCGACGTATCGGCAGCTGGATTGAGACATGAAGAACAAATCGACTCACCCTATTGCTCCAGAGGTATCCACATTTATGCAATATTCGCAAATTCGTGTCCGTAGAGACGAAAGCGATTCATTTCTCTTTTATCACTATATTCTTGTGGAAATTATTACTAAGAGTACGCATTACTAGCGACAAATTTTTCTCGATCTCGAATAGATCTCGAATTTCTCGCGAGAGATGAATAACCAGTATCTTGCGTATGTAACAGTGCATCCCACCCACACTCAAACGCTCATACATGAAATTCTAGGTCTACACAAGAAAGAAGGGGCAGGTTGGACTTGTGAACTACTGAGGGTCGACTATGCGTCCGTCGAATGCAGCATTTTCGGGCTTGGCAGTCCAAAAATGTTGTGTTCGACTAAGCAATCAGTGTGAAACCAGTTGTGGAGTGAATGAGTCGCATTTCCTGTGAATAATTGTTTAGTGAAGGTGTGATCTTCTCCTCATGCTACTATACCTTGCGGCAAGCATGAAATATATGCCGGAACCTTCCACAAGCTTCCACGCCACCCTCATCCCCAACCCATAGTATCCACACTGGGTTTGTCACTATAGATGGAATATGCCGACAATGTGGACTTCATAGATGAGGAAGCGAATCACATTTACCAACTGCGACAGTGTGGACTTCATAGATAAGGAAAAGAATCCCCTTGACGAACTACTCCCATTAGCTTCAAGCAAACTACACATGGGAATCGCTTTATGATTGAACCCAAAACAGGTCACCCAGATATACCTATCGACAAAGTACGAAGCTAAAGAAACTGGCGATCCATGTAGGAAAATTAATATCCTGGGCTCACTGCTCTGCAGTACTTCTGACATTGCTGCGCGCTGCATCATGGGAAACATAGCTATCCCGTCCCTATGGAAGCTGCGCCTTCGTAGATTAAAGATGCCCTGACAAAAAGATTACGTCTGTACAAAGCAACCTGCATGCTGTTGATGCTGTATACTTGTGACAGCTGGGCATCCTCCAAAGGCATCTCTAGACAAGCTTTATGCCTGCAACCGGAAATACCTCCGCAGCATCGCTGGACACTGATGGCCCGGTAGCATATTTTCCAACGATGCACTGCACAAGATATATAATACACGGTTGCTGTCCGTTAAAGTCGCCCAGTATAGATGGTCCAATTTTGGCAATGTGCTAAGGAATACGGATGCCAGAAGACACATCCATACAGGGAGCCTTGGAATTCGTCCTACTGAGTGCTAGTACACACAAGGCTAGGAGAGTGCGGCATTACATAAATCTCTTAAGCATGCTGCGAGGCGACCTCAAGAATGCATGACGCGGCACCACCACCACCACCTCCAGCACCCCACACCCCCGCCGCCACGATCACTATTAAGTGATTACCAAAAACAGTATGTACTCATCACTGTATTATTATATGTTCTTCAAACATGTAAATGCACTCATATGCGAGCTTATCATCTTAAAGCCCGCATGTCTCAGTAAATAGAGGTCGTTTTGCACGAGATCTGGAATATATGTGTATTTCAGCGCAATTTGGCCAACATGCCATAGAACTGGTTATGACATTTTAATATAAGAATGGCACAGCATGACGGCAAGTCGGTGATGGATTAAATACGGAGACGCGTTAAGGAGACGTTCTCGGTAGTTAATGCAACAGAGTCTTACAGGACCACTGTGTAAGATAAGATTATGATGGTGGCCAAGGAAGGTTGTTGAATAAAGGGAACGGCCATAATAGAGTACTAAGGAAATCGGTTCTATGATTCACTACCGCGTGCTGCCTGATGCTGATTGAACAACATGTGATCATCCTGGAATAACCCCACCGGGTTAATGCTCAGGCACTAGAACGTCATGACGAGTGGTAACCATCTATCGTCGTGTCTAAGTGAGAATTGTCCCATTGTGAAAGTAATTACAGTAGCATCCTACTTGGTTGGTTAACACTCTTGTCACAATAAACCAAAAGGAGCGGGAGCACAAAATATGCGAGCTATGGCTGTTGATGAGTCTTGTCAAAGTAAGCAAAGTTTACATTATCTGTCAGGAGCCATCATTCCCAAACTGGTTCCCAGTCTTCCCACCAGTTCCAAGATTGCACAACGAGAGAGCAAGGGACCAATCAGAGTGCGAGTTTTAGGGGGAAATCCTTGGGATAGCCAAAATGGCGTCAGAGCAGAGGAACCACTTTATTTGTATATACATTGGTGTCTGCTCTGTTTTCAGTTATCTTTTTACCATCAATAGATCCGAGTGGTTATCTCGATATTAGTAGTAGAATCTTTATACAATTGTGAGATCAGTACGTATCTTTTTAACATCGTTAGATCAGAGTGATAATCTTCGTATTGATTACAAGTTAGCTTATAATTGTTATCACGTTAAAAGTTATCTCAATTGTTGTACAAGCCGTCAATGCGGCCTTTGTAAATTATAGTAATTAATAAAGTTATCAATTTTTGTATTACTTTCTAAGTCAAAGTGTTTTTAGTTTTGTTCAAATTTAAGTAAAGTGAAAGGAAGACCACCTTTCCCGAACCGCAGAAAGAAGTCAGATTTAGTTTAGGGAATCGATTTATTTCCAAGAGGATCGTGAATTCTTCAGGGTGTATGGAACTATTTTACGATCTACCATGGTAAACCATGGTACCTTGGTAAAATAAAATCTGTTAACGAATGACCTCTCTAGATGCACATATAGATTCTGGTTCCCATTGGTTTGAATTGTGTTAATGTGTTGAGTGGTTAATGAGATATAAGCAATTCAGACTACACCATCTTGTACATTGGTCAAGACAATTGCATGAAAAAGGAAAAATGGATCCTGTGCATTTAACCCCACGTGTGTCAACAGCGCCTCAAAGAGCTCAAAATACTACTTATATCAATTAATCGTTTTCATGGTCTACATTTTTCAAGTAATTTTAATTTTAGAAGACTATTTTTTATAAATATACCACTGGAATTTTGGCCGGCTTGACTATATCAAAATGGTAACGTTAAAGAAAATGTAAGCTTTTGCCTAGCCAGTGTCCATTTGCAGGCCAAGAGAAGAGTATTTCTGAATATTTACCACTGGAATGACTGGCTCTGTTACCGAGCCAGTCATTCCAGTGGTAAATATTCAAAAATACTCTTCTCTTGGCCTGCAAATAGACATGCCTCGAGACCACTATATAGTTGAAGGGTTAAGTTGACACAAAAGGGGCTGCGATTGCTTTCAAAAGGTTTCTAAATGTTGAATAAATTCTAACATTATCATTCTACCCCAATTGTGTCATCAGTTATAAAGAATTATATCTAATTTGGCGGCTATTTAGTTTTTTGACATTTTTGAGGGTGAAAAATGCAAAATAAACTTTAGCATACAACATGTTCGGAATCAGCAGGTCAAAATTACATAAGAACCGTTTTAAGAACCTTCTAACCAAAAATTTCTTAACAACTATTTTCCAGACCTCTTTTCTGGATTTGGCTCCAGACTATAAATATTTATTTAACTTTTGAGGTGTTCTTCTGAATAATCGTATATCATTTAGCAGTTCCTGGCAGTATAATAACCGCCGCACTTAGGCTACTACTTCTTCTTCTTTTCGATCGCTGGTATCACACTTGGAGAGCCGTTCTCAAGCTGAAATCTGTGGTTTTCTGCAGTTCTTCCACAGGCCCATACAGCTTTTCAAGAAAAGTGGTTGACAAAGGCCAGATCTCTTCTCTCAGCAGCTGATACGTACTGCAACATTGAATTATGTGCTCTGCGGTCTGTTCTGCTTCTCCACAAGGACACGCGGGCGATGTCGTAAGGTGGAACCGCCTGTACATGTGTTGGTTTAGTCTGTTGTGTCCAGTTCTGAGACGAAAAATGGTCACTTGCTCTGGCCTCGAGAGATGATGGTAGGCATCTTCTGATCGAGGTGTTCTATAGAGTGACTTGATGATAGTCTTCATCTCTGTATGGGTAACCATGTTTTCTGTCTGGTTCTCTTCTGCACCCACCTTTGCCATCTTGTCTGCTTCCTCATTTCCTTGGACTCCACAGTGTGAGGGGATCCACTGCAATGCTATCCGAAAGCATTTGATGGTTTGTAGTGCTTGTTCAAGTTGTGGCAGCTTACCTTTGGTGATAGCCTCAAGGACGGAGCGGGCATCAGATAAAAAGACAATCTGTGCAATAGGGTCTGCTGTTCTGCTGATGGTATTAGCTGCATGAACCAGTGCTTCGACTTCAGCTCTGTAGTTTGTGCAGTGTTTGCCTACTACCATATATATATATATATATATATATATATATATATATATATATATATATATATATATATATATATATATATATATATATATATATATATATATATATATATATATATATATATATATATATATATATATTAGGGATGAGGTTCGTGAGGATTTTCACGAACCGAACCGGTTCACGATACCGATGTTTGAACAACGAACTGGTTCACGAACCTTTTTAGTATGCTATTGTATGCGAGAAATTACTCCTAACAAAAAAAAATCACATTTAAAGGCAGGTGGTTTTACTGGCTAAATGGTAGAAAAGCACAAATAAAAATTCTGACAACAAATGTTAGAAAATAATATAAGATTCATAGCCAGCTAACGTCCATTCATGGTCATATTCGTAAATCACCACTCAGAGATTGCTTGACTATTAGCCCTTTCACCGAAAAATCCCTGAAAAAGTAAATTCTTTAAGATATAAAACTTACTCTGCTGAATATTTTGGAATTAATTTGACTTGAAGCTGTTGCTGCCTAAGGCAGCAACAGCTTATAGTCAAATTAATTTCAAAATATTCAACAGAGTAAGTTTTAAATCTTAAAGAATTTACTTCAACAGTTTTCCTGTATGGTTTTCCTAAAATTAGATATGGGAATACATCGGTGAAACAGTTAGCTTTGTGTATGGTTCACGAACCGCACGAATCCCATGCAAGCGAACCAACGAATGTTCGTTACAGCCCTACTATATATGTTAGCGGCGGTTTGAAGCAACTGATCTTTCTTTAACCCCTCTTTTGTCAACTTAACCCCCTAATGGTCAAGTTGGTAAAAAAAACGACCTCTGTAATGATCTGGAGAAATGTCCATTTGTAGGATAAGATAATATTTTCAAAAATTTACCACTGGAATGACTGGCTCGAGCCAGTCATTCCAGTGGTAAATTTTCAAAAATACTCTTCTTGGTCCGTAATTGGATACTTGCTAAGCAGAAATTTGAATTTTCTTAACCATTATACTTGTGATGAATGTCCGTTTGAAGGATAACAGAAATTTATTTAATTTTGTAAATTTTCGTTAAAAATTTACCAAAAAACAAAAATTTTGGGTGCAAAAATCCAAATTTCCTTGAAAAGTTATGGCAATTAAATGATTAATTGAAATAAATAGTATTTTGAGCACTAATGCGCTGTTGATACAGGGGGAGGTGAGGGGTGGGGTGGGGGTGGGGGGTGGGGTGTGTGTGTGTAAATATCTGCTTCTGAATAATTTGATATTGGGTCAAGAAGCGCATGCCCTAATTTATTTTTGTAGAGAGCAATTCTCGACGGCATAGTTAAACCTTTCTATAACCGACACCTGTCTTTGGAGTCATAAGATGGCGGTTCCTAAGACGAGTGGTCGTAAGACCACTCGTCTTAAGGAACCACCATTATTTGGTTTCAAAAGCTATTTACCATAGCGATTGCTATGTATTAAGCGACCCCTGTTTATGCTACAAACTCCCCACCCACCCACCCACCACACCATTCTTTTCTTGTTGACCACATAAATAAGGTGTCCGGTAATGGAAATCTCGTGTATATTCCTTGCATAAAGTTTATCATATACTGGCGCCATAGACTTGTCGTGAGAACATGTCTGCCATTGATTGCTATATATGCTACCAACTTTTCCACATCAATACCCATTTGCTTGTGATGAAGTGTGTCAAGCATGGTAATCCCGGGGGACAAATGGGTACATATATCATTGCCTCCTGAATGAGCGACTCAAGCCAAGCTAGTCAGACGACTAATGTCCACATGACGCCAGTAGCGAGCGTGCTAGGGGGGCAGTTAAGATCAATATAATTATAGGCCACATCTAATTGTATTGGTATAGTAAGATATAGATGTTTGGGTACATGGGAAGTAGTGGAGATGCGGGGTGGGATGAGGGTGGTGTAATGATGTCTATCATCAAGAAGGTATGATATGTAACGATATGTTCTCAGCATATACACATTTATCATATAAACAAGCCTTCTATCCCGTTCCATATATAGAGAATCTGGAACGAGGTCACTTTTCATATCACTATTATGGACCGAGTTGAAAATTACCAATTTGCACGAGCTTTAGCTAGTTTGAGATTTTATTTATCATATAAACCTGCAATTTCGAAATATTTGGCAATAGTTGCTGATGTGACTTTTATCTGATTTCTCATTGTTGATTTTCGTGAAATCGATACCGCCGCTGTGACGCACCACTACTTGATAACAGATACTGAATGCGCAGCAAAATATAGTGACAAACACAAAATCTGGAGATGTCAGCCGTAAACTACACTTTTCTTCTAAGATTATCTCAGAGCCACTGATAAACTGTCAAACGATGACATTTTACGATGACGTTTCATGAATGACAAATCGTAGTAAACAAATCGTAGTAAAACAGTACCGCGTAGTAATCCCTACGCGTCACGCTCACATCAATCGATGCTTTAATTGGTCGATTTAAATGGATTTGCGCATCCAACAGCCAATGAAAATACTCCGTTGAATATGGCACGTACTCTCATACCGAAACATATGGAAGGCTTGTTTATATGATAAATGTGTATATGTTGAGAACATATCGTTACTTATCATATAAACAAGGCCTTCAGCCCGTTCCATATTTCTCGATATGAACTCACGTGTTAAGTCAAGGAAAGATTTTCATTCGTTAGATAACACATAAGAAACATGATCATTGGTTATAGATAACGTTTCCTAGCGACGACGATGGAGAAAATGTCAACAAGACGGGATACGTTATGTTTTTAATTTGACGCAGAAATTTTCAAAAGTTCTATTAAAAGTAATTTCACGTCCGAAATAACGATGTTTTGTTTGTCATTATTTTTTGTGGCACATTCGTCAGAATTCTAAGTAAGTAATGCGTCACTGCGACGAGAACGAACAGCGCAACATGATGTGTTCAAACAGGTTTCAGCGATCGACTTTATTGGAAATTTGACACAATATCAGTTTATATGATACACAGAACCTAGATCTATGTCCCATTTCATGTCACTATTATCAAACTCGCTAAAGCTCGTGCAATGTGATAATTTTCGACTCGGTTGATAATTATGATGTGAAATGGTACCTCGTTCCAGATCCTCTATATACGTTGTCATTGATGCTTGTCTATTATCTAAACGCTGCTGTTTGAAACATGCTTTGGGTTTATCTGTACGCGATTTAAGTTCGGGTTTCATGTTCCGATTAATCTGTCAGACAAAATCTAAAACAAAATCTGATGTCGTAACTGGAATCTGACAAATGGTTAGTCTATCAAATTAATCTGTCAGTCAAAGTGGGATCCAACGTCTGCCGTGGAAAGTATTCACGGTCAGATTAATTGAAAACAGCGTTTTATTCACATTCTTATTGGTTATACATTCAGATTAAGAAATATACCCGCCCAACTCGTCAGATTCAACTTTACATATCAGATTTTCGACATCAGAGTTTTTGTTTACATATGACTAACACGACCAGAGTTTAAGGAACCAGAGACACCCATAAAACCCGTGATTTTTCGTTGTCTCCCATCACTCCCTATGCGGGTTCTCCATCGATTACCGGAATAACAAAATACATACCAAGATGAATAACTTTTGTGAGTTTTGTAGCTTTCCTTTATAACTAATAACGTATCTTGAGTCAGCCCTGCCCATTGGAAGACCGATTAGGGTCAGGTAGGGCTGTGTTTGCCCGTTATGTCACCACAAATATCTGTCACATTGGTCGATTGACAGTCAACGCAGATTCATTTTCAATTTCAACTTCTCAGAGAAGCTAATTTTCAATTTTTCCACTGCCAGGACGCTGTTGAAGGAGGACACCCCACCCCCTCCCACTCCACCCTATGGACCATCCCTAGAACGTACCCATGAAATATACCCACCATTGCGCAACCCGCTAAATAAAGTTATGAACAAGGTATCCCAGTCAAATTGCTTCGAAAAAAATGATAAATAGAGTTATAATATGCTATACCTTAGATAAGTAATACCAAGCATGCTATGTGAAAATGAAAAGTGACAAATTGCTGATCGATTTTGGCGACTGGTTTTTGTGGTATCGTCGACAAAGATCGATGCTCGCAGACGAGTTTGCCAATTAAGAAATTCCAAGTGCTAGCTCGATCGTTGTCTTGTTGTCAATCTTGATGCGTATTTTGTTTGAAGAGCAGGATGTTACTGATGTAGGCCTATTTATATTGATTGATCTACCTCATGTGAAATATAGACCACATTAGGAAAATACCATAGACAGTGAAATAAAGCGGTGTGTGAAATATGAGAGAAATACAGCTTTCTCAATGGAAAGGATTAGTGATACACAGGCATTTTGATGCAAAAAATGATTGAAATGTAGCCTTCTCTATGGGAAGTATGAGTGAAATACGACCCTCATTATGTGAAATATAATTGAAAAGACGGCCCCAACGGGCTGTTTTTGCTAAGCTCCGCCAACACTTCGCCGCGTTGGGATCGATAGATCCGTGAACTGTCTGACTATCAATTTCCAGAAAACTAAATAGTAAAGGCGTACAATTTATACAACAACGCCTATCCCGTCATTAAATTAAGCGTTCATGACTAACTTAGCTATGTCATTCATGACGTCGTTGATTACGACGCCATCTTACACGTCACGTAGTTGATTCATTCGTATCTCGCGAGATGTCCTTCGATACGAGATCGAGAAAAGTATCTCGTATGTATTGAGTAGCCATTGGCGCAGTGATTTCCACCAGAATATGGTGGTAGAGAGAATTGAAACTTAAAAGGACACGAGCGCTCCTCTCCTCATACCTGACAATATTAATTCACGTAAAACGAGATGATATAAAGCCTATAGTAGTCTGTATGACAAGTAGTTAACAGAAAAATAGTCCCTCTGAATTCGTCGTAAAATTCAAATCTGTCGCTCACAAAATGAGGTCAAGAATTTGTTGACATTGCGTAGATGCTGATATCACACGAACCACTGGATGGATCGAGTCGATTTTAATGTGTGTATCAAGCTATTGATACAGAGGTTAACATGATAACAAAATCAACACGATCCACAATGGTGCTTTTACAGTCCACTACGGAGATAGACTGGGTCCCGATCTGTCTGGTATCCGAAGTTGAGTCTGTATAACAGTCTAATCGTTGTGATGACGTAATAAGATGGCCGGTCACTACATTAGAGGTGTATTCTCGAAGAAGCCACGCCTCTATTTTTAGATTCTTAGTAGTTTATGAGATCATATGATGGATGGATAAACTGGAAATGCGCATTATGTATGAGTGAAGTACGAGCCTCTTTATGGGAAACATTAGTGAAATAAACACAATTTTTGGAAGTAAGACATACACCATATAGCATAGATTTGCTTTCATTGAATATTGCGGTTCCCACTGGTGGCTTATGCTATTTTGGTTCATTTTATACTAAGGCAACAATAACGCATTGCTTTGTACTACTACAGCTAGTATATGACGTCATACTCAATTACGTCATATGTAGGTTGACGTCGCAATCATAATGTGCAATGGGAATATGAATGACGTGGCTAAGTCCGTCATAAACTTTTAAAAGTTAGTCAGTTGTACGAATTGTATGTCTTTATTATTTAATAAAAAGTCTGTTGAATATTTTGAAACTAATTTGGCTGAGCTACTATAGGAAATTAGTTTCAAAATAGTCAACAGCTTACCTGTATACACTACTGGGCAAAAAAATGAGGCAAACATGATTTAACATATTTTTTTATGATTACTCTTTCATGTTAATAAATACAGGTGAAATTAGTGACAATTTTACATAATATCGTATGCATTGTCTGTGTGCAGGGTACCTTTTAGTATGGGATAGCTTTTCCCTTGTTCTTCTTCAGAAATCTCATCCGTTTGAGCAAGCTGTCTGAAAGCCTTTTACAGTGTGCTGCATCAATGCTGTTCCATTCATATCTGACTGCTTCCCACAACTGGTCAGTGCTCCCAAATTTTCTGCCAACCAGTTTGGCCTTGATATGCGCCCATATATTCTCTATGGGGTTAAGATCTGGTGACTGTCCAGGCCAAAACATCACCGACAGAGAATGCCGCTCAAACCATGACTTTGTTGTTTTGCTGTGTGTGCCGGGGCATTATCTTGTTGAAAAATCGCTTTTTGTCTTTTATTTCCACTACACAACTTGTTCAGGCTTGGAAGCAACCCCTTTTCTAATATGTTTTGATACTCCTTTGCATTAATGGACTTTTCACATTGCACAAGGTCGCCAACACCAGATGCAGAAAACACACCCCATACCATAATTCCACCATCTGGGTTATATTTTTCACCTGACCTACGAAGACAGCGCTCTGGAGCATCTGTACACAGCTCAAAACGTGACTCATCACTCCAGAGAACACGCTAACACCACTGAGAATCATGGTCACGATAAAGTGCCTAAGTTCTGAGTCTGTCTGCAACGTTCTTTGTGGACAGCAATGGTTTCTTAGCACACCGCTTTGATGAAAAACCAGCTTCCTTGAGCCTCCTTGCAATTGTTCTTCTTGAAACAGCCTTATTTTGTGAATTTCTGAATTCTTCTGCTAATTTGGTGAGAGTCTTTTTACGATTCTTCAGAACAGTCATTTTTAGCCTTCTTTCATCTCGACATGGTGTCACTTTAGCTCGTCTAGAACCTGCTTTCCGGGCAACAGAACCTGTCACTTGAAATGTGTGGCCAATTCTCTGTATTGTAGACAGTGGAATCTGAATATCCTCAGACTTTAGAATTTTCTTAATCTCAGGATATGACTTTCCAGCTTGACGAAGACCTGCGATCCGGCTTTTGACTTCAACAGGTACATGGAATTTAGCCTTTTTTGAAGACATTTTGAATCAAAAATAACAACTTCACTCTTCAGGCACAGTGTGGTAATACACAGAGATTACAGAAATGGCTAATGTCTTGTCACCTCAGTCAGCGTAACTCAACTAGCTTGCTAGTTTGGTTAGTTAATTCACTTTAAATCCTGAACACAGAGACGCACTATTTGTCTTCTGTGTATGCATGTAGGTCTAATATAGAACAAATTAGCTCACTCAGCAGTGGAAAGCAGTCAGACATGAATGGAACACCATTGACGCAGCACAATGCAAAAACTTGCAGACAACTTGCCCAAATGGGTGAGTTTTGAGACAAAAACAAATAGGGAAAGGCTATCCCATACTAAAAGGTACCCTGCACACAGACAATGCATACAATATTACGTAAAATTGTCACTTATTTCACCCGTATTCATTAACATGAAGAGTAATCATAAAAATATGATCAATCATGTTTGCCTCATTTTTTTGCCCAGCAGTGTAGTTACCTTGATATTGGCATTCTGAGAATTCAAGGTTCGAGCAATCTCAACACGGGCACAGTGTGGGCGAAACTTAGCTATAACTGGGCGTGGCATAGCTAAAAGTGGATTAATCCATTGTGAGTGTCTGGTCGATACGATGGCAACATGTAAATTGACAATCAATGGTTATCCAGAGATACAGTAATTTACAACCGAGGATGCGACAGTTAATAACTTTCTTCTATATAAAGTATCGTCTAGGATACCCATTTATCTCCCACCAGGGTATATTGTAGAAGGCAAATTAGTTAAAAAATTCAACGACATGTTTAGTAAATTGTGAATTCATCAAAAACACGCAGTTCATGTACTTTGTTGACAGGCTTCCCGATTTTCGTGATAGAGCTACGCATAGATATGGATATACTGGCTCGATCACTCATTAGGGCCTCAATAGCGGAATTTCAGAGTTAAATATTTTCTCACCGGTCTCGTGTATATGAGAATATCATATTACTAATAAAATCTTATTTTTGTTGCAAATTCCATTTCCTAGTCGAATAAAATGTCATATTAATACAGGCAACCAAATTGTATTTACGATACAAATATATAAATTCAAGTCATGAGTGTCTGCTTCTGCTTCTGCTTGCCAATTAGTAGCCATTATGATACTGTAGAGAACACGAGGCAACATTTATATTCCGTCTCTCTTCTGACTACTGAAAAAGAGTACTGACCCGGTATTGCGGCACGGTTTTAATAAATCGTGGTGGTTGCACCGGGAAAGTAGCCAGAAGAATGAGAAGAGCACTGAGAAACGTCACGATATACTGATAGTTGTTGATACGGGTTGATAAGATGCCAACATGAAATGAAAGATCAACGGGAAATAAATGCAGAGAGAAGAATGTATCTTCCTAAATATTAAACACTTCGCCCAAATACACATAAAATGTATCCACTTTTCAATGCAAAACCCCCCCAAAACAATAATGTGGAACCACACAGGTCTATTTTGGACTATTAATAATTATATGTAAAATGTTTCAAAATACAAACAGATTGTGGGTTGAACCAGTCTATAATGCTATATAAGTAATTGTTATGTATTGAAGTGTCTATAGAATTGTGTGTGAAACCACACCGGTCAAGACTTTAAATAATGGTATTAATGTGTTCGTATTGTACTGTACTGGAACAGATTGTGTGTGAAACCATACCAATCTAACTGTAACGTGTACGTGTATATGTATGTGTGTATGTGTATGTGTGTATATATAATACAATGCAGACTGGTGTGGTTTCACACACAGCTTGTTGATGATAGCATACAGGTCGGTGTTACAAGCAGCTTGCGTGTTGAGCCACACCGACCTGTATGCCTGGTGTGAAAACTTGATTGTGATAATAGTAAATCAGTTATTTGCCACAGTATTGTGCCACAAATAGATTGCGTGTGACACCACACTGTGTGTGAAACCACACCAACCTGTGTTAAGTATAAACCGTGTGTGAAACCACACCAGTATATGTGTTTTTGATAAGATGTCAGGTGTGTAACATATACTAAAGCTGCACTACATACAGTCATGACAGTATGAACATCTAGGACTAAATACATTTGGATGTATATATGGATAGATGTATATATTTATATATACCTATATATTGTAAGTATACCACGGTTCAGATCACTACTTTTCGGAATGAGCTGTGACCCTTGTAAATAAAACAAGAGTGTACATAAAGTTTGGAACATTCGCAAATCAAATGATCTGTATAACAGGCATATAGACTTTTGTATACTCCAACATGTTAGTGGAGAAGCAACTAGACTTGACAAGCTAGGACCGGGTGACAGACTACACCAAGCGTAATTAACTTTCAGCTGTAAACCATATCACATCAATAATAGCTATCTGTAAATATATTGACATCATTATGAATAAGTTTAGAAAGAAGAAATGACAGATTATGTAATTACCGCCGTGTATACCTTGCCATACCTATCGCTCCTACAAATGTATGCACGTCTCAGCGAGTGGGTGGGGGCAGCAGTAGTAGTAATAGTAACTACAGCAGGCATATTACCGGCCGTCATCATCATCATCATCATCATCATCATCATCAGTTTACGACCACTACTATCATCACTTTTATTTATATCATTAAAATGCGATTTAATTATCTATATGACATATGTAACCGCCATTATATGTATATTTCAAGTATAATTGTTTCGTACAGTTCTGAAGAAGTTACCGAATAAACTTGAAATTGAAATTGAAATTGAGCAGGGCATTTCCATGAAAAGTCTTATACACTTTCAGAAAACTTTTGATTTGCATGCCTCAACACATCTTATATGTGTAATAACACAACATGTTTCAACGCTTGCAGACTAAATTTTATGAAAACTGATTTTATTAGTTGTAGGTGTTACAATGTACAAAATTCCATTTATTGAATGTATCAATAATTAATTGCCTCACACAGCCTAATTTTCTTGTGCATTAGGGTTGTCTATACTGATACTATATCTTGACAGCTTGGTCTAATAGATCTTCCAGAACTAAAAGCCCCACATCTATCCTATTTTAGTCAGGAATGGGTATGCTTGTGCGATTATTGCGTTGAGTGATCGCAATCGATTATTGAAAAATAATCGTGATTACTCGCTTAATCAGCATGGATACAAATTACCGTCCATAACAACAAAAGAATATCAATGACGAAAATTGCAATGGTGTTTAGAAAAGTTAATTTACAGGGCAAGAGAAGGCTATTTTTGAAAATGTATCGCTGGAATGCCTGGCTCGATTCTCGAGCCAGCCATTCCAGTAATACATTTTCTCTTGCCCCGCAAATTGACATATTGTACATTCACTAAGCAAAATGTTGTTTTTCATAAACTATCGCATTAAAAAGTAATTGAAAGTTAGGTTTTGAAATATGTTATGCAATAGAAAATAGTCGCGGTTATTCGATTATTTAATTTCTAATCATATAAATTCACGACTTAAAAACATAATTGCGATTTTCGATTTAGTCACATAATCTCGCAAGCCTAGGAAAGGGTAATAAATTATGATAGTGTAGCCAGCCTACTTATGCAACGTGAGTCACAAAAATAAGAATTTCTTTAGATGGTCCGGCTTCTCAATTCAAAAACATATTAATCTTCGTTGAACTGAAATCTCTCTGTGAGAAGTATGATGTACAAATAAGTTGAAATTTCTTGGCCACTTCGTACAGCAAAGGCCCTGTTGATGACATATGTTGCTCGGTAAAGTGTGTAGCAGCTATTGAGTCAGAAACAGAATGTGCCCATGTAACTACTAACTAATGTGGCCAGCTTCATAGTGACTATGAGTGCAATAGCATTAAAGTCACTGAAATAAAATAATCGAAAATTGATAATAAAAAAAATAGAGCATTAATCGACTCTAGCTAAGATCTTCGAAGATTCCACTGCAATCCTGGGGATGGCCAGAGGGCACTACACGAAGGGAGAGATTGAGAAGCCATTTCACTTCATCTTGATTAGCGATGTCAAAGCGGATTAGGATAAAGGTATTCTAAGCAATTCTATAGGAGACTGGTGTGTTGTTGTGTATGGTGGTATCATTTATCTAGGGGAGATTGAGGATTAAGGTAATTCACCTTTCCAGAGTATACAACCATCATCTGACCTTGTATGACGTCATAATCAACCCAGCGCGTGTATGATGCCGTCATAATCATTACGTCACAAAGGGTTCTATATAGACCGTCACCAAATCTCAAATGGTCCGACACGTTGTAGGCTATGAATGGCATGTCTCTGTAATTCTTTGCTATTTAATAAACATGCTGTTGAATATTTTGAAACAAATTTGACTGGGCGCTGTTGCTGCCTTAGGCAGCAACAGCACCCAGTCAAATTAGTTTCAAAATATTCAACAGCTTACCTGTGTAGCTTTTTGGAAATTGATAGTCAGGGTGGTCAGAGATCGATCGATCCCAACACGAGCGAGGTGTGGGTGAAGCTTAGCTAGAGATGGGCGGGGCATAGCTAAAAATGGAAAGGTCCATTGAGGTTGATGACCATCAGGTTTTTGTTATGGTACCAGCGGGAAATCAGTGAAAATGCTCCGCTTCGCCAGATGAGATATTCTACACAGAAAAAAGCTGGTTGAACGATTGAAGCCACCCTCCGTTATAAACCACCGTGCATCTTCTAGCTTTCTCAATTTCTAACTTATAAGTGACACTACAGGAGGATTTTCATACTAAGTCCAACGCTTAAGGAATCTAAATCTTTTCCTCCAGCTGAGGAGTGCCTATAAATTATTTTATGTTAGCGGACATTGTGTAAGGCGAGTCGCATTAACGTGAGTCACGCTGATTATAACATTTTTACTTGCTGTTTATAGAATTTCAGTTCACTCCCAATAATTTTTCAAACCTCATTTATTAGCAAGACTACTGATCGTATTGATTGTTTTCTGTCGTTCTTTGTCCTAGGAAAAATTACGATGGAAACAAATAGGATTTTTATGTCGTCCTTTGACTGTAACGCGAGTCACGCTGTAATTAAATTTAATTAAAGCCCTGATTTTAATCAGATATGATTATTTATTATATCATTTTGTAGATTATGCCAATGTGTTCCAGCACACACCAGATAGGAGGCTAAAGCTAATATCATTCATTGTCATTTTTAAATTTTAATTTCTGAATTGGAATAAAATGTAACGCGTGTCAGCGTGGAAATGCCCTTTGCTGCTGTCACCAGCAAGCAGCTTGCGTCGATGTGTCAAAATCTGAAAATATCCGATCAGGTACACTGGCACTTTACTAGGGCTGTAACGAACTTGGTTCGGAAAATCGCAAACCAAGGGAAGACGAACCATGGTTCGGTTCGCTTGCATGGGATTCGTGCGGTTCGTGAACCATACACAAAGCTAACCCTTTCACTGATGTATTCCCATATCTAATTTTAGGAAAACAATACAGGAAAACTGTTGAAGTAAATTCTTTAAGACATAAAACTTACTCTGTTGAATATTTTGAAATTAATTTGACTATAAGCTGTTGCTGCCTTAGGCAGCAACAGCTTCAAGTCAAATTAATTCCAAAATATTCAACAGAGTAAGTTTTATATCTTAAAGAATTTACTTTTTCATGGATTTGTCAGTGAAAGGGCTAATAGTCAAGCAATCTCTGAATGGTGATTTACGAATATGACCATGAATGGAATCTTATATTATTTTCTAACATTGTTGTCAGAATTTTTATTTGTGCTTTTCTACCATTTAGCAAGTAAAACCACCTGCCTTTAAATGTTATTTTCTGTTAGGAGTAATTTCTCGCATACAATAGCATACTAAAAAGGTTCGTGAACCAGTTCGTGGTTAGGACATCTGTATCGTGAACCGGTTCGGTTCGTGAAAATCCTCTACACTTTACTGAACTCAAGTCCTTGGCGGTCGCGACAACGAGCCCCATAGTGAGGGTATGCTGTTTAGTTATCTAGCCAATATAAACGATATCAATGATTTCGCGTGGTATTCGCTGATTGGCTGCCGCAGATGATCAGCTGCATATATAGGCTCCAGAAGGCACACACGTTGCTTTTGGTCATTTGAAGAGAAATTGATTATGATCATATGATGTCATTCTTGACTAAAGGATAGGATCCTCTCTATTGAACATGTGTTGATCTGAGGTGTAGAATGATGCTATGAGTTGATTAGGTGTGTGGTTCTGAACTAAATACAAACAAGGCAAATCAATAAATTGATATGTATGCTCCCCGAAGGCATACTCTGCAGAAAAACTGAATGGATACCCCCGAAGGCATATGCTTCAGTGAAAGGTTTGGAACTGTGGCTCAGACAAACATTTTCTGTGATATTCAGTCGACCATGAAAAGTAGGTCAGCATGACTTTCTTTTGATACTCCGCACACCTTCTCCCTAAGATGTATCCACATACCAAGTTTGGTGAGCACGTTTGCAAAAGTCTTGAAACTATGGCACGGACAAACATTTTCTGTGATATTCAGTCGACCATGAAAATTAGGTCAGCATTGCATAATTTTGACCTACTTTTCATACTCCGCATACCTTCTCCCTAAGATGCATCCACATACCAAGTCTGGTGACCATATGTGAAAAAGTCTTGAAACTATGCCTCGGACAAACTTAAATATGGTGAACGGACGGACGGACGGACGGATGAACGGACAGACAAAGCGGCGACTATATGATCCCGCGAAATTTTTTTCGGGGAGCATAAAAACTGTTAGCATACAGTCAGGTCATGAATGTGTAGATGTAAAGCAACAACGACATGATCGTTAGTGTAGATATCTTATCTCACGTGAACAACTCAAAGAGAACAACACGGAAGACATACAGTAGATTATTACGATATTACTAAACTATCACAAGGAACCTTTCCAGTTTATCCATCCATCATATGACGTCATAATTAACTACCTGGCGTGTAAGATGACGTCATAATCAATGACGTCAGGAATGACGTCGATAAGTTCGTCACGAACGCATAGTTGGTGAGGGACTAAGGGTTGTTGCACGAATTGTATGTCTATTTAATAAACGTGCTGTTGAATATTTTGAAACTAATTTGACTAGGCGCTGATGCTGTCATTAGTTTTAAAATATTCAACACCGTGCCTGTATAGTTTTCTGAAAATTGATAGTCAGTGATTTCAGGTATAGATCGATCCCAACACGGGCGAAGTGTGGGTGGAGCTTAGTTAGCGATGTACGGGGCATAGCTAAAACTGGATTCCTTCATTACTTGAAACCAAAACGGTTTAGCTATGCTCTTACAATTGTTATTACTGATATCGGTGTTCAGATTAAAGGATAACTAATCTAAACTCTTGATAGCTATTCAGGTGATCTCATATGCCAGTCAAAAACTATGCAGGTAATGTTAAGCTTTTCATCATGTCGCTAAAGAGAGATATTCAAGCTTTAGTAGCTAAATGTTGCTACATTTCTACAGCCTATGATGGCTGTCATGATTTACTTTTCAACCAATCAGAAAAGTCCTAGCGTGCCTGCTTCGGGATATAGCTCAGTCATAGAGGCGCCAGCTATAGTTTGGCAGTGTGGTATAAAAGCAATCATACAGGTAAGTGGTTGAATATTTTGAAGCTAATTTGACTGGAAGTTGTTTCTGCCATTGGCAGCAACACTTCCAGTCAAATTAGTTTCAAAATATTCAACGAGATGAATATTACATAACAAAGAATGTAATGGATTGGCACTTACATGACATCACACACTATCGCTTGAGGAGACAAAATGTTGGCGATCACTGTTCAGCATTTGCGCGATATTACAAAGCAGATAATTGTGATACGGAAACGGGAATGTGACAGGATATGAATGATCTGGAATCTATAAACCATAATCTATCGGTACAGCATAACATTTGAAATGAGATTAGCATCGCTTTAAGGTATTGCTGTGATATGTAAGAAGGAGTTGAGCCGTAGACGTCCTAATAGCACATATTGGGTAAAATTATCCAATATAAATTATGAATATGAATGGAAACTCCAGCCAAGACAAATGCTATGTAATAGCTATATAGGCCCTATAATTACCAAGACCGGGAATGTGATTTGGTTAATGGGCAATAACATCTCGCAGGCAATTAGTTTCAAAATATTCAACAGCTTACCTTCAGGTTTGCCTTGATATTTAAATTCTTGTAACATCAGATTTCAAAGATTAAAATCGATTCCAACGTGCGTACAATGTGGGCGGAATTTAGCTAGAAATGTACCCTCCATTGCTTTTGCAAATATAAGCAAAGGAACGAATTGGCGGATGGACAGACGGGTGGATGGATGGAGTGACAGACTGACTGACGAAACAAACGTCGGAAACGAGCGAACGACCAAATGAATGAATAAATCAACTAATCAACGAACGAACGAACGAACGAACGATCAAATGAAAGAAAGGACGAACGAACACACAAAGGAATGAACGAAGTAACGAATGAACAAACAGAAGGAACGAACTAGAAAAATAACTTAGGACAGATATGGTACGTATAATTTCTTCTGTTGGACATTCTCTCTTTTCTTTGAGCTCCCGAGTTTAATAGTAACTAAGCATCAGAAATTGAGTTACGTTTACTAGTGTGTTACAATTTTAAACAGAATACGTGCGAATTGATCAATTTTTAACGGTGTCAAAGTCTAGACTGACAATAATTTAATTTACTGACAAAGTCAGAAAATAATGAAGTAGACGGCGAGGATCGGAATAAGTTACTGGTCAGAAATGTGATACTAGCACGGATTAACCTGTCCCAGCATCCCCATTAAGCAATCTGAGTTTTACAAGTTCTCGCTACCCATCAATATATTATCACGTCTGCTGATTTATTACCAGAGCTTCTAGAAGGCGTGTGTTTATGTCGTCGCGGTTACCACGTGAGTGTCGGAAAGGTGGATAGTAATTTGATTAGGCGGTTTTGCGTTCTTCGTCCCAGGGATAATAATTTTTGTAGGAATTTGTACAACTGGCCGGAAATAACTACGTTCAGGAATGTATTCCCCTGTGTATTCAATACTAAAAGGAGACGGCTATAGCTGTCATGTACAACATTTTCAGGTGATGATGATTGAAATATAAAATCCTTTGAGTGTGTATAAATAGCCTAAGCCTATATATCGCTTTCCATTAGAAAAGTGCTAGTTAAACACGTAATGAACAGTCTATCTGTCCGTCATATGGCGTCATAATCAACTACGCGACGTGTATGATGACGTCATAATCAATGACGTCATGAATAACGTAGATAAGTACGTCACGGCTGCACAATTGGTGATGGACGAAGAGCTGTTGTACGAATTGCAGCCTATGTCTTTACTATTTAATAAAGATGCTGTTGAAAACTAATTTGACTGGGCGCTGTTGCTGTCATAGGCAGCAACAGCACCCAGTCAAATTAGTTTAAAAAATATTCAACACCTTAGCTGTATAGCTTATTGGAGATTGATAGGCAGGGAGGTCAGGCAACGATCGATCCTAACGCGAACGAGGTGTGGGTGGAGCTTATCTAGAGATGGTTGGGGCATAGCTAACACAGGAAAGGGCCATTATATGTTGCACCTGGTATTGGGACCTGTGAAGTATATCAACACACTACAGCTTATGTTTTGGTATGAGATTAAAACGCATTCGTGAAGTATTGAGGGAATGCGACTCACACACAATTTGTACTAGCATGCTAATGACCTAGATAGATAGTTTATTTCACAGTAGGCCCATTCTGGCCTTGCGTGTAAATTACATAATATAAGTATGTGGCAGACACTGACCGTATTCCATATTACACTTGTAATTAGGGTTCCAAGCAGCTCCGCTTGGAACACTTTAGAAATTGTACGGATTATTATTATTATTATTATTATTATTATTATTATTATTATTATTATTATTCACTATTATTATTCCTTTTCCACTGGCTTCTTCCTCAGATCCACAAGGTCAGCGTTTTTTAAATGTAGTTCACCATGTGTAGGGATGTCCACAGATGAGGGTTTGAAAGGGTTCATAAATGACTGAGATATGAGCGACCCAAATTACTACATAACATAGAGCAAATAGAGGTGCTCTTAATAGAGAGGTCAGATATGTTACAGTTTTCGCCGTGGAGTAAATTTATGGTGATAACTTGA
Organism: Chaetoderma sp. LZ-2023a; assembly: GCA_034401795.1. NCBI lineage: Eukaryota > Metazoa > Mollusca > Caudofoveata > Chaetodermatida > Chaetodermatidae > Chaetoderma > Chaetoderma sp. LZ-2023a. The sequence continues at coordinate 183,930,474 of CM067370.1, read as the reverse complement.
TGATTAGTTAGTGATTACACACAGCTATATTACACTGAATTAATTTCAAGCTGAAAGTTGCTATTGTCTTCTAACTGTCGGTGACTGTCAGTATCACTAAAAATGACCAGCGAAGTGTGGGGGGAGCTTAGCTACTGATTGGCGGGGCAGAGGTAAAACTGGAACGGTCCATTCACCGGTCCTAACTGTTTGTGTCTGAGCATCGCGTCATCACAATTGCCATTTCCAGTTTTAGCTATGCCCCGCCCATCTTTAGCTAAGCCTCATCCACACTTCATCGTGTTGGGATCGATCGATCCCTGAACACCCTGATTATCAATTTCCAGGAAACTATACAGGTAAGCTATTGAATGTTTTGAAACTAATTTGGCTGGCTGCTCTTGTTGCCTATGCAACAGCGCCCAGTCAAATTACGGTTTCAAAATATTCATCAGTAACGTTATTAAATACTAAAGACATACAATTCGTACAACAACGCTTAGTCCGTCATCAATTAAGCGTTCGTGACCAACTTATCTACGTCATTTATGACGTCATTGATTATGACGTCATCCTACACGTCACATGGTTTATTATAACGTAATATAATTGACGGATAAACTGGAAAGATCCATTGTCCGTGGTGGCGATTCTATAGCGCGTCATGGCGGAAAATCCATAATCACGTGATACATATTAACGGAAAGGACGAGTAAAAACTTAAGCATGATATTGGACCTAGGCGCTGGATATACCTATATTCGCTGTACTCAACTGACAATTTTCCGTGGAGCAAATTTACTTGCGCAGTGGCGAAAATGTGCTCTACGCAAACGTATTATCTATCAGTATGGAAGGAGTAGAAACACGATATCGCCTAAATTGTACAATCTTGAAAGGTGAATAATAGCAGAGTTCACCTCCCTATGTCCCGCGTATTCATATTTTTCAACACGTGACCTAATTCACGAAACTTGTCACACGTTTTGGCTCCTGTCTCCGGCTTTTTTCGTGCTCTATTTTTTTTCGGGAAATACCAGTGGAATAAAAACTATTCTTTATGGAACCTAAGTTTTCTCCCAGACGAATACCAGTATAGGCATTTTCTATAGAATCATTCCTAAGACATTTAGCATTGTGCATTTTAGGCAGTGCGGCATTACCATTTAACTTCGAAAGTCTGAAAACGTATTTACTATTTAATAGAAAAAATTCCAGTTAAATATAGAAATTAAATTGACGGGGATGATGGCAGCAACTGTGTTTGAAGGCGCTGTTCTTTTCCTTCCTATTCTTTTTTAATCTGTTTACATCGTTTTTCTCCCCTACATCTCTCTCTCTCTCTCCCTCTCTCCCTCTCCCTCTCCCTCTCTCTCTCTCTCTCTCTCTCCCTCTCCCTCTCCCTCCCTCCCTCCCTCCCTCCCTCTCTCTCTCTCTCTCTCTCTCTCTCTCTCTCTCTCTCTCTCTCTCTATCTCTCACCTCTTAATTTATTGTTTCTCTCTCACCTCGGTTTGGTGTTCTCAATCATTGGCTGCTTATAATAATTCTGTAGGGAGAGGGCAAATCTAAGTTGCAAGAACTTGTGCCCGATCCCATTGTGCAATTGTTACAATAAAATATGTTTAAATCAAATCAAACAGGTCCATGTTAAAACTTTCACATTTATTTACCTTGAAACGGAGATTCGAGTTGGGTGGGGGGGGGATTGGGGTGGGGGGGATGGGGGGGGATTCTGTATTCAATAAGCTAAGTCACCTAAAGATTAGATTTCTGCCAAGGACATAACTGTTGGATGCACTATGCCTCTCAAACAACTTGTAAAATGGCTTCCGGTGAAATAGGCCCTGTAACTGCTGGATTTGTGTTACTGGGAATACAATTATGGACACGATCGCTTAATATCCTGAGGAATCTTGGCATCGTCCTTTTCTAGTTTTATTAATCTTTTCACCGTTTTTCCGCGTAACCCATCATTTCAACCCAATAAGCCGCACGCGGTTTTTTTTGCTTTCGGCATGTCAAATAATATTGCAGTCAGAAATTTGCAAAACACGTCCTTGCCATTCAACTACACCAGGCTGAGAGTGATGTAAGCACAGCCTGGAGGGAGCTTAATTTCTGGTTACAGGAATCATCGCTAATGAACAAAATAGTTTGGTACCACGCTGAGAGCTATTGCCAGGGGCGGATCTAGGAGGGATCCAAGGAGCCAATACCACCCCCACCTCCCCGGCAAAGCTTTTACCTTTTTTTTTGCTAAGATATTTTTTATATTGAAACTTTTCGTGATAAAGATATTGCGCCTAGTAAGACACATGCTTCTCCCCAACCCCCAGTTAAAGTTTTATTCAAGGAGCAGTCCAGGCAAGCTAATTGTTATGTCAACATATGTATATATGCATGTGATTTGGGCCTCTAAGGGTGTGCGGATTTGGCAATTTTATGTTCGGCCATTTTGGTGTGAATGTGTACCTTTGAACAATGTGAGTTGCAGAAAAAATTTGCTATAGTGTTTATACCGTAACATTGTCATTAATCACTTTTATATGTTAAGCATACTGATGGTTGCTGTTGAATGTATTATACTCGTTTGGTCGAGATCCATTGGATACCTAGGAGCCGACTGTTACGTCGATGAATTGTATTGTTTAATCTATGCAATCCAAATTTGGCGCAGCGATTATGTACGTGACACAGTATTTTGCCCAGATTACAATTCTAAATAGGTGCCAAAGTACGATAGTGAAATTCATACGACAAGGTCAACCATCAGTGCACCTTCCCGCGTTGACGTATCTTGGGGGAAATATATACCTGGCGTTACCAGCCAGAGGGCATGTTTTAAGAGTCGATTTGGCTGAATACTGAAATGGCGTCAATGCTGGAACGGTGTTCTCGTAGTACAAAATTATATAAGATACATTGTCTTGGTTGACTTGTTTAAAAATTGTGGGCGAAGCAGGTCCGAACCGGTCTCTGCAGAGGTCTCGAGGGATGTCTATTTGCAGCTTAGGAGAGGACGACTTTCGAAGATTTACCACTGGAACGACTGGCCTAGTAACCAAGCCAGTCGTTCCAGTGATACATTCGGGGAAACAGTCTTCTCATGACCTGCAGATGGACATTCAATGAGCAAATATTTTGAAATTTTGATACAATTATTCACCAAACGGCTAAAAGAAAAGATGTAATGCACCAATAATAATAATAATAATAATAATAATAATAATAATAATAATAATAATAATAATAATAATAATATCTAAGTATTTACACTTGGCTTCAAGTGCAAGTAACCAGACATATCTCTCTCTCTCTCTCTCTCTCTCTCTCTCTCTCTCTCTCTCTCTCTCTCTCTCTCTCTCTCTCTCTCTCTCTCTCTTTTGTTTTACATATTTTATTGTACTGATAATACAACGGGATTGGGCACAAGTTCTATCAACTAAGCTGGGCCCTCTCCCTACATAATCATTAAGACGGCAAAATGCGAAAAATAGTTAAATACAAACGTATATACAGTAAAGAAATTATGATGAATATGAAAGTAGCGAGAGAGAGAGAGAGAGAGAGAGAGAGAGAGAGAGGGAGGGTGGGAGGGAGGGAGAGAGAGAGAGAGAGAGAGAGAGAGAGAGAGCCCTTTCTCCGAGATCTAACAATACTCACCATTCTATTACTTCTGATACAGCTAGCCTGGATAGCTGGGCCCTAGGACTATAGACTAAGTACGCCTTACCGACTCCTGGAACCGGATACTCGGCTCCAAACTACCGAGTACCCGTTTGTCATGAAGCTCATATTGTTTGCATAGCCACCAAACAAGAGATACTCATGGCTTGCCTACGTGGGGCTGGGAGGCTGGGTCCATAACAGAATGGTAAGTGTTGTTAGATCTCGGAGAAAGGGAAATTGAAATTTCCTTCATTCTCCTTCGATCAATACTCACCATTCTATTACTTCTGATATACACCAGATTTAGACAGTAACCTGGTGGAAAGGGGCAAGCCATCAATTGCTACTTTTACCACTTGGAGAAAGAGCTAGACTTAAACTTGATCAATGGAGACCTTTTTAACGGAACCTAATCACTGCCCCCCCCCTCCCTCTTTTCTCCTAAGAAAAGAGAGAGCACTCACGAAGATGCATCTCGCCTGACACACAAATATGCCAAGAGGGTTAACTGCTCTTTGCATATATTAGCCTGGGAATGAGCATGAATATATAAGATGAATGAACATGATATATAGACATAATACAAAAAACTCTCAATCTTGAATTACCTCATGATATTTGGATTCTTGACGTGGAGCCTCCGACCATTCACTTGTCCGGCGATCAGTGACACAATCTGGTTGACATCCTCTCGCACGACCATGTCTGCTTCTAAATTCTTTCTTACAAATGCCAAAAAAGGGAGAAGAGCATTGTGGTCGTATAACTATCGTTTCAAAACAACTAAAGCGAGTGGATTGGCGGAGTCTGACACATCCCTCATATAGTAATCCATGAAAGAGGACTCAACAGTGCCATTGTGCCATAGCCATGCTGTCCTCTAATGGAACACCATTGTAAAGGGCGGTCGAGGCGGCTATTCCTCTAACGTCGTGTGCCCTTGCACTTTGCACCTGGTGCCCAGTCGCAATCTCATGGGTAGTCTGAATACATTCGACTAACCAACGAGAGATAGAATCCATGGATGCGGCGCCATATGGCTTCTTATGGCAGATCCACAGATGTCTGTCATTCGACCGTAACGAGTCTGTCCGTTTTTGTACTTAGTCAAAGCACAGACTGGGCACCAGACACTGGCATCACGATCAAACCTAGTTAGTTTCGGTATAATGATCGATTTGCCGGGATATCTCAAAGATTGATTCTTAGACATAAACTCTGCTCTTGGCAGTAGACGCAGACCCTTTCCGCAGACAAATCAGTCCCTCGCTGCTGAAAGTGCATGTATCTCACTGTGCCTTCTAGCTGAGGAAGCTGCCAATAGAAAGACCGCCTTTAGAGTCAAATGCTTTAGACTAGCTGAACGCAACGGTTCGAAAGGGTGCTTGGCCAGTACATTAAGCACTAAAGATAGACTCCAGGCTGGAATGACTACCGGTTGTCTCGGTCGGAGATTGCTCATTCCCTTCACCATCACATTCAACTGGGCCACCTCTGGACTATCCCTGTTGGCTAGACAAGGGATAACTGATGCCAAAGCTGACTTGTATCCAGCAATTGTGACATGAGCTAGTCCTGAAAAGAACAGCTCACAGAGAAAGTCTTCTATTTGCTGAATAGTGGATTGAAAGGTATCAATACCCTTTTCTTTACACCAGTCTGCAAATCTGTTAACCTTGTTGTTATCTGACTTGAAGGTTGACCTCCTTCTCGCAGCTGCGATGAAATCTGCAGCTTGTCGAGAAAAGCCTTCCGAGATAGAATGTTGTTTGATAACATCCACGCAGTCAATTTGAACATTTCGGGACGCTCGTGTACGAAGCGTCCCTTGGCCTGGGAGATTATGTTCAGAATCTCGGGTAACTGCACTGGATTTTCCACCAGCAGATCTAGAAGCACGGTTACTCCCTGATCTTCACCAATATCTTTGTTAAAAGAATGGTGGGTCTGTACGTGTAAGCGTGCATCCCTCTCCAGCTTATCGCCAGCGCGTCTGTATCGATGGCATTTGGATCTGGAATCGGCGAGACATAAGTCATGATTTGAACATTTTCCATTTTGGCGAACAAGTCCACGTTGGGTTTGCCCCAATGCTCGAAGATCCTGGAAGAACTGGAGGGTTGAGAGACCATTCTGTTGGCAGAATTCTCTGTCTGCGTGACAAAGCATCCGCCAGAATGTTCAATCGCCCAGGAATGTGAGCTACTTTCAAAACAACCGAGTAATTCCTGCACCATTGAATCAAGTGCCACACTTTGATACATAGTGTGGGTGACTTGGTCCCGCCATGGCGATTTATGTATGATACTACTGTCGAGTTGTCCGACTGTATCAATATCGCCTTGCCCCTGACTTTTGGAAGAAACTTTTCCAATGCCAGTTCCACTGCCATCATTTCCAACAGATTGATATGCAGCTGGCTCTCTTGGAGAGTCCATGTGCCAGAGACCTGGTGTTCTCCAAGGCAGGACACCCCCCCCCCCCTCCAGCGGTGCATCCGTGTACACGGACAGCTGGGGGTGGGTAGGTGCAGCGAAACTCCCAATAGGAGATTCTGATGCTTTTTCCACCATACAAGATGCGACATTATTGGCTCCACAACTGGCACCAGTTTTCACAGGGGTTCTGTTCTCCGTTTCCACAGAGACATCATATACAACTGGATATGTCTTCGCATCAGAGCAGCGTACACGATTACCTGCTCCATGGAGACCATCATGCCCAGCATCTGAAGAAACCGCCTCGCCTGAATGTGGTTTCCCAATCGAAAACTCTTGAGGATGGCTAACAGAGACACCACTCTGGGCTCTGACGGGTAAACCCTGCCCTCCTCGAGATCGAATCGCATCCCTAAATAAACGAAATGTTGAGTGGCTGTCAACTCGGATTTCTCCTTGTTGACTATCCAGCCTAGATCCGAAAACAACCTCAGAGTCAGAGCAGTATCCACCTATAACCTGACTGATGTGTCTGCTTTGATCAGCCAATCAAATGTAGGTGTGAAGCACCACGCTATCTGTTCTGAGAAACGCTGTCACCGCACTGACCACTCTGGTGAAAACCCATGGAGCTGTCGACAGGCCGAATGGGAGGACTATAATCTCGCATACTTGATTCTGAAACGCAAATCTCAGAAACATGTGACAACTACTGTTCATTGGAATGTGGAAATATGCATCTTTCAGATCGATCGATACATACCACATTCCCTTCCTCAATCCTGCCATTACTGACCTCGGAGTTTCCATCTGAAACCGAGGCATATGGATAAACCAATTTAATGGCCTGGGATTGAGTACGGGTTTCCATTCCCCTGTGCTCTTGGGGACAAAGAACATGTTTGAATAGAAGCTTGGAGTGTTCCGGTTTGCTGGTTTTATTGCTCCCTTCAGAAGCAAACCTGACACTTTGTTTTGACTGGCTTCCAACTTCCGGCATGTACCCCTGGGATAACCATCCCAGGACCAGACTGTCTGACGTCACACCTCGCCAAGCCTCGGCGAAACGCATGAGCCTTCCACCCACTATAGACGCATCGACGCCTAATGGGGGGGGGGGGGTGGCTGGCTCGTGATCCGCCCCCCCTCTCTTGACGAGAGATAGAGAGAGAACCATTTTGGTTTTGGCTTGGCTGGTTTAACTGGCACCGCTGCTCCTGTCGCACACGTGCGGTCCAGGCAGATACGAAGGGAGCCCTCGTACCATCAGCTACGATCCGCTTCCTTTTTTCCGCCCTTTGAGGATTTACCCTTCCCCTTCCCCTTGCCCTTCCCACCTCTCAGGCGATGAGTAGCAACATTGGGGAGGATAGGGGCCTCCACAACCTTCTTGGCTTTCTTCGCCGGAGGCGGCTGAGAAAACCCAGTAGAAGCAGAAGCATCACTAGGCTTAGCTTTCGCCTTGATTTTGTGCTTTTTCTACTTCTTAGAAGGTTGCCTGGTCAGCGGCTTGGCTAGAGCCCCTAGTGCATGCGCTTGACGCACTAGCTCTAGCTGCAGATTAACTGCCAACCGATTCTGCACAATGCTGGCCGTGTCCTCTAAGATGGCCCGTGCTTGGCCACCAAAGATGCTAGGGCCTGTCAGGGGCATCCCAAGAAGACGCTCCCTGACGACAGTAGCTGGACGCATATGGTCAAGGACCATCTGCCTCCTGGACTTAGTCACACGCGCCTGCACCCTTGCCAATGCGTCCATAGACGACAGCACATACCACACCATACCTGTCGTATTCCCCCCGTGGAATATTACACCTCGCCTGCACATCCCTGGAGGCCGCAGGAAGCTGGCCCTTGGTCAGGAGTTGTTTGCTATAAATAGCATCAAGCAACTCCACAAACCTCGGATCCAGTCCAATACCGGCAAGATCCCCGTCCTAATAGATGCCACCGATGGACGGGGTGCATCCTCCTCGGCCGTGCTCGAAACCACAGACGGGTCTACCCTGGCTAGCCAAGCCAGAGCCTCAGACCAATCTGTCTCCGAGGAGGACACTCCCGTGAACACATCACCCGTTGACACGTTCATGGCCCTACCAGCAACGGCCTCCCGGCTAGGAGCCATTGCTGATACGGCAGGAACTCTGGTACCATACGGTACCACCACCACCCCATGGAACACACACGTCCATAGAGTAGGCCCGAACAGAAAACCGTGCGGACCCATAGAGGTTGAAGAACCGTGGCCAAACACGGGCACCAACGGCACCCCATGTCTGACCGCCGGACCAGGTGAGATAGGTGAGTACCACGCCTGGCAAGCCACACCCATAACCGTGTCAGTTGGCAGTAAACCAACCATCACGGGACCAGTGCCTGGTACCGGAGTGGCCTCAACCATGAGCGGAGCCGCTGCCCTGGCTTGCGCCAAGCCAGACAGATGGAGGACGGTTCCGTCCAGAATGTAATCGACCTCCATGCTCTCCACCCGCGGCATCACAGGCCACAGCAACCTCTCCTCCTTGGCTTCCTCATCTTCAGACCCCGAAGAGTCGTCACTAGACGAGGAAACCGTGGAGCCGTCCTGGCAGACGGCTCCCATGCCTGACGGACCGGCCACCGCTACTGGACCACCCGGAGGTGGCCGCAGAGAGACAGAGCTCATCAGGACGGAGCTCGACGGGACTGCCATGTGGCCAGTCCAGAACCCTGTCGAAGGACAGGGTCCGAATCAAACACGGGGAGAGACTGCCCTACAACTTTTGGCAGCAGGGACGACACCAGCGTGGGCAGAACGCTATGCAAGAAGCCTTGCATAGCAGGACCAAACCACGTCGGCGGTGCCATCTCCGCCACCTCCGGTTGCAGACGTGGAACGCCCCCAAGGGCCGAAACGGACGCTCCACGATTTACTTTCGGACAGCCTGACCCCGCGTCAGACCCTGCCAAGTCCTTCTGGGCAAGGAACTTAAGCATCATATCGACCGACCACACTGCGCAAACGTTACACCTACTGTCAAGATTACACATAGTACAGCGGAAACAGACATGATCCTTGAATAGAACCCTCACGAATTTGTGGCACTCGTCACATGATGGCGGAGCTGGCTTGGCCTATAAATAGGCACAAACCTACAATAAGCAAGCAGAACGAAAGAGAAATGGAAGGCAGACAATTAATTTTCAAATATTGTGACCATAAATTAACTGTTAACCCTCCCGCACCCCACCCAGCAACGTTACCGCAAAGATCACATTGATTATGACGACAAGAACGAAGCGGGCAATAATACACCCATACACTGATCCTCAAGGATGTATAACGAACCAGGAATCATATCGCATAGCATTTCGGGGCATATTTACTAATAAATATAAATTATACTCCTAACGAAGGCCAAAACGATATGTGAAGAAACAACAAAATGTAAACAAACTGCTGTAGCACACGGTAAAACCGCAGACCACACGTCTAAATCAACAGATCGTGATAACACGCAAAACTTGAAAATCCGAAAGTTTTTCTGGTACCAATTAAAGTACGCAGCACCTAGAATCAGATGCGCGAATTAATGAAACCATTTTCTTCACATAAACATCCGACTAACACGGGTGTGACGTCACCCGTTCGGATCTTACGGAGAACGACGTCAGCCGATTTTCGTGTTAAAACACCGTCAAGCTAACATCTTATTTCATATCTGCCGATCGCCTGTTGGGGTTTAAAGGAAGGCGATCATCTGGCATATTTCGTTGTTAACACACGTCCCAGATTCTGGGTCAGAAATTGGAACATGCGACACAGACGAAATTTTAAAGACCTAAGTCTTTTAACTATGGAATAACATGGAAATATACGACCTGGTTATCATCGGCTGCATCCATGGTAATCCAATATATACTTAGAGAGCGCACAAAGCTATCACAATCACAGAAAAAGACTTAGAAAACTTTAAGACGTCCAACTGCAAAAAAGCATGTAGCTCTTGTTGCTATGCAAACAAGATTGAGCTTCATGACAAACGGGTACTCGGAAGTTGGGAGCCGAGTACCCGGTTCCAGGAGCCGGTAAAGCTTACTAAGTCTATAGTCCTAGGGCCCAGCTATCCAGGATAACTTGTATCAGAAGTAATAGAATGGTGAGTATTGATCGAAGGAGAACGCAGAAATTGTTGTGTACTGTATTTGATTTAAACATATTTTATTGTAACAATTGCACAATGGGATCGGGCACATGTTCTTACTTAGATTTGCCCTCTCCTTACAGAATTATTATAAGCAGCCAATGATTGAGAACACTAAACCGAGGTGAGAGAGAAACAATAAACTAAGAGGTGAGAGAGAGAGAGAGAGAGAGAGAGAGAGAGAAAGAGAGAGAGAGAGAGAGAGAGAGAGAGAGAGAGAGAGAGAGAGAGAGAGAGAGAGAGGTGTAGGGGAGAAAAACGATGTAAACAGATTAAAAAAGAATAGGAAAGAAAAGAACAGCTCCTTCAAACACTGTCATTGTCGGATAGCGTACTATATTGTATGTGGTCATCGAAATCCCTATATGTGTTAAACAAAGTGAATTTTTACACGGTCATAAGCCAACGTTTTCCGATATGCGAAAATACATTACAAATTAATGTAATATATGCCATGTTAGTTGCTTGTGGTCAGCTCATACAGCTGCACGTGTACATTCGGACACACCCACTCCAAACTCACCCTGGCACTCAGGCACGCACAGATTCTCGCACGCTTTTAACGCACTCACTCATACTCGCACATGAAGCCACATACTTGGGTACGGGCCACCTACAACCAAGCGCTTTACAGCTTCTCACTGTGAAAAGCGAAAGTGTCAGGAGTCTGGTTTGCACGTGGTTGTTACCCCACCCTGTCCACCCTAGCCCACCCCATCCCCACCCGCATTACTGATGGGCTCACAAAAGGCATGCCATAAGTAAGAGTTGTTATAGTTATACAATATGTCTATTAATGATAATTAGTACTGCGTAAGTTGCACAAACCTCCTCACAGTTTGAACGAAAAGCTGTGAGTAGATTGCTGTTTAGTGAGACCCTTACCGCATATAGATATTTTTAATTAGAAACTCCCTCCACCCCACACCCAACCCCACCCCCAGCATCATCACCCAATAACTATACATGATAATTTCGGATAACGATATTTGGTACTGTTCACAATCTCCTCGCAGCTTGAAACGAAACGTTGAGAGGAGTTCACAAACGCACGCACAAACTCACCACGCACGCACGCACGCACGTACGCATACGCACGCACGCGCGCACACGCACGCGCACACTACGCTCCATTCAATCTCTAATATATACATGACCACTTTGATAGAGAACGACCAGGCTAGCCACATAGTTACAGCAAAACCCGTCCACAACGGCCACCTTGACTGAATATCAACGAACTGTACAGCACCAAAGCAAACAATTAAGTACTATAGACTTTGAGGTAGACCATCTTTTCTTCGCTAATACATTCCATGGACAGTAAGGTGGTCACGATATATATAGCTATAGTACTGCGGCTACTGCACATATATGAGGGACAAGGTGTCCATTGTAGACATGTCTAAGAATGCCTGATCACCTTCTATTTACAAACATGAATACATATATAAATACGTTGTAGATAAATACCCATGTCGCCGTGGTCGTCGTCGTCGTCGTCGTCGTCGTCGCTCATAAGATTTTATCCATATTTAAGGCAATATGATAGCTATTTTTTGTTACCGATGTCGTGGTTGATTATGTCGTTGTCTTTGTGATTATTTGGCGTTCTGTATTTCATTTTTCTAGCCTAGAAAAACTAACCGACAGTGGATTAATACTACGCTATCCATCAATTGTTCTACTTAGAGCTAATGTTCGGTGTCAGACTGCTGACTTTTCGCAGACTGCATACTTAGTATTATAGCTCCATACTTGCTGACTATTTTGCACCCAATATGACTGAATGTTGACAGTGGCTTTACCACTCACACATTTTAGTCAAATTATCCTCACAATTTTCAGCAAGTCAATAGATTTGCTTATTGAAATTATGGTGTGAATTGTTACAAACAGAGAAACAGTTAACACGATTGTTGTATAGACGCTGTGGTAATATTATAATTGATCACTGTTTAACCCTTTAATAACTAAATCCGTTTTTAAAAATCAAAATATTTGCCCGTTGAAGGTCTACTTGCTGGCAAAGAGAATGGATTCACCGGAAATCAACCACCGGAATGACTGGCTCTGTGATCGAGCCAGTCATTCCAGTGGTAAATCCCAGAAAACAGTCCTCTCTTCCCCCGCAAATGTACATTCCCTAAGGTCCCTGGGCAGAACGGTGTTGGCCGGATTCGTCAAGAAGAGGTTAACCCCCTGAACATGCAAGACCAAGACATTCGACATGCACAATACAATGGGGAATTGCTGGTGATTATTTAAGAATTAATCCGAGTGTAAATCTATGGCGGTAATATTGTTCATACAGATTCAGTCGAATTTCTTCAAAAAACGACCACCAGCAGAGCTTACCTGTCTAATTGTCTCGACATTTGTACTTCAAATTTCAGAGGGTTGATTTACGTTAGCCTGTTAATGACATCGGACGACCGTATGAAGATTTTTTGTCTCCACCTATGACAGTCCTCACAAATATTCTGCCGTCCTGAGTCCAGCACTGCGCGATTTTCTTTTCCAGTTTCAGCTGCCGTAGAGAATACATTAGTCCATTTCTTGTTCTTGTTAAGTCCTCTGTTACAAACATTCTTTCACGGTTATTGTTCGCCAGTTCGCGTTTTGCACCGTACACTCGCGCTCTAACATTATAAGACATGAACCATACAATAATCTGTGCATTTCCTGATCTAATGTCACCGAGTATATGTGATCTCCCAATATCTGCGGCATCAATTTCTACATTCATTTTGTTTCTGATGATATCGAGAATGACCGGGTCGGTATTATAAGTACGATTAGCTAAGGGTACGTTGTGAAATCTGAAACAAGTACGTCTGCTGTATTGTTCCTCATTTTCAATAGCTACCTCATTTTTTAACACACGTGCCTCCAAATTGTCTATTTTATTTGTCAGTTCGATGTGTGTTTGTTTTAATGTATTCATTTCATCATTTAACCGTTTAATTTCCTCCCGTTCTTTTTGCTGCTCACTTAGAATTGATTCTAGACTGGAATGCATAGCTGCTTGTAAAGTGGCATGGATTGTTTGTTGAATTGTGCTGATAATAGTAGGCTCGATTGCTGCTGACAAGAGCGGTACCAAGACTGATTGGAAAGCAGGGCTTTGCAAGGTCTGTAGGATTAACTGCGCAAACGGTTCTGCATGAGTCATTGGGACGGGGATACCACCAGGATTAGAAGACATCGGGCTGGTTAACCCAGTCACATACACTTCCTGATTTTGTTGATTCTGCTGATATAGGGCTGATTGTGAAGGTGTGCTCACCCCCAAATCTTGATGGTAAGAACGGCCAGGCGTTTCTTCACACGGGCTAAAGAGTCGTGCACGGCAGGGCTAGGCTCCATTAATGATCCAGCCCCATTGTCACTTGATCGGTCCCGTTTTTTGTCCTCACCTCGATCTAATGTACTGCCGCTTACCAGTGGTGTACTAATGTTTGAAGATTTTTGCATTGTCTTAGCTTGGACACTTGCCAGACTCCAGCGATCAGTGATTATTCTCTGATTGTCCCTAAAAAAAAGACAAAATACTCAACCAACCGCCTTAACAGGAGCGAATTCGCACTATATCAAGTGTACAACGGTCCCCACCACTCTTCTTGATGTTGACAAGTTTCGAAAAGGTTTACTGATTGTTGTACGTATACTCTGGAAGCGTATTGTTAATGCATGAGAAGCATATACCTATAGGACCACTGTACACAGTCTACTGTTCACGGATTGAGATTACAACTTAATAATTTAATATAAAACATTGTTTTCCAGCTCTTCACTAATAAGCATCAAGAGTCGCTGTTACTATAACATAAAACGACACTAAACTAACCGTTCACGAAACACTTTATACACGATGTACTTCTAGATATAGTCACAATACCCAAGTTTTCGCTGACCAAAAAACGTAACTACTCGCTAGCCGCCATTATTTCTCTTCTCTATCTCTCTCCCTCCCTCCCCCTCCCTCATCTGTCTTTCTCTCTCCTTATCTCAATTTTCTCGCAATGCTTTTATTCTCTTGTGCTTCTACTCCTTATATGTTTCTCCTTTCATTATATTATAAAATTCTTAAAAGTTGAAAGAACTTGGAGTACCCGATCCCATTGTAAATTTTCGTGCAATAAACATGTTTAAATCAAAATGCTATATCAACAAATGCTCACAAGCGACTATTCATGTGATGCGACGATCTGGCTTTAATTGTAGCTAATCTCTTGTACCGCCTGTTATTTACGTGCTTAAACCACGTGGTGCGCTGAGAAACGCACCGATTACTTTAATCACTAATGCAGAACAACATTTTTATAATAAAATTTGTCCAAAACTGTATATGTATTTATAAAAAGGTGTTTGTTTGATAAAAAAATCGGATAGGTATTAAATAAATTGTGCAATTTAAACGTTAATAAAATCATATTTCATATTAGTACGGAAATATTAAATAAATCTAAGGTGTAAGTAATATTCAGCTGACTATTTCGAGAGTAATTTGACTGAGTTGTTGCTACCTATGGCTGCAAAAGGTTTCAGTCAGACTAGTTTCAACATATCCAACAGCTTTTCTGTCTATCTAATCTTTGAAATTCGTCACTGACGGCATCAAGGGGCCATCTGAGAATGCGTTGCCCCTCCCCTCCCCCGCCCACCACCACCCCACACCTCCCCTACCCCATCCACACCCCACCCACGTCCACATAGAAAGATTTGTACGACGATATGTCATATGGTTATTTTTAGAAAGCAAGATAAGGATGTTATTTATCACTCAGAGTGCAGGAAATGGCTTCTCATGGAATACAATTTTAAAATTTTGCCCGGGCAGGACCACGACACTCCACCCCAACCGGTTCCCGTTCGATAGACGACCTCCTGGATCCGCCCCTGACTTACGATTATATAGCTAGTTATAGATATGGGTGTGCTTTTGTCAGTATTGACCCACAGCAAGGCCGACAATAATAAGCAGTACCATCAATGGCAGCATAAAGACTGAGATGAGCAGATTTAAGTCGTCTAACAAGAACACGCACCGAGAAAACGTTCAGGAAAGGTGGGACTTCGATCACAGACGAGTTCACACGCGTTAACAGCGTTTTCATCTAACCTGCGTTTAGTGTACCTCAGATACATGTCCTCGGGACAATGATTGAGAAAAGCAAGACATGTTCTGTCAATATCGAAGATTTACCGTAACCCTTTAAACCCCGAATTCATTCAAGAAAATTTCAATTTTCTCATAGAAAATATCCATTTGCAGACCAAGAGAAGCATATTTTTGACAATTTACCACTGAAATGACTGGCCCGGTTATCGAGCCAGTCATTCCAGTGGTAGGCTGTCAAAAATAGGCTTCTCTTGGTCTGCAAATGGACATTTCTCAAGACCACTGCGGAATTCGGTTTCGGCTGATTTGTGTGCTAAAGGGTGACTACAACGGCGGTTAAATTGCAGCCCCTTTAACAACGCAGACTCTGGAGATAGATACAAATGCTGTAACTGAGATTGCAAATAGGAAAGTCGTGTTTGTATAGTATGTGTTAACATTCTCACTCGAAATACTGTGTTTAGCGTCATACTGTAAGCGACTTGCTTACTCTCATCGCTCAAGATCTTCTAATATCAACTGTGTTTAATGTACTGAGCCAATAGAGGAATCCTTCTCTAGCTATGCCCCGCTCATTTCTAGCTATGCACCGCCCTTGCTTTCCCAGTGATGGGACCGATCGGACCTTGAATCCCTGAATCCCAATAGCAATATAATTAGGCTATATATGTAAGCTGTTGAATATTTTAAAATAACTTGACTAGGTGCTGCTGCTGCCGTTCTCAAGGCCGCAACAGCGCCTAATCAAATTACTTTCAAAATATTCAACAGGATGTTTATTAAATAGTAAATATATACAATTCATACACTTGACGGAGTTTTAAAAGTTCGTGATTGTAACTAGCTACGTCATTCAGTATGCAGTTTTAATGTGGCGTCAGCCTACATGTAGCCTAACGATTTGATTATGACGTCATATACTTGAGTGACAGATCGGATCCATCTATTGACGTCGTATTTGATGTTCACCGAGAAATCTCTATCAAATATAATACAGAGAGATACAGCCGTGGAGCGAACGATGGAATTACATTTTAAAACATTTCCGGGGATAACATTATCCATCCAGATTAGAAAGATTGTGTTCTGATTGCAACTGCATAGAAGATGAGATGCATTTTCTTTTCTCATGCTCTAAATTCAATAGACAAAGGCAGAAATTCATACCACGATTCTATACAGAAAACCCTAATACCGAGAAAACTAAAGGATTGTTTGCAATATGCAATAAACCGCTCCTTATCAAACTCTCCAAATACTTGTTAGCATCAAAAAAATTAAACAGCTAGACGAATTCATCCATCTTTTCACCCATTCATACACCCGAGTTATCTATCAACCCAAGTATCCATCGCCATCATTGTTAAAGCGATGCTAATCTCATCTCAAAGGCGATAGATTGTACGATAGATTATAGTTTATGGATTCCATATCATTCACATCCTGTTATATTCCCTTACATGTATCACAATAAGTTGCTTTGTAACATGGTGTAAACATTGAACAGTGAGCACCTTGATTTTGTTTACTCAAGCGATAGGGTATGGTGACATGTAAGTGCCAATGCATTACATTCTTTATTATGCAAATCATTTTGGTGAATATTTTGGGGATAATTTGATTGGAAGTTGTCGTTGCCTATGGCAGTAACGGCTTCCGGTCAAATTGGTCTCAAAATAGTCATCAGCTTACTTGTATGATTGTTTTCATATCATATTGCCAAATTATATGTGACACCGCTATGCCTGAGCGTATTGACGAAGGCAGATACGCTAGTTTTTCCTTCTGATTTGTTGAAAAGTAAGGCATGACAGCCACCATAGGCTTTGGAAATGTACCAACGTTTAAACTACTCAAGCATGAATAGCTTTCTTTAGCGGCATGATAATAAGCTTAATATTATAGTATAGTTTACTAATGACGTGTTAGATCAGCTGAACAACTATTATATGAAGTTAGTTCTCCTTTAATACTGCCTGAAACACTGCAGGGGCAAGTGGCCCAAAAAAGTTAATAAATTGATTATTGTTGTTATCATTATTATGTAAGCGATCCCACTGTCGTAGCCCTCGTCGGCAGCGCGGCGGAGATGGTATGATAATAATGATAATAATAATAATAATAATAATAATAATAATAATAATAATAATAATAATATTGTATTTCTACCGCCATTGTCAATGTACAAATAATCCTCATATGCAGTTGTCACGGCCTGAGTGTAATAAAGAAAATACGAATACGAAATAGATAAAGTTCCTGCGCAACCTACTCAATACGGCGAGCTTGATCGAATTCATGATGGATGAATAGAAGACAGAAAAGTGCGGGATATTGCGTGATAAAATTCTGTATCGCACATGTTAGGATTCTCACTTTAATAGCACGTTAATGGCTAAATTCGGTCACGGATAAAAAATATTTGCTTATTTAATTTCGATTTACCGACCAAGAGAAAACTATTATCAAGCGAGTCATTCCAGTCGTAAATTGTCAAAAACCAATATTCTATTAAGGCAACAAATCGACATTTCTTAGGACAATTATAGAGACATAGTTTGATCGGCTTCGCCATGAAAGGGGTTAAAATTCCCTTGGGTTAATGAGAAGAAATATGCGTGGTCAAATCATTCCGATAGGAAGCTTCATGATAGGCGACATTGGACACAGCACATTCAGGAAAAGATGGTCGCAAAGCTGTGATCATCATGGCCGAGGATACAGATATTCTTGTACTCGCTCTTCGCTTCAGACGCCTTATTTAATGTCAAATGTAGCGTTGGGAATATATTGGTATCGTTATCTAAGCAAACAACCTCGGTATGCGCTGCATTAATGATTGACATCAGTTTTAGCTATGCCCCGCACATCTTTGGCTAAGCTCCACCCACACATTACCCGGGTTGTGGTCGGCCGATCCCTTAACTCTCTGACTATTTCAATTTCCAGAAAACTATAAGGTAATCTGTTGAATATTTTGAAACTAATTTGACTGGGTGCTGTTGCTGCCTATGGCAGCAACAGCGCCTAGTCAAATTAGTTTCAAAACATTAAACAGCATGTTTATTAAATAGTAAATATATACAATTCGCGCAACAATGCTTAGTTCGTCATAAATTAAGCGTTCGCGATGAACTGAGCTACGTTATTCATGACGTAATTGATTATGATGTCATCCTACACGTCATGTAGTTGATTATGACGTCACTTGAATGACTGAGAAACTGGAATCCTGCATTGATCTACGTGTCTGCACTGGAAGTGATACAGGCAGTGCCTTCGAGTGGTAACATGAAACTGATGATGAAAAAAAGATGCACATCAACAGCGCATTAGTGATCTTGGCAAATCGTTGGAGATTGCAGCAGCCCGTTTCCGAGGCTTACAAAGATCACTTGCAGTACATACATCTACACGAAATCATCATGTGATATCACTGAATGCCGATATAACCTCCTCTGTGCAGAAATTGGTCAGGCTAGGTTAACGTTGTTGCTCCCTACACAGCCTGCACAGTTCTCAGAACTCCAAGCATGGGAACTGTCACTCTAAGATATGGCAACGGTGACTTCTGGGTGAACCTGGCATTCATAGTCACACACGTTATGGGTGGACCAATGTTGACAACGTGACTTTGGCGGCAATTCTGGGACTTGTAAAATGCTATTGCATTCGTAACTTTCTTTATATGGTAAATGGTCGATTGACGACGTCTTATACGTAAGAGGAAAAATCATTACTTTCAAACATCCATGCAGGCACTGGACAACATTGCCAGGGTGCGAATGCTGACCACAAAGTCCGAATAGGTTCTAATGCTACAACGGCCGTCTTCAACCAATTAGTGATACTGTGCAAAACAGAAGAAACGCCTCTACGTCGGATGCTCGTTCCTATGGAGTTGCACGCCTCCTTTCTGACCATAAGCCAGTCGTCACTCGCCTTCAAATGAACCATCTCTATCAAATGTATAAACACCATATCTGGCAAGAGGATAAAGTGACCTAAGACCTGCCCAAGCGCATCAGTGACACTGATACCCATATGTCATACAAAATGAACCCGGAGAAGAAAGCTAACGTTGGCGTCAGCACCGATACAAACTAGGTTCTAACCAAAATATATAGATGCATGGAATCATCAGCTACCAGTACCATAGGAGCTATCAAAACAACAACAACCGAATAGGTATGTTGATGACTCTGTATTAGTAAAACTAACTATTAATGGTGCTCCCGATATATAAGGTGTCCGCTTATGACTGGGTTTATAGTGTAGACCAATCACATTCCAGGATCACAGTATAGCATTGGTTTCATGCGAATTACTAAAATAAAGGTTATTATTATTTTATTTGATATATGATCCTAGTCTTAAATAAGATATTGTACACCGTAGCTAAGCTGTCTATCCACCAGCACCGTTGGTCTGTCCAAGCTAACCATGGCGATGCATGGATTCTGTACTTGATGGGATGAAACACCAATACAATCTGTCTCTCAAATTTTATAACATTTGGCCAATGTACCCTGATAATACAGGTAACTGGTTCAACGCAGCATGGTGGATTCTTAATTCTAAGTACATTAGTACGTGTGACGTATGTGTAAATCATTCCAGTTCATATTATTTTCTCTCTACATCTCTCTCCCTCCCTCCCTGACCGCCACCCCCCTCCGCTAGAGTATTCTGATTCATTATGGTATGAAACTAGTATCTAAAAGAATAAAAAGCCAATGAATAACGTAGTATGGTGTTGGTCCATGTATGTACAATAAAAATGCATGATAAATTGCCAGGTATTGATGAATAGATATATCGTACACTGCACACATAAAACTGGCATCAATAATAGTTTATCATACACACACACACACACTCCTCCCAGGAATTTATCATTGATAGCTCCTCATCCACACCACCTGCTCTCCCATATTGGGCCTATATGTGTATTGAACCTGCAGGTAAGCTATATTGAATAAAGTTTGAAACTAGTATATATCAGGAGCATATTGTTACCAACAACAGCTCGCCGTCAAATTAATTTCTAAGTACTATAACTAAATTGGAAACAAATTTTCGGATTCGTGCTTCAAAGAGTTCACTTTTGTGAATAGTGATGCTATTGCACGCACAATACTGGAACTACTCGCCTTCGGGTATCAACGCAATTATTGGAAGCTATCCAAACGAATTTCTTGTCAACGAATCGAACAGTGTGATACAGAGAAGACTGAGATGGCGTGCCAACAGATGAATCCAGTGCACCGATCAATCATATGCCACCATAATCAACTACGCCAAATGTAGGCTGACGTAATAATCAGTTAGGTCATGAATTAGAGAATTAAGTCCGTCATAAACGCTTAATAGTAGTCCGTCAAGGTATACGAATTGTATGTATTTACTATGTAATAAACATTCTGTTGCAGAGTGGTGTAGCTAAGGCGGTGTTTTTGGTGTTAGACCCCCCCGGGACACACCCGGCCCTCCCCCCCCCACCCCCACCCCCATGATTGGTGATCATGGATAAAGTAAATGTGGAGCTATTTAATGGGACATATGAAAGTAACTTTGACCATGACTTCTGAGAAACTAAGTCAGCTATTATTACTACTCGCGACGAGCCTAACTTATATGTAAGCTGGGATACTTAATTGTGCAGCTATTAGTTACTCCCAAAATTCTTTTGCTTGCATATTTGACACAATGGCAATAATTTCCATTGTTAGATATGTTGTATCCACACATGTTTATTAGTCTTAAGTTTTATACGCAAACAATTAATAGCTATCATGTCTGCCATATTTGGTGCGGATGAGGGCTGGGTCAGAATAGTGGGTGGAAGAGGTGGACTGGTATCACTTCCTCGGGGCACGTGGTCTGCATAGGGGCATAGGATCAAACACTTCTCTTTTTCCCAAATCCTACCTAATCATATATTTTTATATTAAGCAGAATAGTTCTTGCAACATGCCTGCACAATTTCACTATTTCATTACTAAGTATCTTATCCTACAGCCTACAAACTACAGTATACATGACATTACAAGGGCGGACTCACTGCGGTGGTCAAATGGGAGGACTAGCCTCCTTAAAACCTTTTAAATGACATTAAGTGCACTTAAAATGAGATCACTATGATCAAACGCAAAATAAGTTTGCTCTTGTATCACTCGGAATGTAGGAAATCGCTTCTCATCGCATATCATTTAAAACAGTGGCCCCGAATGGGGTGAAAGTTTCGTGGCACCCCTCATAGCAGGCTTAACCTTATACCAGGCAATGAATGCGCGTCCGGCAATATTGCTTGATCAGGTTCCATATTGACCGCCAACGCCACTGCCCAGATATGAATGGTAGGTTGAGAAATGTAAGTCAGCTATTCTATAAATTTTGTCCTAGCACCATGCAAACCTCTTACACCCGACACTGAACAGTTTATCCAAAATATACATATACTTGTTCAGGAAATTTACTCATTACGTGCTTGGATACCATCTGAGAGCATCTAGATTAAAAAAATTAGCCAGGAACAGCACCCAGACAGCTTAGTGTCAAAACATTCAACAACTTACCACTATAGTCGACTGAATATTGAAATTCAGGCAGTTCATGGTTCGATCGATCCCAACACTCATAAAGCGCGGGTGGGGCTTAGATAGAGATGGCCGAGCCGGGGGCATAGCTAAAACTGGAGTCATCAATTTGCCACGTGGCCTGAGAGTTGATAAATGGTTACGGAGTCTAAGCGTTGACAACTGACTATGCCATTTTTTACGAAATTAGCACTCTAGCACTCCAAATCCGATCGATACAAATCGTGTTACGACCGTAGTTCGTTATATTATATTACAGGGTAATATCGTTTTTGACACGTAGATTCTCGTCACCTCTCTCCCCAAACGGGAATATAACACTGCAGCACGTGATGTTGCAGATTGTGTTAGGAAGTAGGCTTACCGACATGTTATTATTTCCTGTTCTTATTGCCTAAAACAAAAACAGCAACCTGCAGCGTTTATGCTGTGAAAATGAAAGCCAGTTTACTTTCATCCGCTAAGAATCTGATTTTGTGGCTGAAAAAATATGGAAGTATATCGCTGTTATTGTCACCAAATAAACTCTGAAATCCTAATATCTCGTATTCAAAGCACTCAGGTCAGCTGTTGAATATTTTGAAAGTAATTTGAGTGGAAGCTGTTGCTGCCTAAGGCAGCGACAGCTTCCAGGCAAATTACTTTCAAAATATTCAACATAATATTGTATCTGGTATTTAGTGTTAGGGTAAAAGAATTACCCGATGGTGACGGATCGTAGACGTTGGAAATCATTGGCTAAAATAGTTCAGTTTGGCTAAGAAAAAGGGTAGTTGGCTAATCCATTGGCTAATAATTTGTGAAAGCTAGGTCCGTCCCCGCAATCTAACATTTACATTGTCAAATTAAAGAAAAAATGACGACTCAAAAACACTTGTCCGATGAAATGCATGCTCACGGTTAGCTGTAACATTTCACGAACAATGGAGCAGAATTACTGCTAAATAACCCACCAAACTGTCACCACGCGTAATAACTCTCACCATCTATAAATCCAACACTTCAGTGGTCAACCAAGTTGTTGCTTTCTCGCGCTGTAAGGGAACTCCCACCATAAGCTTGTACCCGACTCCAATCGGGTAACGCTGAAAGTCGTAATCTGAAACGCCATTATTGTTAGGTTTACATATTTATTTATTTATTTATTTATTTTTTAAGTATATAATCACCAAGTGCGATTTGTAAGGTGATTTTCGACGATACTTTATTAACGCAGCTTACTGGGCAGGGACTGAACCACTACCAGGTTAATATGTCCACGTATTGTCCAGTACCAGCCAGGTAACCTGTGTTCGGAGGGTATATAATCCTTACTAGGGCTGAGGTTCGTGAGGATTTTCACGAACCGAACCGGTTCATGAAACAGATGTCCGAACCACGAACTGGTTCACGAACCTTTTTAGTATGCTATTGTATGCGAGAAATTACTCCTAACAGAAAGTAACATTTAAAGGCAGGTGGTTTTACTGGCTAAATGGTAGAAAAGCACAAATAAAAATTCTGACAACAAATGTTAGAAAATAATATAAGATTCATTGCCAGCTAAGTTCCATTCATGGTCATATTCGTAAATCACCATTCAGAGATTGCTTGACTATTAGCCCTTTCACCGACAAATCCCTGAAAAAGTAAATTCTTTAAGATATAAAACTTGAAGCTGTATGGTTTTTAAAAAATTAGATATGGGAATACATCGGTGAAAGAGTTGGCTTTGTGTATGGTTCACGAACTGCGCGAATCCTATGCAAGCGAACTGAACCATGGTTCGTCTTCCCTTGGTTTGCGATTTTCCGAACCAACGAATGTTCGTTGCAGCCCTATTCCTTACCCATATTTGTCGTGGAAACATGTATATCACCGACTATTATATATGCTGGAAACTTTGTCACATCAATGCCCATTTGCTTGTGAAGTGTGTCAAGCGTGGTAATCCCCGGTGCAATAGAGGGGTCTATTTCTATATATCCCATCGCATTTCTAGCTGAGGGCAGCCCACTTTTACGCGTGTTGGAACTGATTAGAAACTTTGAAATATGAATTCCTGGATTCTAAATGTCTTGGCAGCTATACAGGCACACCGGTATAGCGATCAAACGCCTAATCAATTCAGCTTTTATGCACCACCTTCCTATCGATGCTGTAGGCCAAGTCCCGCTTATCGCCTATCCAAGCCCAAGAAGCCACCCAGCACCTCAGCCAATCTGCGGCCCATTGTGCTCCTGAAAAGAATTCTGGAAAATGTGTTCCAATGTCGCATCCGAGACAAGATCGATCACTTCACTGGATCATGGCAACGTGGCTTTAAACGGGGACGTAGCGGCGCAGACATTGTATGGGCTCAACGCGTGCTTGTGTCAGTAGTCATATCCACACATTGGGATTTCCACAAAATGGGCATTGACATGTCACGACCCTTCGACACAATTAAACGCTCAAAGATCTTAGATGTACTACGCTAGACCAGTTGAAATGAAGATGAGCTATGCCTAGTGAGACACCTACTTGCAGAGACCAAGCTGAGAGTACGATTCAAGTCAGTGAAATATACAGAGTCTGATCCATCAATCGGATCGCCACAGGGAGAGCGTCTATCTTCTGTTCTTTTCACCTATTACTGCCGCATTGAAGTCTGTGCGGGAAAATTCCACAACCCCCGCAGCCCCCGACTCTGTCCATACTGAGTATGCTGCTAGAGGTAGAATATGCCGATGACATGTACGTCATAGATGAGGAAATGAAACCCCTTGACGAACTACTCTTAATAGCCGCAAGCAGACTAAAAATTAGGAATCTCTTTATGAATGAATTCAAAACAGAGTTTACTCAATACGTACCCATATAGGTACTCGATATGTACCCATATACATATCAATAAAACATGAAACTATAGAAAATTACGATCAGTTAGTGGAGCCGAACCATGTAAAATCCTAGGTTCATTGCTCTACAGTTCAGCTTCAGCTGACATTGCTGAGCACTGCGTCATGGTGAACATAGTTTTCCACTCCTTCCGTACGCTATGGATTCATAGATCAAAGATGCCCTTAACAAAAAGACTACGTTTATACAACGCAATCTGAGTATCCTTGATGCTGTATAACTGTAACAGTTGGGAAACCCCAAAAGCAGCTTTAGGCATACTAGATGCCCACCACAGCAAACAACGCCGCGCCATCACTGGACACCGATGGCCAGGCAGCATAATTTCCAACGATGCACTTACAAAATATGTAATACATCGCTGATGCCAGTAAAAGTCGCCCAGCAACGATGGTCCATGTTCGGCCATGTGCTAAGGATGCCAGAAGACACACCAGCACAAAGTGGCTTGGAATTCTCCCTACTGGGAGTCAGCAAATATAAAGCCAGGAGATGACGTCATTGCATAAATGTGTTAAGCATGCCACGAGGTGGCCTCGAGAGATCAAGACTTGGTACACTCAGATCAAGAATAGACCTGAGGAAGCTAGAGATTTTGGCTTAGGACAAGACACAGTGGGCAAAAGCGGAGAAGGATTGATTGCAGCTGTAGGATGTTTCTACTACTACAGCCGCAGAATACAGTAATAATACATAGACAGTTAAACTGTTGAATATTTTGAAACTTCTTTGACTGGTGTGTTGCGCGTGGTGATAACGTATGCTTCCATTGCATGCTAGATCCTTTACTCTCTTGATCATAATAGACCTTTCCAATTTATCCATCCATCACATGACGTCATAATAAACTACGTGACGTGTAGGATGACGTCATAATTATGACGTCATGAATTATTCGAAATAGTCCGTCTTTCACGCCTAATCATCCAACACCTACGAATTGTATGTCTTTACCATTTAATAAACATGCTGGTGAATATTTTGAAACTAATTTGACTGGGTCCAGTCAAATTGGTTTCAAAATATTTAACAACTTACCTGTATAGTTTTCTGGAAATTGATAATCAGGGAGTTGAGGGATCGATCGATCCCAACACGAGCGCGGCGTTGGTGGAGCTTAGCTAGAGATGGGCGGAGTATAGGTAAAACTGGAAAGATCCATTGTGAACCCAACTATCATCCATCGTAAGAAAAGGGACGAAAAGCTGTGGCTTATAATGATATATGTTCAGTAGATTTTATACGTGGCTCTTTCTGTAGAGGGTTCTTCCGTTTGGGCACCCATCAGGCGGACACCTTACTCATGTCATGCTCATGTATAACGCATGACCATAGCCGTACC
This sequence comes from Chaetoderma sp. LZ-2023a, assembly GCA_034401795.1. Lineage (NCBI taxonomy): Eukaryota > Metazoa > Mollusca > Caudofoveata > Chaetodermatida > Chaetodermatidae > Chaetoderma > Chaetoderma sp. LZ-2023a. The sequence continues at coordinate 183,904,258 of CM067370.1, read as the reverse complement.
GTGACTAATGTTAATGGTATCTTCTATCATTGACACTGTAATTCTTGAATACTTTCCGAAGTCTATTTTTAGCCGTCTTTTATGGGGTGGGGGATGTTGGAAGGTGTTCTCACGTACACTTCAATACAGCACTTTAACTGGTTCGTCCCATATTTTACTATGGCATATAGGATGGAGTGGTGGGCAATATGTAAATTATCATGAATTTTATATCACTTTTCGACAGGGTAAAAAACTGTATTATGGCACGGTACTCCAGTTTAACCATAATTAGACAAGGTGTTGTTCCATGTTAGTTAATATTCTATACATTTTCGGTATCTAAATTAAAAAGCCCTGATTGTGAAGAATATTTCGCCCATTACGATCTTATTTGTCTAACAGAAACTAAGTTAGGAAAATACGACCAGCTTGACGTCAAGGGTTGTATAAGCTACATAAGAATCCGAAAACGTTGCAAAATAAAATCAGGCGGTATAGCTTTACTAATCAAAGAATGTTTGGTAGAATATATTACTGTAATTGATAGTAATTCGGACAACAGTCTGTGGTTCAAGTTAAGTCAAAATGTTCTCTGTCAAAAGGCACTCTGTGGTATCTTATATGTCCCGCCGGAAAGCTCCGGAAAGCTCCGAATACTCAGAAATATCAATGTTTGATACAGTAGAACAAGAAATTATTACAAACCTAGACGAAATAGGTCAGCCGATCATTCTACTAGGTGACCTAAATGCCCATACAAGCCAGTTGAGCGACCTTATTGAAGCTGATGTAGAAGAAGAGAAAGAAGTTATGTTTTATACTGATTATCTTGTCCCTCTCACTCAGAATGAAAATAGAAATTTGGCTGCTTTTGGAATTCCACTGGAAAGAAGGTCAAGCGATAGTAAGAAATAATTACGGAAAACGTCTGGTTGAAATGTGCAAAAATTTAAACGTTTGTATAGTTAACGGGAGAGTTGGAACTGATAGGGATATAGGAAGAACTACTTGTAAAGATGCTAGCATTGTTGACTATTGTATCGCATCTCCATGTATTTTCTCGCTAATATATAATTTTGAGTTCTTGAGTACAATGAAATGTTATCAGATATTCATAACCCTATAAGCATTGCTTTTAAAGCAAATATAGATTGTAAAATAACATGTTATGATGACATGAATGTATTCCAATCAAAGCCAAGGTGGCATGATGATAAAGTCGGAGTCTTTTCAGCAAATATTGATGATATCGCTGTTGGCGCCATCCTCCATCGCCTTGACGCAATGGCCGCTGAGTCAGAAATAGACGTGGCAAGTGTTAACAGCATTGTTTCAGAAATCACGTCACTACTGACTATAGCGGGAAGGGCAGCCGGGTGTGTGAATGATGGCACCAGCAGAAGATCGTCCTAGAACAAATAGTAAGCCCTGGTTTGGTCAAGCTTGAAGAAGCAAAAGAAGGGAATTTTACAAAGCAAAGCGGGAATATCTGAAAAACAAAACTGATATTAACAGGGAAAGAAAAAAAGAAGCTAGTAAAATTTACAAAAAAGAGATAAACAGACAACATAACTAATATTTTAATAAATTTGCGAACAAACTGCGTGATACTAGAATACAAGACCATAAAACATTCTGGAAAATTATCAACAAACCTACAGCTGAAACGCAGGAAATTCCAACACAAGTCCAATTAGAGGATTTAGTTACACACTTCAGCAAGCTAAACGAGGCACCTGATGGCGATGACCCTATAGACGTTCATCTATTAGCAACTCTAAATAGCACCGAATTGCTAAACAATCCGTTTACTGAAGAAGAAATTACAATTGCAATTAATCGACTGAAAAATAATAAAGCATGCGGTATAGATCAAATTATAAATGAATTTTTAAAGCATTCACGCGTATGTATGTTGCAAATTTACATAAAAGTTTTCAATATTATCTTAAAATCCGGTCACATCCCAACAGAATGGGCGAAAGGCATTATATTGCCATTATATAAAAACAAGGGCTCATTATCGGATCCTGATAACTACAGGAGGAGTACTCTTCTCAGTTGCTTCTGCAAGCTGTTCACCACTGTTATAAACAATCGACTAACTAAATATGTAGATGATATGCAGTTAATTGGAGAGGAACAGGCGGGTTTTCGTGCTGGATATTCCACTACCGATCACATCTTTGTATTAAAGGCTTTAATTGGTTTATACCTATCGAAACGAAAGCGTCTATACTGTACTTTTGTAGACTATAAAAAGCATTTGATACGGTAAACAGAACCTTCCTATGGATGAAGCTGTTGGACAATAATATTAATGGAAAACTGTTTTTACTAGTATATAACTTGTACAATCAGGCCAGATCATGTATCAGAAATCCTGGAAATAACAAATTATCTGATTTCTTTCGATGTGACACAGGTGTAAGACAAGGTGGAAACTTGTCTCCTCTACTTTTTTCCTTGTTCCTAAATGATTTAGAGAAAACGATCTCCACATCCTATAATAGCCTGCCTTATGTTTCCCAAGTATCCGATACTACATTCCCGGACGATCCTGAATTCTATTTAAAGCTATTTATTCTCCTTTATGTGGACGACACGATCATAATGCCAGAAACGCCACAAGAATTGCAAAGCGCATTATATGCTCTAAGTGAGTACTGCAATACCTGAAAATTGTCGAAATTGTCTATAAATGTTTCAAAAACCAAATGCATCATTTTTTCTAGGGGCAAGGTCCGAAAGGTGCCTAAATTCACACTTGGTAATGAGGATGTAGAGATCGTCTGTGAATACCTTAATTTGGGAGTTAAATTCGCTTATAACGGTACCTTTACCAGAGCTATTAAGCACTTATACGATAAGGCCAGCAGAGCAATGTTTGCCTTGCTCACAAAGGCTAAAGCTCTCCATTTACCAATTGACCTACAATTGAACCTTTTTGAAGCTATGATCACACCGATTTTAATATATGGTTCTGAAGTATGGGGTTTCGAGAATATCCCATTGATTGAAAAATTACATAAAAGATTTTGCAAAATTCTTCTAGGCGTAAAAAAGTCAACACATACGGCAATGGTCTATGAGGAGCTTGGACAATTGCCCCTCAGTATAAAAATTAATATAGGAATGATAATATACTGAGGGAAAATTGTTAGTGGAAATAACGGTAAAATAGCCACAAGCTATTGTATAATCTTTTCCGTAATGATACCTTTAAATGGCCCTGGATTAGTCATATAAAACACTGCTGGATAATGCAGGTCTTTCATTTGTATGGCGTAGCCAAAATCCGGGTCAGTTAGACTGGCTACAATTAAGCATAAAACAGCAGCTCTCCGACGAATATATCCAGATCTGGAGAGGGGAAATCTTCCATAGCAGCACATGTACCAGCTATAGGATTTTCAAGGAAAATTTCCAATTTGAAAATTATATAATATCGCTCCCTCAGAAATTCTCAAGATTACTTTGTAAATTCAGAATGAGTAACCACAGGCTACCTGTAGAACGCGGAAAATATAAAAATCCACTACCTCGAAACGAGCGAGTGTGCACAATATGTGCTCAGACCGTCCTAGGTGACGAATTTCACTATCTGTTTGAATGGCCAGCTCTTGATAGTGAAAGAAAAGAATATATCGATAAATATTATAGACTACGCTCAAATACCCTAAAGATGAACCAACTTGTCAATGTTCGGAACGGATCAAAATTAATATCACTCTGCAAATTTGTAGATGTTATTTTTAAACAGGTGAACTGAAAAAAAATAAATTATATACGTTCTCTCACACTCCGCCCCCACCCCACCCAACTTCCCTCTCAACAAAATCGTAATCAGAGTGCCGAATCAAAAGTTATGTTTATGAATCGGTGGCACTGGCTGATTCGTTGGCAAAATTCGTCAGAGTAAAAGCGCAAATTCACTACAATCCAAAACACTGTTGTATGCATCACATGTAACACAACAATTGCCAACCAATCGGGTGCGAGATCGACTAGTGGAAGCGAGGTCTCGGTCTCTCTTCTGTCAACCCAACCCTATAATGGTCATGCGCCTGAGAAAACGGCATCTGCAATGGTCTTACGGGACGACGATTTGCATGCATGGAGGGGGCTATTTTCTGGAAGCTTGTAACTGGAATGACCGGTAAGGTAACCGAACCGGCCATTCCGGTGGAGGGCTTTCGGAAGTGGTCTTTGCGTGTAAATGTACATAGGCTCAGCACAAATTTCCAAATTCTAGATAATAATAATAATAATAATAATAATAATAATAATAATAATAATAATAATAATAATAATAATAATCTTATGTAGGCCAAACCGCCATTTAGACAAGTAAAATATTGTACTTCTGTTTCCCCTTGTGCCACGTTGTGGCTTGGGTGTAAATAAAGAAATTGTCCACTCCGTATTTCTCCTCATGTTCTTCTTTGTCCACTCCGTATTTCTCCTCATGTTCTTCATTGTCCACTCCATATTTCTCCTCATGTTCTTCTTTGTCCACTCCATATTTCTCCTCATGTTCTTCATTGTCCACTCCGTATTTCTCCTCATACTCTTCTTTATCCACTCCATATTTCTCCTCATGTTCTTCATTGTCCACTCCGTATTTCCCCTCATGTTCTTCATTGTCCACTCTGTATTTCTCCTCATGTTCTTCTTTGCCCACTCCATATTTCTCCTCTTGTTCTTTTTTGTCCACTCCGTATTTCTCCTCATGTTCTTCTTTGCCCACTCCATATTTCTCCTCATGTTCTTTTTTGTCCACTCCGTATTCTCCTCATGTTCTTCATTGTCCACTCCGTATTTCTCCTCATGTTCTTCTTTGTCCACTCCGTATTCTCCTCATGTTCTTCATTGACCACTCCGTATTTCTCCTCATGTTCTTCTTTGTCCACTCCATATTTCTTCTCATGTTCTTCTTTGTCCACTCCGTATTTCTCTTCATGTTCTTCTTTGTCCACTCCGTATTTCTCCTCATGTTCTTCTTTGTCCACTCTGTATTTCTCCTCATGTTCTTCTTTGTCCACTCTGTATTTCTCCTCATGTTCTTCTTTGTCCACTCCGTGTTTCTCCTCATGTTCTTCTTTGTCCACTCTGTATTTCTCCTCATGTTCTTCTTTGTCCACTCCGTATTTCTCCTCATGTTCTTCTCTGTCCACTCCGTATTTCTCCTCATGTTCTTCTTTGTCCACTCTGTATTTCTCCTCATGTTCTTCTTTGTCCACTCCGTATTTCTCTTCATGTTCTTCTTTGTCCACTCCGTATTTCTCCTCATGTTCTTCTTTGTCCACTCCGTATTTCTCCTCATGTTCTTCTTTGTCCACTCTGTATTTCTCCTCATGTTCTTCTTTGTCCACTCCGTATTTCTCCTCATGTTCTTCTTTGTCCACTCCATATTTCTCCTCATGTTCTTCTTTGTCCACTCCGTATTTCTCCTCATGTTCTTCTTTGTCCACTCTGTATTTCTCCTCATGTTCTTCTTTGTCCACTCTGTATTTCTCCTCATGTTCTTCTTTGTCCACTCTGTATTTCTCCTCATGTTCTTCTTTGTCCACTCCGTATTTCTCCTCATGTTCTTCTTTGTCCACTCTGTATTTCTCCTCATGTTCTTCTTTGTCCACTCCGTATTTCTCCTCATGTTCTTCTTTGTCCACGCCGTGTTCTCCTCATGTTCTTCATTGTCCACTCCGTGTTTCTCCTCATGTTCTTCTTTGTCCACTCCGTATTCTCCTCATGTTCTTCTTTGTCCACTCCGTATTTCTCCTCATGTTCTTCTTTGTCCACTCTGTATTTCTCCTCATGTTCTTCTTTGTCCACTCCGTATTTCTCCTCATGTACTTCTTTGTCCACTCTGTATTTCTCCTCATGTTCTTCTTTGTCCACTCCATATTTCTCATCATGTTCTTCTTTGTCCACTCTGTATTTCTCCTCATGTTCTTCATTGTCCACTCCGTGTTTCTCCTCATGTTCTTCTTTGTCCACTCCGTATTCTCCTCATGTTCTTCTTTGTCCACTCCGTGTTCTCCTCATGTTCTTCTTTGTCCACTCTGTATTTCTCCTCATGTTCTTCTTTGTCCACTCCGTGTTTCTCCTCATGTTCTTCTTTGTCCACTCCGTATTTCTCCTCATGTTCTTCTTTGTCCACTCCGTGTTCTCCTCATGTTCTTCTTTGTCCACTCTGTATTTCTCCTCATGTTCTTCTTTGTCCACTCCATGTTCTCCTCATGTTCTTCTTTGTCCACACCGTATTTCTCCTCATGTTCTTCTTTGTCCACTCCGTGTTTCTCCTCATGTTCTTCTTTGTCCACTCTGTATTTCTCCTCATGTTCTTCTTTGTCCACTCCATATTTCTCCTCATGTTCTTCTTTGTCCATTCCGTATTTCTCCTCATGTTCTTCTTTGTCCACTCCATATTTCTCCTCATGTTCTTCTTTGTCCACTCTGTATTTCTCCTCATGTTCTTTTTTGTCCACTCTGTATTTCTCCTCATGTTCTTCATTGTCCGCTCTGTATTGCTCCTCATGTTCTTCTTTGTCCACTCCGTGTTTCTCCTTATGTTCTTCTTTGTCCACTCTGTATTTCTCCTCATGTTCTTCTTTGTCCACTCCGTATTTCTCCTCATGTTCTTCATTGTCCACTCCATGTTTCTCCTCATGTTCTTCATTGTCCACTCCGTATTTCTCCTCATGTTCTTCTTTGTCCACTCCGTATTTCTCCTCATGTTCTTCATTGTCCACTCCATATTTCTCCTCATGTTCTTCTTTGTCCACTCCATATTTCTCCTCATGTTCTTCTTTGTCCATTCCGTATTTCTCCTCATGTTCTTCTTTGTCCACTCCGTGTTTCTCCTCATGTTCTTCTTTGTCCACTCCGTATTCTCCTCATGTTCTTCTTTGTCCACTCCGTATTTCTCCTCATGTTCTTCTTTGTCCACTCCGTATTTCTCCTCATGTTCTTCTTTGTCCACTCCGTGTTTCTCCTCATGTTCTTCTTTGTCCACTCCGTATTTTCCTCATGTTCTTCTTTGTCCACTCAGTATTTCTCCTCATGTTCTTCTTTGTCCACTCCGTATTTCTCCTCATGTTCTTCTTTGTCCACTCCGTATTTCTCCTCATGTTCTTCTTTGTCCACTCCATATTTCTCCTCATGTTCTTCTTTGTCCACTCCGTATTTCTCCTCATGTTCTTCTTTGTCCACTCTGTATTTCTCCTCATGTTCTTCTTTGTCCACTCCATATTTCTCATCATGTTCTTCTTTGTCCACTCTGTATTTCTCCTCATGTTCTTCTTTGTCCACTCCGTGTTCTCCTCATGTTCTTCTTTGTCCACTCTGTATTTCTCCTCATGTTCTTCTTTGTCCACTCCGTGTTTCTCCTCATGTTCTTCTTTGTCCACTCCGTATTTCTCCTTATGTTCTTCTTTGTCCACTCCGTGTTCTCCTCATGTTCTTCTTTGTCCACTCTGTATTTCTCCTCATGTTCTTCTTTGTCCACTCCATGTTCTCCTCATGTTCTTCTTTGTCCACTCCGTATTTCTCCTCATGTTCTTCTTTGTCCACTCCGTGTTTCTCCTCATGTTCTTCTTTGTCCACTCTGTATTTCTCCTCATGTTCTTCTTTGTCCACTCCATATTTCTCCTCATGTTCTTCTTTGTCCATTCCGTATTTCTCCTCATGTTCTTCTTTGTCCACTCCGTGTTTCTCCTCATGTTCTTCTTTGTCCACTCTGTATTTCTCTTTATGTTCTTCTTTGTCCACTCCGTATTTCTCCTCATGTTCTTCTTTGCCCACTCCATATTTCTCCTCTTGTTCTTCTTTGTCCACTCCGTATTTCTCATCATGTTCTTCTTTGTCCACTCTGTATTTCTCCTCATGTTCTTCTTTGTCCACTCCGTGTTCTCCTCATGTTCTTCTTTGTCCACTCCGTGTTCTCCTCATGTTGTTCTTTGTCCACTCTGTATTTCTCCTCATGTTCTTCTTTGTCCACTCCGTATTTCTCCTCATGTTCTTCTTTGTCCACTCCGTATTTCTCCTCATGTTCTTCTTTGTCCACTCTGTATTTCTCCTCATGTTCTTCTTTGTCCGCTCTGTATTTCTCCTCATGTTCTTCTTTGTCCACTCCGTGTTCTCCTCATGTTCTTCTTTGTCCACTCTGTATTTCTCCTCATGTTCTTCTTTGTCCACTCCGTGTTTCTCCTCATGTTCTTCTTTGTCCACTCCGTATTTCTCCTCATGTTCTTCTTTGTCCACTCCATATTTCTCCTCATGTTCTTTTTTGTCCACTCCGTATTCTCCTCATGTTCTTCATTGTCCACTCTGTATTTCTCCTCATGTTCTTCTTTGTCCACTCCATATTTCTCCTCATGTTCTTCTTTGTCCACTCCGTATTCTCCTCATGTTCTTCTTTGTCCACTCTGTATTTCTCCTCATGTTCTTCTTTGTCCACTCCATATTTCTCCTCATGTTCTTCTTTGTCCACGCCGTGTTCTCCTCATGTTCTTCATTGTCCACTCCGTGTTTCTCCTCATGTTCTTCTTTGTCCACTCCGTATTCTCCAGTACGGATCAGTTTATGCGACAAATTGATTGAAGAAAAGATTACTTTAGGCTATGTCCGTGCACATGCGCCTTTGTATTGCTGCCACATATTACAAACCGCGGCACCACCCCTCCCAGATATAGCCTAGCGCGGCATATGTATCTGATAATGTATGTGTAAGTGTTAGTGCGCGCGTGCGTACGCTCTTGCATGCGTGAGTGAGTGAGTGAGTGAGTGAGTGAGTGAGTGAGTGAGTGAGTGAGTGAGTGAGTGAGTGAGTGAGTGAGTGAGTCAGTCAGTCAGTCAGTCAGTCAGTGAACGCGTACCTGTATGCTTATTGCTGCTGGTGTTGTTACTGACCTGTGATAAGAACTTTGTGATGGCATATGGACATTCGTGTTCTTATACTTAGGCAACAATAAAGTGATGAATATCGCTATAGTACTATAGTTATTAGTTGATTAATTGAACGCCGACCAAAACTAATACGGCCAGTGACTGACTACTATCCGTAAATTGGCTACAGTTGTCATGCGGGATTACAGGAACATAGTCTGACATGAGCACATACGATCCTCCGCCATCGAGCAAGCCACCGGGTGTTTGGTCATGAAGACGTTTCATCGTGAATGGAACCATGGCCAGAAAGTACAAAAAGCTTACCAGGAGTACCATAATACATTTAGCAATTATGACATATTTATACTCAAAATCTCGCCATCTCAAATGGAAACCATACCACCTTGAAATATAAATTCCCAGAATCCCAATTTCAATGTAAGTATACGGCAGGTAATTTATCTATAGGCACCAACAGCTTTCAATCAAAATAGTTTCAAATTATTCAACATAAATCTTTTCAATTGTAAATGGGATTTCGAATTCGGTCTTTATGCGTCAAAGGTTTAATATCGCGACCTGTTACAATGTACTCAAAACAGAATGATCCATTTCTAGCTATGCCCGCCCATTTCCTTTTAAGCACCGCTCACTTTTATACCGCGTGTTGGAATCAATTTATGTCCTTCGAATCCTTAAAGCTCAGAATCCCAATTTCAACGTAACTATACAGATAAGCTATTCAATATTTTTTTAAATTAACTTGACTGGGCGCTGTTGCAGCCTATGTTAATAAATAGTAAATCCATCAAAGACATACAATTCATACATCTGACAGACTTTGTAATCTCCATGACGGAGCTAGATACATCATTCATTTCGCAGTTTGTTTGGAATGCCAGCCTACACGCGGCGTATTGATTATGACGTCATATACTTGAGTGACAGATCGGATCCATCCACTGTCATTATGAAGCTATCTGCCAATAATGGATACTGGCAGTTTGTAAGTCGAATCGATTCTCCTTTTTTGCGCTCACGTATATATGCCGATTCTAGTCCATCGTTACAGTTTCTGGTGTATCGTTATACAAAATCCCGTGTATTCAACTCACATTCATCTTCGTCAACACGGAGATGATAGTAAATAATTACATTAGATTCGCCATTTGAACTAATTAGATTGAACGTTCGTCCTCTTATTGAGCGATCGATTCTTCTCACTGACGCCATGATTAAATCAGAAACAAGATCAATTATAGATCGCAAACTCTCGCGCTCCCGTTTTTTGTCACATTTGTGACACAAAAAAATAAGTAAAATATTGAGCCGATATAGCAAAGTTAACCATTTGAGGACGAAACCGGCCAAGACCGGCCTCTGCAGGAGTCTTGAGAAATGTCCATTTGCAGGCCAAGAGAAGACTATTTTTGAAAATTTACCACTGGAATGACTGGCTCGGTTATCGAGCCAGTCATTCCAGTGGTAAAATTTCAAAAATAGTCTTCTCTTGGCCTGCAAATGGACATTCAATAAGTAAATATTTTAAATTTTTGAACAAATTTAGTCGTTAGAGGGTTAAATAATAAATAACGCTGACCGGATTACCAGTTAGTAGGTAGTAGTTTATTTCCACAATGGACCATCGGTCATTGAGTGTACAGTGGTAGAATTATTATTGGCAGATAACTAGGAAAACATATTAGTCCAGTCAATCTAGGCCAAAAATATTTTAACCCGGAACAAATTGCAACAGAATTTTTTTACCTCGCCCAGTGTATAGGGGGCCATCATGTACAACATATCAAAAGTCCTCCAAAATTCCAATAGGGGAAAGGGTAAAATTTGCATAATTATTACCAGATTTGGTCCATTTCACCTGAAAAATCCATTTTTCTTTATTTCTTTAAAACCGGTATGTAATATATGTGTGACTGGGTATTTTTGGACTTTTTTTAGTAATAAATGAATACGATTGACATATTCTCCACAAATTAAATGTATTGTGTTATGCCACTTGCATGAATTTACCTAATACCATCATTGATATTGATACAATACATATTATATTTTATTATGTCACGGTATTGTGTGTTTCTAAGCTAAGCTAAGATGAAATAGTATGGCATAGGTACCTGGTTTCTACTAATTTCATCTTGCATCAATTATCCAAGTCATCTTCCTCAATGAGCGTTATTGAATTCGAGCAACTGAGACCCTTACAGTCTTCGCAGGCGGATGTGCAGCTGAGCCCATGTTTTCTACAGGTGCATCTCTTTGATTCACAGCCAGTTTTGCAGCTGCATCTAAATGAATACAGTAAATCGTCAGGTGCTGCCAGCATGTCAGTCTTAACAGGCAGCATTTGGTGGTTGAGAACTTTCCAGCCCCATTCTGTTGGATCCATATCTCCAGCATCTCCTCTCCAAACTTGAATTTGGTAGTACACGCGAAGACTGTGAAACTTTGCGGATGCGGGTGTTGGTGGTAAATCTCGTGCTTCAACATACTTGGAACTTTTTACAACCTTCTCCCTGAATCGCTTGTACCGCAAAGCAACTAGACTATCCATTGAAGTGCCATTGTATAGAATAAGCATTGCCTTCTCACCTGCTTTTATCACGTCATCTTTATTCGCATTACTCATTGTAAACACTTCAGCAATTTGAGAGAGTTCTTTGCAGCACTGGATTTTGCTAAGGGATGCAGATTTTCTAATTCCATAAAGCCTAGATGTTGAGTCACAGCCAAGGATAGCATGGATAAATAACAGCTGTGAGCACAAACAGAACCCGAGTTTTTCCTTTGCCATTTTGATATTCCACAGTCGGGGTTTCTTTGCATTTTGCTTTGGCTCTGGTCTGAAAAATAGCTGACAGCCATTCATATCAGTATGGTATAGAAGCAACACCAGTAGGTCGGTATCGTCTCCAACAAGAGCAGTATTTGTTGACTTTGAAGGCAAGATAGCCGTTTGCGTAATTAAGACATCAGCATCACCGCTTGCCTTTATCGTTAAGCATCCAGCCTGTTCGAGAGATGAACTTAAGATTGCTATGAACCGATGTTTGTTCTGCTTGTTACTAAGAAAATCAGGCTTACTCAGAGTTACAACTGTTTGCGGAGTCAGTACAACAGTTGCGCCTGATCCACGAGTTCGCCTCTTATGTGTTACATCTTTTATGTCTGGGCCTTGGTCATAACCATCAAAAACTACTGTAGCCTTTCCATATTTGCTTATGCAATATTTTACATATCTTTGGCAAACATTTGCAAATGTCTCTCCACGCTGCCATGGAACACGGTGTAATAGAGCTCCTCCATCAAGCACATAGTGGACAGAATCTGGAAGGACTGCATCTTCATTTTGAATTAATTTCCACAATGCATCAGCAAGTGCCGGCTTATTTGCTTCCCATGGAAGAGATGAATTATCAAAGAGTGCGGGCGGATGAGTGCACAACTCATACTCAAAATAAGATGCTGGATTCCCTTTGATCCATTTGTAGCAATTAAACTGAGTCTTTGAAATAGTAGATGCTTTAGAACGAAACGTAGCAACGTTTGGCTTACCATTCACAGTGCCAATAAATATTTCATCGCCATAATTATCTTTTATTTTATCCTGCATGTATTTTGTACTGTATGCTTTATTCTCTTTATCATCGAGATACTCTTGCATTTTATTAACGAGGTCGTGCAGGGTCAGCTGCTCATCATCATTATTTTCAAGAAATGCCATTGTCGCACTAAATGCTCTTACTCTGTACAAGTCTTCTGGCCTTCCATGTTTTTGGGATAAGCAAGATGAGTGCAGCTGAGGGATATTTTTCATGGTTCGAAAATTTACGCTGCAGCTTTGATGGTATACTGCATAGACAACGCATAAATCCGGCGTGAAGGCAAGCCGCCCAGCTACAAGTTTGCCCCATTCGTCTTTTCTCTGCTCACAGGCCTCGGCGATACTACATTGAAAGTCATGAGTACTTACTGGATAAATATCATATCCACGTTTCTTTCCATCTTGAATTTTTGCAGGGTATCCGCATAGCAAACAATGTTCACTAAAATTGAATGTTGGACTTTCTGAACGGAGTGTTCGCATGGGTGGCGGAGATTGTTCAATTTTCTCTGCGTCACGGGCAATCCGCTTGGGATCAATGAACTCCCGTCGACATTTTACATGAACCCTCTGTCCTACTTCAGCTATGACATCGCTTTCACGGGCTCTGCTAGCATTGTTAATACCGTCACAGCCTTTAATTCGAAGCTTAACAGTTTGTGAGCCATTTTCTAGGCTCTGGTTACAAATAACACATGTATCTAAATCCATGTCCATATTCTGATTGAATTGTATAGAAATTTATTCAAATTGTGAGATAAAAGTGAAAATTAAAATGCAATTTATTTTAGATAAAATTTTAAAAGCGAAAAACAAAATTAAACTTACTTTAAATAAAATTTTTTTAAATTACCCCGGCCCTGTGCATACAACCATATTTAATCTGTGGTTTGGAGAATTTGTACAAGTGGTTCAGGGCAATATTGCCAATTGCTTACTGTCTTCCGTGACCATGAAATTCAGAGCTTAGACAACATTTCTACTTCGTTTATTTGCGGAATGAAGCAGGTAAGGGAAGTTTCATTATTCGGATAATGGCGGTAGCTAAATATGCGAATTTACCCACTTTCCCATCGAGGGATTTTGGAGGACTTTTGATATGTGACACCTGGCAGTCCCATGAATGCCGCAGAAAAGAAATAAATTCTGTTGCAATTTGTTCTAGGTTAATTTGTAGTTTTACTGGACTATATGTAGGTAGAGACTCACACACACGTGCACGCGCACGCACACACACACACACACACACACACACACACACACACACACGCGCGCACACACACGCACACGCACGCGCACACGCACACACACACACATGCTCCCCCAGAAACATGTTGTGAATTTAAAACTGCTGTGATGCGATTTCCAGTGGAAATATTGAGTTTTAATTTACCTCTAATTTCAAACATTCTTGGAGATAATTAAGCAGTCAAATGAAAGAGGAGTAAAGGAGTCTATAGTAAGACAGATAATAAGATTGTGAACATGCATTAACCTATCATTCTATTCACCTATTCATATTGATAACTTAGTAATGCTACGTGCCACTACAGATGTGATGTGTCCATTGAGGAATCATAATAGGATACAATTCTTAGTTTTAAAATTGCATCAGCTAAGGTGTTGTCTTCACTACCTTAGAGAATATGTGTAATTCTGCAATGCACACTTCATACGTTTATTGGTATTTTGTATTACTTAGCATAATGTGTTACTTATAATAAAGCATAAAGGATGCAACAGCTTCCAGTCAAATTAGTTTTAAAATATGCAACAGATTACAGACCCGTATGATTGTCTTGAAATTGAGATTTGATGACTTCAGGGTTCAAAGGACCATAATTTTCCACAACTTCTTCATGACTTATGCGAACACGATTCAGTTCAGGTGACGGGTGGGTGTGGGCTGGAGGAGAGGGGCCAGAGCCACCCCATTGGATGCGCCACTGAGTCTTATTGTCCATTTATGGAATATACAATTGTGTGGGGATGTACAAAATAGCATAGAGTGGGGCATACATGACAATAGTTATTTTATGCTGCAGAACATAATAAATCGCCAAGTTCGTACCATATCCTGTTATGCAGTCTCTCTCAGTGCAAACGAAAATAGCTCTCTGGACATCATGTACAGACAGCTATTCTCGTATGTAAAAAGAGAAACTGCATAAAACACATTATTCACTGGGGGCAAATGTTCTCGCTGCCCCTATTATAATCCGCTACTGCAGATGATGGATGGATACTCTGGAAATGTGAATTAACTATGCCTGGCCGGGTGGCTCACCCAAACACGTTTCTTCTTTACCAGCTAACAAGACAGACAGACACGATATGTGAAATGCAGCACAATGATAGCACATGGTGAAGCAATACGTCAATACAACAACCTAATTAAAGATCTACATAAAGTTATAGCTAATAAAGGCAAATAAAACATTAATACAAATTATGATTTAAACAGCGCAATATAACACAAATCAAGTACTCATCAAGACAAAGGCTCTCAAGAAACCAATTAAAAATATAGTAATAAACGCGAGCATGCACAAACAAATCACCACGACGAAACACACCATAGAAACAAAGACAAATTTGTCCAATACCAGCGTCGTTGATATATATTTTTGGTCGGGCCTCCGTAAGTTCAAACGCCCATTTTGGAAAGAATGTTCCTGAAAGCCGTTGATATTGTGTTTTAGTTTTAACCGCAAAAAAGGCATACGTCTTCGTGACCCAGCAGACATGCATCAACCCAAAATCAGGAAAGGATGGCTCCATTCGAGTTATTGAAAAATGGTTTTAAAATGTCTAATTTGAAAGCAATGTTGCTGAAAGCTGTTAAGTTTAAGCCTCTGGCCCGAAAATTGGCATATTCCTGCATATCCGGGACCCAAATGGGCAAGCTTCCGCCAAAGTATGGAGAAGATTGCCTCAGTAGAAAGGGAGTTATTGAAGAATGCGTAAACATGGCTATTTTGAAAACTGTTACTGAAAGCTGTTGGGTTTTACCTTTTAAGGCCAAAATTGGCGTACATATTCGACACCACATGGATAAGCTTCCTTCTAATTTGGAGAGGATCCATCCAGTAGAACCAGAGTGATTAAAAATGTCACAACAACAACAACAACAACAACAACAACAACAACAACAACAACAACAACAACAAGCACTCCATACTCGTGTTTACCCTGATGCAAACGGAAAAAGATTAAAACGAATCAGCAAGAAAACTAGAGCAATCAAAGATTGCAGACCCTCGCGTTCCTATTTTTGTCACATGTTAAAGGTTTTCGGATATTCCGGAATCGGATCACTCCAAAAGTTGTGGAATCCTATTGTATGGTCACACCATTCCGTGTATTACAATTTGAGCCAGATCCGACCATTAGTTTCCGAGATATGGTGGGAGGGTGGGGGTGGGCGATTCGTAGATCCTGAATCTGATCCTACCTGGATCCGGGTTCTGCTATCCAGATCATGGCCAAATTCTAGTAATCATCTTGCATGGCAAGTTCCTACATTGTGCCAAATCGGATTAGTTTTTAGATACAGCGCCAGACCGAGAAACGCATATAACAGCAGAGCAACCATGAAAAACAATATAATACAAAGCGTAATTTAAAGTACCCTAAGTAAGAAAAAGCAGTACAGAACATTATACATTGAAAAGTCACCGAGAAAAGTCACCGAGAGCAAGACCATAGGCCAGGTGGTGGATCTAGGTATATAGAAGTCTGCCTGTGCCAGAAACGCGCAGGTGGAATGACAGGTAGAATGATCTGCTTCCAATAGTTACAAAACTCAAAGTTCATACCTCTGTCCCTGGCTAACACAAAGGAGACTAATGATGATAATACCTTACTTCGGGCCGAGGAGACGTGCAACAGTGACATATGAACGATTCACCGCTCGCGACACGACATAGTCTCATACTCACCACTGTACAAACTGCGCAACATGCGTCCATTATAGTAGCGCAGAAGAGCTGGTTGAATTTGAACATATCTTCGAATGCCAGAGAACACACCCATCATGATCATCAACACCACCACCAACATCATCATCATCATCATCATCATCATCATCATCATCATCATCAAGGTGGTTAAATGGATGCAGAGGTGTCTGATGACAACAAAGAGACTTGGTGAATGCACCCCATGCTGACAAGCTGCTAGCAAAACTAGCCAGACGATTGGACAACAACTCATTAGCGAAATTATTCTGTACATTGAGATTAGTATGTGTGGTGAAATAAGGCTCATTTAATTTGAATGAGGCTCAGTATCCATACACATGTCATAAGAGGGAAAAGGTTATTGGTCTACATGAGGCCGAAGAGCAGAATATGGCTCATCACTGCAAAGAGACTATGTGCCGAATGCACACCATGTTGAAGCATATTTAGCTGAAGCTATAATTATGTGCGCGTGTGTACGTGAGTACGTACGTGCGTGCGTGCGTGCGTTCGTTCGTGCGTGCGTGCGTGCGTGTGTGCGAGAATGGAAAATAAAGGTGTCAGCTGTTCTTCAACTAAGCTGTTGAATATCTTAAACTAATTTAACATCATCATCATCGTCGTCGTCGTCGTCGTCGTCGTCGTCGTCGTCGTCGTCGTCGTCGTCGTCGTATTATTATTATTATTATTATTATTATTATTATTATTATTCGGTAGATTCTGTTGGCTAGAGGAGATGTAACCAAAGAGGACGAAGCTAAGAGAATTGTGGATGACACAGTAAATAAATTCGGCAAAATAGACGTTCTTGTGAGTAACATATGGTGTCTGTTACAGGCTACTCACTTTTAGAGAGCTACAGTGACAGCTGCTGAGTAACGTATAATAACCTGTCTATAAAGGTCACCGCATGCGCCTTTTAAAAATAGTTACTAAAAACAGCTGGCCGCTTAATACAACTCGATCGTTTCCTATGGTAAATAGCTTTTGGGGGCCACATAGTGGGGACAGATAAAGAAAAGTATCTTGCAAAAAGTTATACAAGCATGAAATTTGGTATAGTTAATCTATGCTTGTAACCTTTCAGATCTACCAGGTTGGTCAGTTAAAAGTTAAAAATGGTGACCATTTCTCAAGATGGCCGCCAAATTGACATAAAAACTCATTATTTACATACAAATTGATGGATTTGGTAAATCTAAGTGATTTTGTGTTTGATTTATATGTTTTCAAAGACACTGAAACTAATTTTACCAATTAAGCGCATTCAGGCACACATTTTATATTTTACACTGCTCTCGATAAAAATCCAGTGTTGGTACATGGCTTGTCAATGTTGCTTGTAATGTTTGGAACTAACTGTTAATGTTGATGTATGGGAGTAGAGGTGTAGTCGTAGAGGCAGTAACTTTGTCTCAGCAGTTATTGCCATCTCCCGGAAATGTTCTCAGATAAGCAAGGGCAATGAAACGGAATGAGAGAATAAACGAATGTGCACAGACCCTCAATGATAGACGACTTCTTGCTATACTACAAGTATGGTGTGGCAAAAGAAATGAAGTATCACCCAGCAGCAATATAAACCGAAAACGAGTACATATACATGTACAAAAGCAGGAAATAAGTACTGAGAAGTTTGACATAAAGGAAGCATATTCAATTGTTTTCTCTGAGCTTGTCACTTACATCTAAATGCACATATCCAGCCATTTTAAGCTCACCGATTTAGTTGCACTCGACAGACCTGTTGGCTAAAGGACGAATTCGCTTCACATATTTACCAACTAGAAGCTTACAATCACGGACGAGATGTTCTGCTGGCCTTCTCCATTCTGGTGCAAACATGTAAATACAGCGTAGCCATTCACTTAGTCAACGCTGCAGAAATGATGCGGCAGGATATGCTCAACCACAAGTCAGCATTGAACAACACATTCCATAATGAAAGTATTGAAGAAACTGTTCCATCATCGCCTCTACAATTCATATGCATGATCGAACGTCGTGTGGACATCACGCCACAGCTTCGACATAATGAACCCAAGTTTATGTGTATTGCAGTAAAACTCACCTTTCCAGAGTATCCATCCATCATCTGACCTCGTATGACGTCATAATCAGGTCAGCGCGTGTATGATGACGTCGCAATCATTATGTAACAAAGGGTCTCATATAGACGGTCATCAAATCTCAAACAGTCTGACACGTTGTATGAATTGTATGTATTTGTAATTCTTTGCTATTTAATAAACACGCTGTTGATTATTTTGAAACTAATTTGACTGGGCGCTGTTGCTGCCTTAGGCAGCGACAGCACCCGGTCAAATTAGTTTTAAAATATTCAACAGCTTACCTGTGTAGTTATTTTGGAAATTGATAGTCAGAGTGTTCAGAGATCGATCGATCCCAACACGAGCGAGGTGTGGGTGGAGCTTAGCTAGAGATGGGCGGGGCATAGCTAAAACCGCAAAAGGTCCATTATATAAGAAACTTATCAATTATATACTTTATTGACATACAGAATGAACAAATAGGTGATCTCTGACACTTTCCTTTCGGCTCAAATGTATTACCCGAGTGTGGTCAGGTTTTATTTGGTGCGGGATTTGATGGCATCTTACAAAACGAGTGTGATAAATTTGATACGAAATGGCAGCGCTATTTATTACACACGTGATTATTTCACACTGTCATTCTGTTCTGGTTATTTTCTTACCGAAGGATGGATCCGATCTGTCACTCAATCATATGACTTCATAATCAATTACGCCATATGTAGGCCGGAGTCACAATCATAATGCGTAATGAATGACGTATCTCGCTCCGTCATAAACATTAAACATAGACAGTCAAATGTACGAATTGTATATCCTTACTACTTAATCAACATTCTGTTGAATATTTTGAAATTAATTTAATCGGGCGCTGTTGCTGCCATATGAAGCAACAGCGCCCAGTCAAATTACTTTCAAAAATATTCACCAGCTTACCTGTATAGCGACCTTGATACTGGGATTCTGGGAATTCATGGTCCGATCTATCCCAACACTGGCAAAGTGTGACTGGATCGTAGCTAGATATGGGCGGGGCATAGCTAGAAATCCCTCTATTGGGGCCCAATGCTTCCTTTGTCAGATTAACAACGCTGGTGTACACGCAATAGGAGGTATACAGGACTGTAGCGCGGACATGTTTGATCACGTGATTAGTGGGAATCTGAAATCAGCATTCTTGATGTGTAAATACGCTGTACCTTACTTGATGGAAACTAAAGGTAAGATTAGCTACGTCAGAATGATGCATAATTTGAGGACAGTGCTGCCAAAACTTGTTGTTTTTAGATATCAACAGCTTCAATCTGCACCAATTACAAATCTAGGTTTTGTTGTCGTCGTTGTTGTTGTTGTTGTTGTTGCTGCTGCTGCTGCTGCTGCTGCTGCTGCTGCTTCTGCTGTTGTTGTTGGTGATGCCAGTGTGGTTAGTTGGTCGGTGGTGGTTGGGATTGTTGTGGTTGTCGTTGTCGTCGTTGTTGTAGTTGTTGTAGTTGTTGTAGTTGTTGTTGGTTGGTTGGTTGGTGGTGGGTCGGTCGGTCGATCGGTTGCTGTTGTTGATGGTGATGGGCGTTGTGGTGGTGCTGGTGGTAGCAGCTCATCTGACCTGAAAGGTCAAGTGAGCTTCTTCTATCATCCACCTGTCTGCCCTCTGTTGTCTGTATATGAACTGTTTTCTTTATGCGACATCCTACCAAGATCATCTTAGCCGATTTCAACCAGATTTTACAGGAAGAATCCAATGCACGATTACGAGCACAGATTGATCTGATTCGTTGATTTGGTCGGCGGTCGTCTTGAGTGTTGGATTAGTTTTAGAATCAACTTAAACATCTCCGAAACCGATTTTCTGATTAATGTAAAACTCAAGACACTTCAGAATCTGATTGATCGATACGGCTGGCGGTGATCTTGGAAAACCTAGTCTTACCACAGTAGCTTCTTATCCTGATCGCGACACGGATGGAATTGGGTAGATATGCGTGGAACATTAATAGTCTGGTCGATATATGAAAAGGCACTACGTTAACAACCCACCCCTCCTTAATTGCTCCAAAAGGTTTTTCAGCGTTCTCTGGTAGAGTTTAGTGAACAAAAGAACATGCTAAAAGTCTAAGACAATCTGACCATCGGAATGCCATCATGTTCAAGATGGCGTCCAAGATGGCCACCAAAACCTTAAAATGTCCATAAATCGTTACCTATTCATACTAGACTCACGACTTTGGTGTAAAACCCCATGTTAATGGAGCCTAGCAACACATTAAGACCAGGTAGAATGTCATGGGGTTATTACATAGTTGATAAATCCGACATGGCGTCCAATGGGGCCCCCAACCCTAAAAATTGCCATACGACCGTAACTATTCATATTAAACTGGAGATTTTGGTGTCCCCCCTTACGATATTGCAGCTTACCAACAGATTAAAACCAGGTAAAATGCCGCGAGGTTACTTGAGAAATTCAACACTACGTCCAAGATGGCCGTCATAACTTTAAACATTGCCATAAGTTATTAACTGTTCCTACTTAACTGTGGAATCCCTGAAGCCCTGAAAAATGGACGTGCATCTGGACCTCATGGCATGAGCAATGAACTATTCAAATATGCAAGTGACATTATCTCAAAACCGATCACGCACATAATCGATTCAGCTGTTATGCACCACCTTACCATCGACGTTGTAGGCCAACGCACCCTTATCGCACTACCTAAGCCGAAGAAGCCACCTGCGCCCCCACCCCTCCCCCAACACCAGCCAATCTGCGGCCCATTGTGCTCCTCAACAGCATACGGAAAATCCTATCCAATGTTACTATATGTCGGATCATGTCAAAATGGCTTCAAACGTGGACGCAGCTGCTTAGACATTGTATGGGCTCAATGCATGCTTGTGTCGGTTGGGATGTCTACAAAATGGGCATTGACATGTCACGAACCATCGACACAATTAAAGGCTCAACGATCCTAGATGTACTACGACAGGACAGTTGCAATGAAGATGAGCTACGACTAGTGAGACTACTGCTTGCAGACACCAAGCTGAGAGTACGAGTCAAGTCAGTGAAGTCACCTATTACCATGTTGCTGCATTGAAATCCGTGCTGGAAAGTTCCACAACACCCCTACCCCTCCCACCACACACCAACCCCCACCACACCCCAAGTGTCGATACTGGGTATGCCGCTGAGATGGAATATGCCGACGATGTGTACTTCATAGACCAGGAAAAGAAACCCCTTAACGATCTTCTCCCAATAGCTACAAGCAGACCAAAAATTGAGAATCTCAGAGTTCACCCACATCTACCTATCTACAAAACATGAAACTATAGAAAATCAAGATCCACTCCGTGGTGGCGAACCATGAAGAAAAGTAAAATCCTGGGCTCACTGCTTTGCAGTACTACTGACATTGCTGCACCCTGTGCCATGGGGAACATAGCTTTCCAGTCCTTCTGGAAGCTATGGATTCGTAGATCAAAGATGCCCTTGATAAAAAGGCTACGGCTATACAATGCAACCTGTGTATCCTTGATGATGTATAACTGTAACAGCTTGGTGTAAAGTGCAACGACTCACATTCGTCCTTGCACTATAACATCTTGAGTAAGAATGTGGTTTTAGCTAAATAATTTGTAACACCTGAACGCCGTCCTTCTACTGCATCTGCCACTTGATTTCACTGCCTAAGAGCTTACTACAAACATGGTGCGGATCGGTAGAGAAATAAAATCATGCATGTCTAAAATTGGGTTAGACGCATGAGGAAGATCAGTTGGTGCTAGTTATGTAAAAATTGAATGCAGCCACAGATAAACTTCTACAGATGATCTGCTGCATTTGTACAATATGCAAAATGCCCCCTTTCCAACTATAGAGGATAAGTACTGCCATCTACTGATGCCTGTGGAACGTGTTAACCCGAATCTTGTGACAATCCGATCAACACCCACTCTATTGACGCGTTTGACAATAATGATTGATGTGAAGAGAATTGATCGTATTGGACTTTTTCGTTCCCCCCTAGCCCAAAGAAACCCCACAAGGCGGACAACATCGTGGCCTAAAATTGACAACATCTTAAATTTCTCTATTAGCAAATAACTCCATAATCTAGGGGTAGACACGAAAATCACAAGTCTACTGTGAACAGTTAATAACGTATGGCAACTGTTAAGGTGATCACGGTCACCTTTTACGTCATGTTAAATATCTCAAATATCTTACAAACCCACAGCATTTTACCTTCTCTTAATGTGTTGCTATGCTAAGAAAAACCGGGGTTGGGGACCATCATGGATGCCATGTTGAATTTTCTTGAATATCTAATAACACCATGTGATCTCCCTCGTCTTAATGTGTTGTATGGCTCCGTTAACCTGGGGTAGACACCAAAATCGCCAGTCTAGTGTGAATAGTCAACGACTTATGGACTTATGGACATTTTATGGCTTTGGCGGCCATCTCGGAGGTATCATTTGTTACCCTTTTTCACATAACTGGAACCGAGAACTTCAATGGCACTTGAAATGTGAAATTATTACACAAATTCACCAATCGTTGCCGATTCCAGATACCATTTTCTACTATGCCTATACCGCCACAGAAACTTTCTTATGCACGTGCGTGTGTGGAGGGTGGGGTGGATTGGGCGGGAGTATAAGATAGTGCTCAGTGGACTTAAGACCAGCTGTTTAAATCCAGGTCATCATTTGACCATAACGCACATTTAGCATAGCAGATGAGTGTACTAACGTAACCAACCCTCGTACCCTGAGGTTCCATAATTTCAATTTCAACAAAAGCATACATGTAACCTGAGTGTTGAATATTTTGAAGCTAATTTGACATAGGCAGCAACATCGTCCTGTCAAAGTAGCTTTAAAATATTCACCATAATATTTATTAAATTGTAAATGTGGTTTTCTTTTGTATTTGGTCTTCCGGTTTCAAAGGGTTAAGCGATCGTGTGTCATTAGTGGCCACTTATCGAGGGTTCATGCAATGTCCATTATAAACACGTGTTAAAACTACCGGATTTCAGGGTCAGATTGTACACACCATATTACAATGTTTATTGTCCTTCCTTTTAATCAGCTGTTATTTTCTTTCCTCAGGAAATATAGTCAACCTCTCAAGTCTAGCCGGAACGAAACAGGTTGGTATAACATCGATGGTGCACAGAGTTTCTCTAGCAAAATATAATCATCAGAAATTGCTATTGTACCCATACCCGTTGTGGGTATGTGTAGGGGTGGATCCAGATGGGGGTTAGCGGGATCGACGTACACCCTAAAGTTTCTTTTAGACTCGGTGACATTTTCCATCGAGAGACTTGTGGTGTAAATGTCGTCAATAATGCCGTTAGACTGCACAACAGAACGTTGTTTTTACAAATTTCCTTGGAGAGAACACCCGAACCAGTTGCTCAGCTTGGCCCCATTATAATATACCTGCCCGTGGAAGTTTCTGTGAATCATCCATCCCCTCCTGCCAAATCCCATGGGCCAGACGCTGATGTGCGTGCGTACATTGTGTCTGCTGCCATTGTCAAATCCGCAATTACTCAGATCTCGTTTCTCAGCACGTACAACCACGAGATCCTCCTGAATCGAAAACACCGATCGACCATAACTAGATTAGATTCTCAATAGGCAAAAATTAGATAGAAGAACCGATCCCCTAATGTCGTTTCTTATTAGACGATTCCTTCGAGCATTGCTATACCAGGGTACTTAATACAGTAGGTCTCTAATAAGCGCACAAAACACGCACCCAATAGATTTCAAATAAGGCGAGTAATAAGCGACAGAAGAATTTGATTATCCTAATATAGACCCTAGGTGGATTCCTCCTCGTAAATGGTTTATGACTGTCTTGTCCACAACGCAGGCGAGCAGCTGGTCTGGCCTGTATTCATATCAGACAAAACATGGTTGCAATCTATCAATCAAACAGACTTTTGTATTCATTATAAAACTCATGTATCACTTCAACTGACATGCGTTTCATAACTTTCTGAATCATTAAGTCTGACGTCTTACATACGCAGTGGCGTAGATTTAAACTTATTATTATGTGTGCTCGCTCGCGCTCGCGCGGGCGGGCGGGAGGGCGGGCGGGTGGGCGGGCGGGCGGGCGGGCGTGTGCGTGTGGTTAATTTGGAGGGGAAATTAGCAGGGTGTCCGGGGGTCTTCTCTCCGGCGAAATAGGAGATATATCCCAGATCACTACCCCACCCCATCAGGATTTACGCCCCTGTACATGGTCATGGACCCGGTGTAGTATGTTGCTTTTACTACGTTAACTACGTCATAAGTGTGTGCTTATCACGTCATAAATTGTTGCTGACCAAAAACATTATTTATATTTCGCAATCACTTAACCCTTTAACACTAATAGACCAAAGAAAAACAAAAGCAATGAACACTAATAGACCAGAAATGATAAAAGATTATTCTGTTGAAAATTTGTTTCAAGATATTCTACTTCTTGAGGCTGGCTGTCCAGAGAAGCTCACCCCTCACACATCACGCCTCACACCTCACACTATATGCGCGTTTTCATCAATGTCATTTAAACCAATTCACGTTTCATTTCTGAGTACGGTTTGCTGGTATATGATGGATCCTTCCGACGAAGAAACGTTCGCACTGATGCTACTTTTAAATCTTCAACAACGAAAACGAAAATGTAGAAAACGTTCCATGTTGATGCTACTTTTAAATTTTCAACAACGAAAACGAAAATGTAAAAAACGTTCCATGTGGTGTCGGGAACATTATCTATTGCGCAACGAATTTTTAAAAATAAAATCGCATATTTTTGCGTAAAATATTTATAAATCATAATTCTGAAAGTAAGTTCTAGAAATTATGACAGCGATTTAAATACTTGCTGCAGCTACCAGTTACGATTCACCTCGCAAAGGATGAACATGCCCATTCCTTGCTTCACGCGTGAGGCATGCATCGAAAGTAAAAGTGACGCGACAATGCCTATGGAGACCGTCGTATTGCTATTGATATGTTAATTCTTCCGTTCACGTGTGAGGCGTCATAAGCAACAGCGTGGCGTGTAGAATGACATCACGATCAATGACGTCATGAATGACGTAGATAAGTACGTCACGAACGGATAATTAAACGAATTGTATGTTTTTACTATTTAATAAATATCCTGTTGAATATTTTGAAACTAATTTGACTGGGCGCTGTTGATGCCATAGGCAGCAACAGCACCCAGTCAAATTAGTTACAAAATATTCAATAACTTAACTGTATAGTTTTCAGGAATGCAATTTGTGGTGGTCTATCAGTCTTAACTAAACAGACGTCACGAACGGATAATTGAAGACGAACTATGCTTTGTTGTACGAATTGCATGTCTTTACTATTTAGTACATATCCTGTTGAATATTTTGAAACTAATTTGACTGGGCGCTGTTGCTGCCATAGGCAGAAACAGCACCCAGTAAAATTATTGTCAAAATATTTAACAGCTTATCTGTATGGGATTGTGGAAGATAATAGTCAGCGAGTTCGGTAGGGTAATCGATCCCAACACGAGCGAGGTGTAGGTGGAGCTTAGCTAGAGGTGGGCGGAACTTAGCAAAAACTGGCAAGGTCCATTGTGTTTTTGTTATTGTTTCAGTATCCTGAGATTCTAGCGTATTGTATAAGCAAAGCTGGTGTGGATCAGCTCACTAAATGTCTAGCCCTAGGTAAGTGTATGCATACGCGTGCACATACATGTATGGGTGCGTGAGAGCCTTTGTGCGCGTGTGCATGCGCGCGTATGTACGTACTTGCTTGCGTGTGTGTGTGTGTGTGTGTGTGTGTGTGCGTTGGTGTGCGTGAGTACGTAAGTGCGTGTGAAAAGACTGACAGATTCATACGGGTTGTGTGGGAGACGCTATAGTTGTGTCAAAATAATAAGGCTGCCACTGCAGGCAGGAAGGCAGGCTGAGAGTATTAAACGATTTGCAAATCCCAGCGTGCCACTTTCAAGAAACGATGCGTGCACGATTTTTAATACTGTTTTTAAATTTAGTCACCAACAGATCCCAGTCAAATTGATTTCAGAACATTTGCATTTGACATCAATATCTGGAAACAGAACAAATATGATCCAGGATGCAGAAAATAACTTCTCAGTGCATCAGACACCAACAACTTTTAACCCAACTATTTTCGTGTCCTCATTTACTCTATGATATTATCATCCTTATTCAACCCTGACATTTCAGTATATCAATTAAAACGTAATCATTCAGCTAAGTTGATGACAATTTTGAAACTAATTTGACTGAGAGCCTATTGCTGTTGCAATGTTCTACAAAAACGTGAATTGTAAATGATTCTTGATATTTGGGCTTCCTAGTACCAAGGGCTGATAACAATACATTCACTCGTGAACTTGTTGGGAGTTACCTCCCTTGAGATGATAAAACGTTGAAACGGCAACGCGTTTTAAGACTAATCTTATTAATTTTCGACAAGCTTTCGCACATAAATCTGCTTCATAAAGGTCTGTAAGTGGCATTTATATGCGAAACCGGGTCGAAAATAAACAAAGTTTGAATTCTGTTATCATTATTAACAGAGTATTTCGACTACAACAACATTCAATCTCTCATGAGATGTAACTACACAAAATATTGAATTTAATTATTTAAGTTCACATTACTGTGCTAGTTAAGTCTTACTAGAAGACACAATATGAACTAAATTTTTCATTGGTAAGATTAGCTTTAATAAAAACCGCTGTCGAAAATAAGTTCTAACATTAATTGTTTCACATTTATTTTCTTTACAGAGCTTGGTCCACATAAAGTGCGTGTAAATGCCGTTTGGTAAGTAAACTCTGGGCGGCCCAAGATTCTTATCTTGCAGTCGTCGTCATCATCATCATCATCGTCGTCGTCGTCATAGTAGTAGTAGTAGTAGTAGTAGTAGTAGTAGTAGTAGTAGTAGTAGTAGTGGGATTGTGGACTTCTAGTAGTAGTAGTAGTAGTAGTAGTAGTAGTAGTAGTAGTAGTAGTAGTAGTAGTAGTAGTAGTAGTAGTAGTAGTAGTAGGATTGTGGACTTCTAGTAGCAGCAGCAGCAGCATCAGCAGCAGCATCAGCAGCAGCAGCAGCAGCAGCAGCAGCAGCAGCAGCAGCAGCAGCAGCAGCAGCAGTAATAGACTGAATGGTAAAGTGAGTAATAGAAATTTGTGTCTTTTATTTGCAGTCCAGTGTTGGTGCTAGGTACAGATCTGTTTGCAAATGAGGGTGTATCCGCAGAAGAAGGAATACGGGTAAAAAGATTCATGCTGCAACAATCTAATATAATTTTGCTTTACTTATATAGCGTAGATGCAATATTATTTTTCTACAGAGGTCTTTAATTTGGTCAATGTTTAGGAACAGTTAAGGCATATTTTTACGAAATAAGAATGGTGCATGAAATGTGTGTGCCAGGACTAGATTATGGCAGACCATGCCGGTAAGTTGTAGTGAGCGTCATGAAAGCCCCAATATTTTTTTGAGAAACTATGAAAAGCATTCGCACAATCTAGCACACGCACGCACGCACGCACGCACGCACATACCTTTAAATAATCGCATGGGAATTATGGTGGGGTCAAAATAAGGAAAATATAAAATAGGAATGTGTCAGAACGGTAGCAATGGCAGTAAATAGACATTGCGAAGGCATTTAGTTGTAAAGAGGCAGGATAGCTCTTGTGAGGGCGTCTAGCGTCTCGAGTCTAGCGAGGGAACGTAGGCGCAGAACCTTTTGAGCCACCATACCTTTGCACATCATAGGTGGCAGTTGAGGGCTCCAGATCTGCAGTACGTCCTAAACCGAGTCCGCGTGTAAGTGTATTGACACCAATCTTTCTATTTCAGATTGAGAAGGAGCAGGAACAATATCAACCACTAGGCCGGAATGCACATCTGAGAGACACGACGAACGCCATCTCGTATCTAATATCCCAGGATGCAGCATTCATCACCGGACAGCTTCTCTACGTCGACGGGGGACGTAGCTGTACGGATGCAAATTGGCTCGGCCCCAAATACCCACAATGAACCGTGCAGGACCACGTAATATGTTTGACGTTATGAGGTATAGGCATATGGCAGGATAGGCCGAGTGGCGATCATTTGTTTAGTTCGCTGACGTTGAGGGAGTGAATAGAGACGGCCATTTCTAACTAGGTCCCGCCCATTTCTAGATAAGCTCCATCCACATTTTATACGTAGTGTAATCGGTTTGAAACTTTGAAACCTGAATTCCCATAATCAAAATTTCAAGGTAACTCTACAGATACACTGTTGAATATTTCGAAAGTAATTTGACTTGGGGCTGTTGTTTCCTAATGCAGCAAAAGGGCCAAGCCAAACTAGTTCCAAAATATCCAACAGAATATTTAATAAATCGTAGATTCATCAAAGACATACAGTTCGTACAGCTTAGGGTGACGGACTTCTCAATTTTCGGGCCGGAGTTGTGCCCTTTTGATTGTGACATCAGCTAAAATGCGACGGATTTGATTATGACATCAGCTAATATGAGTGACAGTTTGGATCCCTCTCTTCTAGAATAGGTGGAATGTTGAAAATTGGTAGAAATTAAACAAAAGGCTGTCTATGACGGACACCATATATGGCCTATCAAAAAGTGGGTGGAACTTAATTTTTGTCACCTTGGCTCCCATACTACTAAAGAAAGGTGGTCGTTTAATAAAACTTATTAGTTATGATAAATAGATTTGGTGCCAAATAATGACGGTTCCAAGAAACGCCATCATTTTGTCCCAAAAGCGGTTGTCCACTATAGACAGTTTTGAGAATATATCGAGTTTAAAATGGTAGATATTTTGTCTTCTGAAAGTTAAGGATGTTTTCGTTTGGTGTGGTGTAGATCCGTTCAGTAGTATGCGAGTTATCAGACAGACGGACAGACAGGCAGGCAGGCAGACAGGCAGGCAGGCAGGCAGGCAAGTATGGCTATTACAATAGTATCGCAACAAGTCATGGCTCATAATTACTATCACTAACTAGATTGCTAGGTTGATGACACGTCATCGCAAATCTCCACGTTCACCGCTTTGATCTTTTTACGCACCCAACGATCCCTCACAACCGACCCCCCGTGGGGCGGAGCCAAATGTAAATATCCTCTTGTACTCTACACTCATATGAGTAAGTCGCATACAAAATTTGTTTGAATTCCGCGCAACAGTTTCGGAGGAGTTGCATTACAATCAATTTCTTAAACCTTTGACCCCTATTTCCCAGCCCTGGGGCCAAGCCCAAATGTTCATGTGCTCATGCACTCCACATTGATATGGTAACTCACATACCTAATTTGGTTGAATTCCGTCCATCGGTTTCCGAGAAGTTGCTCCACCCTACCCCAGGGGACGGGGCCAAATACAAATGTGTTCATGAACTCCGCATTGATATGGGTAACTCACATAGCAAATTTGGTTAAATTCCGTCCAACGGTTTTATTGGAGTTGCATTACAATCAGTTTCTTGACATTTGACCCCCCAGACCGCCATCCCCAACCCACTTGAAGCTTGGTTGAAATCCGTCCTACGGTTTCGGAGGAGTTGCGTTACAATCAATTTCTGCACGTTAAAATCTGACCTTTTGACCCTCTCCCATTTCCTGGAGGCGGCGCAAAATGTAAATGGCCTGTTGCACTCCGCCATCATATCGGTAACTCATATATCAAATTTGGTTTAATTACGTCTAACGATTTCGGAGTTGCGTTACAATTGAGTGTAACGCAACTCCTCCGAAAACATTGGACGACATTCAACCACATTTGGCATGCAAGTTACCCATATGATGGCGGAGTGCAAGAAAACATTTACATTTTGCCCCGTCCCAGGTGGTGGGAGTTACGGGGGGGGGGGGGGGGGAGGGGGAGGGGGGGGGGGGCGGGTCAAAAATTATAATGTAGCTCCTCTGAAATCGTTGGACAGAATTCAACCAAATTTGCTATGTGAGTTACCCATATGATTACGGAGTGGAAAAGGGCATTTACAATTGGCCCCGCCACCGTTGTGTGTGTGTGTGTGTGTGTGTGTGTGTGTGTGTGTGTGTGTGTGTGTGTGTGTGTGTGTGTGTGTGTGTGTGTGTGTGTGTGTGTGTGTGTGTGTGTGTGTGTGTGTGTGTGTGTGTGTGTGTGTGTGTGTGTGTGTGTGTGTGTGTGTGTGTGTGTGTGTGTGTGTGTGTGTGTGTGTGTGTGTGTGTGTGTGTGTGTGTGTGTGTGTGTGTGTGTGTGTGTGTGTGTGTGTGTGTGTGTGTGTGTGTGTGTGTGTGTGTGTGTGTGTGTGTGTGTGTGTGTGTGTGTGTGTGTGTGTGTGTGTGTGTGTGTGTGTGTGTGTGTGTGTGTGTGTGTGTGTGTGTGTGTGTGTGTGTGTGTGTGTGTGTGTGTGTGTGTGTGTGTGTGTGTGTGTGTGTGTGTGTGTGTGTGTGTGTGTGTGTGTGTGTGTGTGTGTGTGTGTGTGTGTGTGTGTGTGTGTGTGTGTGTGTGTGTGTGTGTGTGTGTGTGTGTGTGTGTGTGTGTGTGTGTGTGTGTGTGTGTGTGTGTGTGTGTGTGTGTGTGTGTGTGTGTGTGTGTGTGTGTGTGTGTGTGTGTGTGTGTGTGTGTGTGTGTGTGTGTGTGTGTGTGTGTGTGTGTGTGTGTGTGTGTGTGTGTGTGTGTGTGTGTGTGTGTGTGTGTGTGTGTGTGTGTGTGTGTGTGTGTGTGTGTGTGTGTGTGTGTGTGTGTGTGTGTGTGTGTGTGTGTGTGTGGTTGAGTCAAAGGTCCCTCGAAACCATTCGATGGAATTCGACCAAATCTGGTATGTGAGTTACCCATATGATTGTCGAGTGCTAGATGACATTTAGATTTGACTACGCCCACAGTTGGTGGGGCGGGGTCAAAAGACCAAGAAATTGATTGTAATGTAACTCCTCATAAAGCATAGGAAGGAATTCAACCAAATTTGGTATCTGGATTGTACATATGATTACGTAGTGCTAAAGGACATTTACATTTGGCTCCATCCCCAGGGGGTGGATGGCTGGGGTGAGTCAAAAGGTCAAAGTAGCGGCCGTGGGGATTTGTGATGATGCGCCATCGACCGAGCAATCTAGTCTACAATGTAATCCATATTCTCTAGAACATTTTGAAAGTAATTTGATCGAGTGCTGTTGCTGCCTGTGGCTGAGGCAGTAACAC
This sequence comes from Chaetoderma sp. LZ-2023a, assembly GCA_034401795.1. Lineage (NCBI taxonomy): Eukaryota > Metazoa > Mollusca > Caudofoveata > Chaetodermatida > Chaetodermatidae > Chaetoderma > Chaetoderma sp. LZ-2023a. The sequence continues at coordinate 183,872,514 of CM067370.1, read as the reverse complement.
GTTCCTAATATACTAAGTACTAATGATAACGTACAACAACAGAGAAAATATCGAACAGAGGGATACAAATCGGAATTCAAGGTTTTACATACATTTGTTTTGTAATTATCGACACAGAAAAGCAATGTCAGGTATTGCGCAACCAAGCGTAGTAAGCACAATGTCAGATGTGACCGTGGAGGATACTGCGGACGAAGGACAGCCATGCACGTACTATCTGTCAAGTGACACAGTCACGTTTCCTGGCTATTTAGTACCGCTTATGGCCACTCCTAGCACCGTTTCCAACCTGGCACGACCCCTTCGTATGCTGTCAATCAAAGGTCAGAATCGAATTCGCGGTATGTCAACCCAGTCCTCTGTCAAGGCCTGCTCAAGTTCCTGGAGGCTGATGGGTTGGACTTCTCGAGCTGAAATGACTATCAAGCATGCTCATTGCTCAACGGTATTCAAGTCTGGAGACCGAGCTGGCCAGTTTTATGAATTGTATGTCTTTACCATTTAATAAACATTTTGTTGAATATTTTGATACTAATTTGACTGGGTGCTGTTGTTGCCATATGCAGCAACATCGCCCAGTAAAATTAGTTTCAAAATATTTAACAGTTTACCTGTATAGTTTTCTGGAAACTGATAGTCAAGGAGTTCAGTGATCGATCGATCCCACCGCGAGCGAGGTGTGGGTGGAGCTTATCTAGAGATAGGCGGGGCCTGACTAGAACTTGAAAGGTCCGTTCATTCGTTCAATGGCCTACCTCGTTTTCCAGTTCGAGGTTAGCCACCCAGAGCACGCATTATTATCAATAAGAATGAACAATGAACCTTTCCGGTTTTAGCTATGCCCCGCCCATCTCTAGCTAAGCTCCACCCACACCTCGCTCGTGTTGGGATCGATCGATCGCTGAACACCCTGACTATCAATTTCCAAAAAACTATACAGGTAAACTGTTAAATATTTTGAAACTAATTTTACTGGGCGATGTTGCTGCATATGGCAGCAACAATGCCCAGTCAAATTAGTTTCAAAAGATTCAACAGCATGTTAATTAAATAGCAAAGAAGTACAAAGACATACAACGTGTCGGGACTCTGAGATTTGGTGCCGGTCTATATGGAATCTTTTGTGACGTAATGATTGTGACGGCATCATACACGTGCTGAGTTGATCATGACGCCATACGAGGTTAGATGATGGATGGATACTCTGGAAAGGTAAGTGGCCACATTTCACCCACATAGGGGCCGGATAAAGAGATCCTGGATGACCACCAACACTAATGCCACCCACATCATGACTTAGCCTCCACAATAACGGTATGTTCCACAACGTTGGCATCAGCAAATCTTTCATTTTGACGTAACCGCAACACGTCCATCCTTTCATAAGTCCATTGTGAAAGTACAAGCAGAATCGTGACTCGACCTGTCTATGAACAAAGCAACTTCTGATTGAGCGGGGGAGTCCAGTTGAGATGCTCTACACTTATTCCAGTTCCGATACCAATCCAGCCGTGACATGGAGATGGCAGCAGCTACTCATTGGCCTCTCCAGACTCCTTGTAGCATTCTGACGGACTCAAAGGGCAACAACTAATCTTTGACCAACCCAGCCGCCTTGCAGAAGACCAATGCGACAGGAAAGTTTCTGAGCACTCACATAATGCTAGCAGCGCATAACTGCCCAAGAAAAATATGCAAATTCAAATGAAATGAGACAGGGAATTCTAAAAGCTTCTGTGGCAAAAACTCGTACTTCACTTTTCAAACTTAATCTTGGCAAAGACAAGCAACTACCCCATCTCGTTTTTTATTGATTAGAACATCCTAGGGCATACTATGATGGAATGTATTTTACTCCAAAGATTATGAACCCCTTATCCAATCAGCGTTTAATATGTATACCAATGCGAGTCTGTTGTATCCAAAAGTATAAGCATATGCATTCTGGCTAATGCGTCACGGCAGTCTTCCATGAATGGAAAACATTAAAATAAATAAATAAATAAATAAATAAATAAATAAACCATTTTAAATGTTTATCATTTTCGCTGTGCTCATAGCTACATCTTTGCCAGTTATACTAATATCTTATTTTTGTACATGTAATTTTTTAATCATGGGATATATATATATATATATATATATATATATATATATATATATATATATATATATATATATATATATATATATATATATATATATATATGATGGAATTTGTATATCATCATGTACTCATTCTTGGTATATTTGTATGTTCATATCAACAGGTAATCAACCCATTAACCATTAAAATTGCAGTGTTTCAATTTCACGACGCCTATACAGAAAAGCCAAATATAGGCAGCAAAATCTCCCCAGTCAAATTACTTCCAACATATTCAGCAATCATAAAGAGTGTGTCGTTTGTGGTCTCTAATGGCTAAATGCGGGCTCAGCTCATTACTATAGTTATTCATATGCCATTCCTAAACAATCCACTTTCAAAGATGACATTAAAGAAACGTATTTTAATAGATAAATATCGATATACTTATTCATTCTATGAATGTTTATAATTTTAATTTCAGACAATTTGTTTGCGGATGCGCATGTGGGAGAGAGTCAGGAAAGACCTGTCCTACTAGAGTGGAAGGGGGTCTGGGGGTTCTCCCTAGAATGGACCTTTCCAGGTCTATCCATGGATCATAGGCATATGACGTCATATGGCGTCATAACCAACTAAGTGACGTGTATGCTGACGTCATAATCATTACGTTTATAAATGATTCTATTTGGCCCTCTTTAGCTCTTTATAGCCACTACGTTGTGCGAATTCACCTTTCCAGAGTATCCACCCATCATCTGACCTGGTATGAGATCATAATCATCTCGGTGCATGTATGATGACGTAACAATCATTACGTCACAAAGGGCTCCATATAGCCCGTCATCAAATCTCAACTCCGACACGTTGTATGAATTGTAATTCTTTGCTATTTAAGAAACATGCTGTTGAAAATTTTAAAACTAATTTGACTGGGTGCTGTTGCTGCCTTAGGCAGACCTCTGTTGGGGTCTTGAGGAATGTCCATTTGCAGGCCAAGAGAAGACCATTTTTGAAAATTTACCACTGGAATGACTGGCTCGATAACCGAGCCAGTGATTGTAGTGGTAAATTTTCAAAAATAGTCTTCTCTTGGCCTGCAAATGGACATTCAATAAGTAAATATTTAAACTTTTTGAACAAATTTAGTCATTAAAGGGTTAATACGGTTCCTGATAAATATTTTGATACTAATTTGACTGCGTGCATAGGCAGCAACAGCGCCCAGTCAAATTAGTTCCAAAATATTCAATAGCTTACCTGTATAGTTTTCAGGGATCGATCGATCGATCCCAATACAGATGATGTGTGGGTGGAGCTTAGCTGGAGAAAGACGGGGCATAGCTAAAAAAGGAAAGATCCATTATAATTATATCCTCTGAGACGCCCTCTGAGATAGAATTTCAATATTTCTATTGCTTAAAATGCGCAAAACTAACCAATAATAGTAGTATGAATGATAATTTATATATTACACGTTATATAATTTATACATTACACATTATATGTCGTTTCATCACCAATAACTTTTGTGTCTGACCCTATATGACACCATATACTATTGCTTATTGCGGCAAAATGGTGGCACTCACCAGCGAACAATAAAATGAAGTTGAAAAATATAATTAATGTAATATAAATAAAGAAAATGGTCTGAAAATCAATGATATGTTATTCTATGCTTTAATATATAACTACAATTCCACATTTACGATGAGGTGAGTATCCCTTTAACAGTAAATATAGTGTGTGATAAAATCGTCTCCATTTAAACCCTTTAACACTGAAAACCCCGGTTTCTGCAGTGGCCTTGAGAAATGTCCATTTGCAGACCAAGAGAAGACTAATTTTTAAAAATCTACCCCTGGAATGACTGGCTTGATAACAGAGCCATTCATGGCTCGATAACCGAGCCAGACATTCTAGTGATAAACTGTGTCTTCTCTTGGTCTGCAAAGATATGAACATTTTCTATGAGAAAATTGAAATTTTCTTGAACAAATTCGAGGGTTTGCTGTTGTTGTTGCTGTTGTTGTTGTTGTTGTTGTTGTTGTTGTTGTTGTTGTTGTTGTTGTATTACACAGGAATAGAGCGATCCGTTTCCAGCTAATCTCCACTCATTTCTAGCCAAACCTCACCCATTTCTAGCTAAACTCCACCCATTTCTAGCTAAACTCCACCCATTTCCAGCTAAACACTTTTTACCGGTGTTGCAATGAATTAAAGACTTTGAAACCTGAATTCTCAGAATCTAAATTACAAAGTGGTTATGATGATGATGATGATGATGATGATGATGATGATGCGGTTGTAGTATTTGAAACACCCTACAGCTGCAACCAGTCCTTCTTCGTCTTTCACCACTTCGCCTTTAACTAACTACACGGAGTTATAAGCTTAATCTGTTAAATACTTTGAAACTGATTTAATTTGGGGTTATTGCTGAATATGGCAGCGACAGCTCACAGTCAAATTAATTTCCAAATATTGAACAGAATATTTATTAAATTGTAAATTTAGCAAAGACATATAATACGTACACTAGTCACAGACCATTCGATTTTTGCATCATATACTGGAGTAGCAGATCAGATCCCTCCATATTGTTTTTGCAATACTGGTTATCAGACGAAGTTCCATGATTAGTAAAGCTGATATTCAGCGAAATATGAATATTTTATACAATCTTAAATTTTTATTGTAATCGATAACCGTCACAACCATTGTCAGTTTAATCATTGTAATTGTGGAAAATAAAAGAACAGGTAGATTATGGTCTGCATTGTTTATTTTGTTTATACTACTGTCTGTCATATCCTCCAGTTTTAGCTATGCCCCGCCCATATCTAGCTAAGCTCCGCCCACACTTCGCCCGTGTTATGATCGATATATTGGGAGCGATCGATCACTGAACTCCCCGACTATCAATGTTCAGAAAACTATACAGGTGAGCTGGTGAATATTTCGAAACTATTTTGACTGGCAGTCAAATTAATTTCAAAATATTCACCAGCTTACCTATATAGTTTTCTGAACATTGCTAGTCGGTGCGTTTAACAGCATGTTTATTAAATAGCAAAGAAATACAATTAGTACAACAACGCTTAGTCCGTCTTCAATCTACGTCATTCATGACGTCATTGATTATGATGTCTTCATACACGTCACGTGGTTGATGATGATGTCATATGATGGTGGGATGAACTGGAAAGGTTCATCGAAGAACCTGGAGCTACACACAACCTTAGTGGGATTAATTACATGTATATGACAACCAAGGTTTCAGTACACATTTTGTGACATGTTATTTACACAAACAAACACAAATTTACTGAAATAGAAGCAGAATTTAAAAATGACCATTAGAATGATCGAAAACCATATTAAATTCATATACTCGAGGACTGATATAATTAAATAAGTCTACATGCTATTTAATTTTAAGTATGGCCATCTCTGTTCTTTTAGCCTACATTCTATTCCAGCCATTACGCATTGTCCTGTATTGCTTTCCTTCCTAGGTCATGTCAAGTTTACATTCCTGGTATTATAATATGTCAAGAAAATCTGTTATTTCAATATTTGTTTCTGTAGCTTCAAATATCATGTAGATGTTTAGACTGCAGAGACTAGGCTGAGAGTACAAGTCAAGTCAGTGAGGCCTGTAGAGTTTGAGACATCAATCGGCTCCCCACAGGGAAATGGTCTATCCCGTACTCTTCACCTGTTACCTGGCTGCTGCATTGAAATCCGTGCAGGGAAACTCCACAGGACCAACCCCCCCCTCCCCTGTCAATACTGGGCATGCCACTGGAGATGGAATGTGCCGACGATGTGGACTATTTATAGATAAGGAAAAGAAACCCCTTGACGAACTTCTCCCAATAGCTGCAGGCAAACTAGAAATTGAGAATCTCTTTGTGAATGAATCCAAGACAGAGTTCACCCACGTATACCTATCTACAAAGCATGAAACTAAAGAAAATGACGATCTACTCCGTGGCGGCGAACCATGGAGGAAAAGTAAAATCCGGGGCTCGCTGCTTTGCAGTACTGCTGACATTGCTGCACGCTGCATCATGGGGAACATAGCTTTCCAGTCCTCCTGGAAGATATTGATTCGTTGATCGAAGATTCCCTTGATAAAAGGACTACGTTTGTACAATGCAACCTGCGTATCCTTGATGTATAACTGTAACAGCTGGGCAGCTCCAAAGGCAGCTCTACACAAACTTTATGCCTGCCACCGCAAACACCTACATCACTGGACACCGATGGCCAGAGAGCATAATTTCCAACGATGCACTATACAAGATGTGTAATATGCCGCCGCTGTCTGTAAAAGTCGTCCAGTAAAGATGATCCATGCTTGGCCATGTGCTAAAGATGCCAGGGGACACACCAGCACAGAGAGCCTTGGAATGTTCCCTACTCGGACCCAGCAAATACAGAGCCAGGAGAGGACGTCATTGCAAAAATCTGCTAAGCGTTTTACGAGGTGACCTCAGGAAAGCAGGATTAGGCACACTCAAGTCACGAATGAACCTGAGGAAGCTAGGGATTTTGGCTGAGGACAAGACACAGTTGGCAAAACCGAAGGATTGATTGCAGCTGTAGCGTGTTTCTACTACTACTACAGCGGCAGAATATAGTAATCATACATACATAGTTGATGCATTAAAATGGAGAGATAAGATCTTTTACTCGGGTATCTAACTTTATAAATCAAATGTGTTAGCTGATGTCACAATCAAAATGACAACTCTGTATTGATAATCGAATAGTCTGTCACGAAAATTTACGAATTGTATAGCAGGAACAGACCCTGTCAAACTAATTTAAAATCAGAAATGTGGTTGCAATGCAACAACGAAACTTGACTTGACGACTTTGCAATGGATAATGAAGCGCAAAATAAATATAGACGTCTTATCAATACACCTATTAGTGACCATGACCATTGACCTTACCACAGAGTAACTGTATCAACCCGTCTCATTGACATATGTGCAAGTTTGGGTCCAGTATGATTAACACAACATGAGATATGAACTGCTAAGTTGAGATGACTGCTAGATATTATTGTTGAGAACAGGTTTTGTCATTATCACACTGACCGTGACCTTTCGATGTCAAGGTGATTGTGTTATGCCATCTCAATTATAAGGAAGCATGTCTGAATTTGGGCTTTGTATGCTTAAGCAAACATGATATATGAACTAGTAGGTTGAGCTAAGGGTAAAATGTTAATGTAAAAACCCAATTTTAGCAAGGACACAGTGATCTTGACATTTGACCTATTGACTCCAAGGGGTCGTGTCTCCTTCCCTTTCTTAATAGGGCAGCATCTGTCCAAGCTTAGGTCCAATATGATTATACGATTATAACATGGCATATGAACTACTAAGTTGAGCTAAACACGAAATGTTAATGCTGAAAGAACAATATGCTGGCAATATCACAATGACATTGACGTTCTGGTTCCAAGGCTAGTGTGTCATAGCCTTTCTTTATCAAGAAGTGTGTCCAAGTTTGGGTGCAGTAAGATTAACCAAACACGAGATATGAATTGCTAAGTCGTGCTAAACATGTTGAAAAAAGGTTTTTGCTATCCAGTCAGTGACCTTGACTTCTGATCGTTTGCCCCATTGTATGATGACCTCTTATTAAATATTAAATATGTGTTCAAGATTGGGTCCAGTATGCTTACCCAAAGATGAGATAAAACTGCTAAGTTGAGCTAAATACAAAATGTTAATGGTGAAATGTTTTAACCAATGTCATCGTGACCTTGACCTTATGACCATAAGGTCACTCTGTGATTCCCTCATATGATAAGGAAGTGTGTGCCCAAATTTGGGTCCAGAGTGATTAAACAAAGATTAGATATGAACTGATAAGTTGAGCTAAATGCAAATTGGACGATTACGACAATGTCATCACCATGGTTGCCGGACAACGAGAAGGGCATCATCATATGTTGCGACGTTGGAGTCCCGTACAGCACCTATGGTTGATCTCAAACCTTTTTTCACAACACTGTTGGTTGCGCAGTGTGTGAATAGAGGTCGTAGTTCTTTGGTAATTTGATTACTTTTTACCCTTTTTTGCTTTTTTTCCTTTTTGTGCGATAGGGTGTATAGTTTATTGACATATGTACAATTTACAATGTACATATTTACATCATATGACCGGTATGCCTAACCCGCCTAGCTGACGATTGGGGCGGAATAATATCACAATAGCTTGTTTTAATTTGTAAAGTCGAGTTAACAATTATTCCACAGCTTACCTGTATAATAGCTACGTCGAAATTTAGGTTCTGGGAATCCAGCTTTCAAAGTTTCACATCGATTCCAATACGTGTAAAAGTGGGCGGAGATTAGGTAACACTGGGAAGGTACGGCTAGAAATCGATCCCTCTATTACAGCCAGGACAAAAGCTCCTCTTCATGCTTGATTTTACATATGTGTATTGACCCATGAAACGTTGGTGAAACTGACCTACTTATATGTAACATATATATAACACCCATTCAAAACCAGTTTAGCAAATATAAATATGAAGTTCTGAAATACGGACAAACATTTTTTTTATTGATTGTCAATGAAAACTGATTTCATTAAACCGAGAAAAAGCAGGTCATCTTCATTTCAACCCTAAGACTACATTGAATCGAGATACCAAGTTTGGCGATTCTGTGAAGATGTGTTGAATTGAGCCGTAACCTTTAATGGTCAATGCAGTCAAAAACACATCTGCCTGTATATGATGTGGCTAAATTCATTGCAATGTGATAAATATTCTGTTAACTCTTAGTCTAACCATCGAATCTGTTCAAGAAAATTTAAAAAGATTTTTTAATAGAAAATGTTCATTTGTAGACGAAGTAGACTATTTTTTGAAAATTTACCACTGGAATGACTGGCTCGGTTATTATTCAAAAAAAATTTCTCTTGGTCTGTAAATGGACATTTCTCAAGACCACTGCATAAGCCGTTTTGGCTGATATGAGTGTTAAATGGTTTAAAATAGTCTGACTGACAGCTGCAGAAACAGTTTGTGGTCAATTTATTTTTTAAATATTCAACGACTCTCAATACTTGCCTTGAAATTAAGGTTAGAGAAACTAGCATTTCACAGCTGAAATAACTAAAGAGTTTGGCGGAATTAAATATCTAATCGCATGTCCTCATTGCCGATATACAACAGATCTGTGATCTTGACCTTTGACCTGGTGATCTCAATGTCATAATACTGATTCCCAAGAGCTTCCAATAGGCTTACTCAATCCTGAAATATAAAAAAGAAAATGAAATGTTTCTAAACAAATGTTTTATGTTGAAAAACAGTCTTATATCAAGGTCACAGTTACATTGACCTTTGACCATGTGACCTCAATTTCATCTCATTGATTCCTAACAGCATAGGCAACCACGTATCCAAGTTCTGCTACGATAGGCTTAAACATTCCTGAGATATAAGCTGAGATTGGCTAAACGCGAAAACCTAAAGTTGACAATCAGCCTCTTCTTCGGAAAAATGAGACCTGTGTCTCCACCCCCACCCCACCACCCAACCCCCACACACACCCAACCACCCCCTGCTTCACAGGCAGAACAAAAACAAACGCTAAGTGTATAGATAGTGAAATATTTATTGCAAAACACAATTCAAATTCTTTGGTATTAGTCAATGATGTGATTAACAATATTATATTACATAATTTATTTAATATAATATTTAATTTATTATTATATTCTATACAATACAGGAATTCAATATGGAAAATTTGTGAAATAATTCAGACATAAACACTAGTAAGTAAATGCAGCGAAATTGGTCATAGAATATTAAGCCTTTAATAACCCCTAAAGTTCCAGTGTCTCAAGTATAAGACAACTTGATCCTGATGGTGCCACCATCCCATCCTTTTAGGTCACCTTGACCTTTGTCCATTTGACTCTAAAATCAATGCAGTTCTTAATGTTCGTTGGTATTAGAAAGGCAACTATTCATGCAAGTTTGGCAGAGATCCTTTTAGTATAACTTTTGAGCCATAGAGCCGACCATAACGCATATGACATTTGCAAAAGTTGTTGCTATCAACAACGACTATCAATCAAATTGTTCGAAATATCTTCTGCAAGTGTGACTACATTGCTGAATATTTTGAGAACAAGTTGATTGAAAGTTGTTACCACAATGATTTTCAATTAAAACGTTATCAAACCATTATCTGGTGACACTTGTATTGTCTGCTAGATTATCTCAAGAACAATTTGGTCGAAAGCTGTTGCTGCTATTGGCAGCAATAATTATCAGTCAACTCGTTCTAAAAATAATTAGCCTAGTATATAACATATTGGGAACATTTTGACGTCACAACTCAATAAAATCTTGCAGAGCGACCGTTAGCACCAGACTGAGATTTTCTTCGCCTAATTTGGTGGTCGATCAGCTTACGATAGCTTTAAGTTAGGTTTTGCAATCTGGTTGCTTAAAGCTCAACCGTTATTATAAAAGAATCAATAGTAACCAATTACAGCTGCAACATTTAATTCAGAATACAGAAAGATCAACATGCCTAACACTTCTCAACGCTATATTAAAGTATTAAAGGATTCGCTCAATATATAAACAAGAACGCTGAAGCGTACAATGTCTCGCATGTAAAGGCATGGATAGTGTGGATTGCCAAAGCAAACTTGGATTGCTTTGGAATACGCATATTCAGTAAGGCACCAACACACCAGTGTGCAAACACGCACGCACACTACCACGACTAGATAAACTAGAAATGGCAATCTCCAGGGACGAATTTCCCTCCAACATGGCGGTCAACGTACGATACATCCCACCAATGATGACACCACGGTTACCAGTCAATGGAATGATAGCATACGCAAACAGTCTACAACTCAGTGCAGACCTAGCCGTTATCTTAAGAACAAGAGCAGAAAATTTAGCTGAACAAATTCGCCGCCACAAAGCGGGTTTCTGGGCGGCCATAGAAGATCATACCGTTTTTCTAGAAGCCACCCAAGCAGTAAGGACCACACTCATCAAAACCAGAGACATATCTAGCAGTCCACCAAAGAAACCACGGGACAGGGAGAAAAAGAACGAACCACCCCGAGACAGAGAGAAGGAAGATTCACTACAACCAGTACCAACGTCCAGCAGCACCCAGATGGCAAGGTCAAAGCCAAAAAACGCCAACCACACAGGGGACAAGACACAAATCCTAACATAAACTATTTTCATAACATTACTGATATTGGTAACACATTCAACTGTTGCAAATACAATGTTTTTCTTAAATATAAAAACAAGAATACAACTTCGACAAAACCTTTTGTTGTTCATTAGCCATCAAAACGTAAGGTATTGGATCTGGGACTGGGTTTCAGTCCAAGCGTTGTTGAACCAAACTTTTCTCTCAATATGTGGGAGAGACAGAGAGAGACTTTAAGATCAGAATCCAAGAACATCCAAGTACGTCTTCGGTGGTTTATATGTTATGGAGTCTAATCTCTGAGGGGCCCCATCTACCTGCGTTATTAGCACCGTACCCCCAACTATCTGTGAATTTAGTGTATATAGTCACAATATATGTATATACCAATTACTGTAATTCAATAACTGTGTATCAATTGTACTTATTAACTGTCTGCTGATTAGCCGTAAGTGGCACAAAAAGCAATAAATATCTATCTATCTATCTATCTATCAAATCATTCAAACACAGGATGGACGAGAGACACCAGTGTCCCGACTGTTCAAACAATTATAAAAGTTCTGGAAGTAGAAACAGACACTGGATGAGTGTCCACGGCACTACCAATCTGTGGACATGCAATAACTGCTATCAAGGTTTCTCCAGATTGGAATACGCAAGAAACCATCTGGAGAAAACACACCTCATAAGAAGATGCGAACAGGCTGAAACATTAGGAAATGCCACGGTGACAGAAGACGGCCTAAGAAACTTCTGGGTGGCCAATATTCCGACTGAGAATCTGGTCGAAATCGAGGATAACCACATGAAGGATAACGACCACAATACAGTAAGACACACAAATCTACCCACTATACCGCAATTGAAGAAACCTATTCGGGGATCACTGCACTATCGTAGCCCACTTGAGACCTGTGACGGCTTCCAATATGGGGACAAACCCTCCAGATCCGAATGAAAGTTGCATAAATTACGCAAAAAATGGAGATTAGCTGAACTGAAAAAATTGAACTCACAAATTCTAACACAAAGAAAAGCGATCTCAGCTGTTAAAGCAAGACTTTCCAAAATTTCTGTAATATCTAAAACTAAGAAGTCCCGGACTCATTCCACGGTACGCACCTTTAAGGACACCATAGAACCTGTGTTCCTTGATATGCCATCAGCAGAAACATTTATGAATTCCGGACGTGACAACACTGGAACATCCAGTGAGCATGAAGCAGTCATAAATTGCTTTACTACAATCAGCACTGGAACACAAGTTCTCCCGCAGACCAGGACAATCGGATGCCAAACAAGCAGTGAGTTTTTCCTAAATCTTCCGAAAGCACACCACCAGTGCGCAATCGAAAAATGGTTAAAAAATATTAATAACATAGTATTCAACCTGCATCAAAATTCCTGAGCTGTACTGTTTTAATTTCTCAAGTGCTGATGCTCGCTCCTGGAGGGAGTAAGACAAACACATCTCCCCAAGGGAACGAGTACAATTCGAGTACCGTACAGACTGTGAGATCACATGTTCCAACAACACACGCAAATTCAAGTGAACACGGACTTACACACGCTAAAACACTAATTTTCAAGAAATTTCCGGTCTTTAAGTGACACATTGTGCCTGTAAGAATCATCGGGACATTATCACCTAAACAAGGTACACATTTCTCTGAATAAAGAACTGAAACAAGACTTTAACGTATAGGAATCTTTTATTATTACAAACAAAACACAGACAGTACATAATTGTTAAAAATTCTTATAACTAGAGCATAATTTAAGCGATAAAACAGTCAGTTATACTTGTTTATGTACAAACTATAATACAAAAAGAGGACTTTAGCGTTGTAACATCCATTCTGTGTTTGACTCACCATATCTCACCACCATCGGCATTGTTGAACTTAGCAGCTGTCATCATCTTCCCAGATGAGAAGGCTGATGCAGTCCCAAAAAATGGTTGTTTCCATTAATTAATTGTGAAGTATATAAGCAATGAGGAAACCCTCATCAAGTATCATACAAGTGATTATTTTTTCAAAATCGACAAGGCGAGAGGATTCGAAGTGTCACGGAGATAATGGTCTGTAAAACTTGGCTCACAGTGCCACTGAGCAACGGACATAATGTCATCCACAGGGACCCCATTAAATAGGGCAGTGGACGTCACCACGCCGTGGACACTGTGAGCCTTGGCTATGTCAACCTGCTTATCAGTGGCGGATTTATGACAAAATTGGATACACTCTACAATCCACCTGGAAATGGTGTCCTTAGACGCCCTGCCATGGGGTTCAATATATGACAACCATAACGCTGACTGATCGGTCCGCCACTACGAAGTACGCTGTTTGTACCGAAGCAGCGCCCGAACGGGACACCATGCTTTAGAATTAAGATCATATCTAGTTAAAGCAGGCAAAAAAATAGGTTGACCTGGATATTTCAAAGACTGATTCTTAGCCAAGAAATTAATCCTAGGTAGCAGCTTAAGGCCTTCCCCTGTAACCACAAAACGGTCCTCCTCGGCTGATAAGGCATGAATTTCACTCCTACGCCTAGCCGAGGCCGCAGCAATTAAAAATACAGTTTTAAGAGTTAACAGTTTCATAGAAATGGAACTAAGTGGTTCAAAAGGCTTATCACCTAGTACCTGAAGCACTAGTGATAAACTCCAAGAAGGAATCACCGGGGGATTCCTTGGTCTTAGATTGCCCATGCCTTTAATTAATACATTTAATGTACTTACTTCATCACTTCCCCTCTTAGCCAAGCAAGGGATAACAGTCATTAAAGCTGACTTATTACCAGCAATAGAGTTAGGCTTGAGGCTATAGGCATCATACAGGTGACAGAGGAAATCAGCTACTACCTGAATAGATGAATCCATTGGATCAATACATCTTTTTGAGCACCACTCTGCAAATCTGTTGATTTTATAATTATATGCTCTGGAGGTTGACCCCCTCCTGGCTTTGGCCATACACATGGCTGCTTGCTCAGAAAAGCCCTCCTTAAGTCTAGATTCCTTGACAACATCCACGCAGTCAATCGGAACATTGACGGATTGTTGTGAAGGGCCTTGCCCTGGAAGATAATGTCGTCCATCAGAGGCAGAGGAACCGGATTGCAGACCAGAAGGTCCAGCAGATCCGTATACCATGATCGGCTTGGCCAATCTGGGGCGATCAGAAGCACTTGGCACTCCTCCTGTCTGATTTTCTGAAGAATTTTTGGAATCAGGATTGCCGGAGGGAATGCGTATGCATACATTCCCGCCCAGCTGATAGCTAACACATCTGTTGCGAAAGCGCTTGGATCTGGAATCGGAGAGACGTACGTCGTCATCTTCGTATTCCTCTTCGTTGCGAAAAAAAAATCGATGTTGGGCTTCCCCCAATGGTCGAACAGACGATCCGCCACACATTGATTTAGTTGCCATTCCGTCGGTAAAACACTCATCCTTCGGCTCAATGAGTCTGCTAGCAGATTTAACCTTCCCGGAATCTGAACTGCTTTCAAGGTAATCCTGTGATCCAGGCACCAGCAAGGCAGTTTCCATGTCATCATACAGAGACTGGGCGACTTCGTTCCGCCCTGGCGGTTTATGTAAGTCACTACTGTTGAGTTGTATGAACGAATAAGAACAATCTTGCCCTGAACTTTCTGTAAGAAATGTTCCAGGCCCAGGACTACTGCTCTTAATTCCAGTAGATTTATATGTTCCTTCGACTGTTCCAGATCCCACAGCCCTGATATCGTGGATTCTTCCAGGCAAGCTCCCCACCCCTCCATCAAGGCATCTATGTACACAGTTACCTGAGGGTGAGGAGGGGTTAGTATAACCCCCACCAGGAGATTCTCTGTCTTCAACCACCATTGCAGGTGGTGAATTAGAGGCGCCAACACTGACACATTTGAGTCCAGTGAACCTGTACTCTGGGTCCATTGTGTCATGAGAAATAACTGGATCGGCCGCTTGCGTAAGGCGGCCTGAGGAATGACCGGTTCCAACGAAACCATCAACCCCAGCATTCTCAAGTAAACCCGTGCCAGGACATGACGACTGTCGCACACTGACTGAATTACTGAGATGAGTCTCTGAACTCTCTCCTGAGTAGGATAAACATATCCTGTCTCTAGATCGAAGAACATCCCCAGGTAAACAAACTTCTGGGATGGAGTCAGCTCTGATTTTTGAAAATTTATCATCCAGCATAAATCCGTGAGAGTTTTCAAAACAATCTCCAGATTGGTCGATAAACTTTCCTGGGTGTGTGCTTTTAACAGCCAGTCGTCTATGTACGTGTGGACTGCTATGCTTCTCCTGCGGAGGTATGCTGTAATCGCAAGAACCACACGGGTGAAAACCCGAGGAGCGGTGGAAATTCCGAAGGGTAATACCCTGAATTCCTACTGTCTGCCCTGGAATGCAAATCTCAGGAAGCAACGGAAACTCCTCGCTATGGGAATGTGGAAATAAGCATCCTTCAAATCTATTGAAGCTGTCCACATTCCCTTCTCTAACCCCGCCAACACCGAGCGCACAGTCTCCATCTTGAAACTGGGCGTCTCTATGAACTTGTTCAACGGCTTGAGGTTGAGAATTGGTCTCCACCCTCCGGTGTTTTTTGTTACTAAGAACACGGTTGAATAGAAGCCCGGACACTTCTGTGCCGGCTGAATAGCTCCTTTTTGTATGAGGGAATTTATCTCCTCCTCGATACACAACCTTTGATCTGGATCTCTCGGATTTGGAGTCCAGATTGGCACTAGAGACAGTCGCGATGGCGGGCCTGTCACCCAATCGGGATGATACCCGACCGAAAGCCATCGCAAGACTAAACGGTCCTGAGTCAACCGTTCCCACTCTTGCGTGTGGTCGGCCAGCCGGCCTCCCACCGGTCCACCTAGGGAGAGAGGTGGACATAAGGCGTGCAAGAGTGGCACTGTCTCCTTCGCCAGAAACACCGGAGTGGCCCATCAGGCACGATTACCACGACCAGATCCTCGCGCGCCACGCCCAGCACCGCGCGCGGGTGGCTGCCTGGCTGACTGCGCCTGAGGAGCCTGCGCCCCCGTCACTGCTGGCCGAATCGCACGCGGCCTAGGCCAACGCTGCGATGGTGGGTGGCCTCTGACCTGGCCACCTCCACCTCGAGCCTGCAGGGGACGATACGCAGGGGGTGCAGCGCGAACGCGCTCCGACGGAGCACATCAAACTGCTCGCGCAGCACCCCCAGGTTATTGACCAGATTAACCGTCTCCTGGAGGTGCCTACATCCCTCACCTCCACAGAGACCAGGACCTGTCATAGGCGTACGCAGTAGCCTATTGTACAGGTCCTGGGACGGGCACAGATTGTCCAAGGCAAACGTGCGCCTCGTCCGGACACTCCTGGTCACCGCCCGAGTCATGCAGTCCAGAGCCAGGTTGATACCATCCTGGATGGCTCTCTGGATTGTGACCGGGCTTGGCTGGCGCGATGCGGATGCTGTCACTACCCCCTGTAACAGCTGGGAGACGTGGGACAGAGCGGCAATCGAAGCTCTCCCACTCTCCCCCGCATCACGCAACGCGACATTGGCCGAACGCAACGCATTCGAACACAGAACTCCCGTGTCAGAACGGGAGCCTGGCCGCGCATCTTCACCCAAAGCCGCGCGGTCATCCACGCTCGGCTTGGGTACCACACCGTACCTCTGGTAATCCAGGGGCATGATGCGGCAACGCCTGGCCACCTCGTGAGGGGCCTTCGTGAGACGCCCATTTGCCTTGATGGACGTCTCCGCCGCCTCAAACATGTCAACGACATGCTCTGCCAGTGGCAGAGATGGCATTGCGCTAGCAGTAGCCTTACCAGCTAACCACGGCCTGTGATCACGCTGGCTAGCCGACTGCTCCACGGGCAGATCTGGCCTAACACTTACCAGCCATTGGCAAGCGTCCGACCAATCCTCTTCCGTGGCTAGCTGCGAGCGCTCTACAAGACGAGGGCCTTCGTCTTCCTCCTGAGCGCAAGCAGCAGAGCTTGACGGCGGATAAGCTGATACCCCTGGCAAGCCAGGGAAAGCATGCTGGTCCGAAAGAACAGGCATGCTAATCTGACTGGCCTGACCAGGAGCAGGCGCCGTGGTAGAGCGCGGGGCAGATACCGCCCCACCACGGCCCTGGCCAGCACCAGCGATACTATCGGCAAGCCGAGGTATGCGGTATAGCTGGCCATCAGCACCGGCCAGGGCCACCTTCTGAGCTGTGAACTCTACTCCTGCGTGAGTAGAGCCATGGGATATGTCGCCTGCATTCCCCGCGAGGGGTGCACAGACGTCATAATCCATGGTCACGTCCCCAGACGGCGACCCTAACAGGTAATCCTCTTCCTCCTGGCCAGAAAGATTAGACTCCGGGTCAGCAAAGAGAGCTAACCCAGACTGGCCAGGAAAGGTGCCATAGGAGGTACTGGCACCCGCGGCATGCGGATACCCCTGGACTGATAAGCAGCCCGCGGGTTCCAGCGACAGCCGTCCACGACCCCTCGGCGTGGCACCAAGCCTGCTGCCAGGGTCGTGGAACGCCCCCACTAATGGGTCCACCTCTGAATCTTCGAACAACGGAACCGGCCTACGGAAAGGTGATTCAGAGGTGGGGATTACCTGCACTGAAGCAGACGCCGAGGACGACAAAGGATCTGGTCCAGGAAGCATGCCACGAAGCAACTCTGGAACCAAATCCTTTATCGTCCTCTTCATCTCTCCCAACATCTCACTCCGGAAGGCCTCCATGTCCACCGCGGACGAGGCCTTCCTCTTACCCTTCACATCCTCTCTCTTCTGCTTCCTCTCCTCCTCCACTACCCTGTCCTTCACCTGCAAACACAGAAACTCAGACATTAACTCGCCCCCCCCCCCATTGCATGCATACCTCACACTTGAGCAATGGCCCACAGGGACTACAACTAAAGCACAGGTGAGGAACGAACCTATCCTTAAGGAACCGTCCACAGGACGAACAACCAGGTCTCTGAAACAGGACAAAGGACGAGGACAATGAGTAATTTTGTTAAGGTTAGAAACTCAAAACCAAACTAAAAGAGAGGGAAATGATCATAAAGATCAATAATCATCTGAAACCAGCGTTGGACAAAACTTTAATTGTTAATAAATAGCAAGGCTGATTATGACGTCATGATCCCATGACAGTAAATTAATCGATCCGAACCAACAACCAGACGTGCGGACGAATTGTATACATAACCAGAACATCTTCTGAACGGTTATTCAGACTACACAACCATCAGATACACAACGATAACAATGGCAATATCAGTTAATTTTCTTATATAATTAACCTCACCTCATATTATTACTTAGATACCTGACACTTTGTATAGACAAACCATCCAACATGATGAACTGGAGCACTCCACCAACTGTACGCCTCTCAACTCTCTCCACCTTAGGGGAAGGAATTGGATCAAGAGGGCAAAGTGAGAAGACCTTTATACTAGGCCTCCGACTCACCGGACATAGAATTCTTGGTTAGATAACCTAACAGTATTAGTAGGAAATGGAACCTTGGTGGAGAGAAACGAAACCCTCAGATGCTGTGATGTCCATTACATATCCTAACAGATACCTGTGGACATAAACACAAAGAGAGATTAGTCTTATATAGCACCATGTTGAAATAAAACAACTAAAACAGGCGCTTATCACGGTAAACGCGAGTCGCGGAAACACATTACACCGGGAAAAACTCGCTAGAATATATTAGAAATCACCTGATATAAGGATCCTGAGCCGTCCTCCGGCGAAGCCACTCTTTCCGACATGATCAAGGCGATAATCCTTCCAATATATAGACTTAAAATGCGTTAGAACAAGTGAAAGTGAAAAAACAACAAAAACATGTGTTCTCTCTGCCAATAAATTAGCAAAGAGGAAGTAGTAGTCGGCGCATGCGCGGTGGTGGGGCTGGCATCCGCCGGACTACCCTCTGTCTACCTGCCCAGTAGGGGCACCTAACTGTTTTTATTCTGAGTGTTTATTGAGTGAACGCCGATATTTAGCAATATCAAAAGTATTAGGGAGGTAAGTATACTCTTGAAGTGAAAATAGTAAGTCCATCAAGCCAAGGAGAATGAATGGACATCTATGCGAAGAACCGACCACCGGCCAAACGCAGACATTCTAGAGCGGGCCCATGGAAAAAACTGCCCAACAGTATGAAAGCAGCCTTTGCCACATATCCAAAGGGATTCAAGATCCCGAAGCAGACACCTGGCCAATTGGCAGTACTGGGAAACCAGACAACTAGATAACATCCTATCCAGTCTCTATTTCCTACCAGAGACATTCTCAGGGAGACATAACGAAGCCCTAAGCCAAACATCACTAGCACCGCTGCCTCTGGTCACCAGGACACCACTCGCTATACAAACACGCGCAACGCCGGACACTGCATCTATGGAACAACATGTGCCACCCAGCACAAAACAGTTAGTGAAGCCTATCTGTCATTATTCGGCAGCAAATCGCTAACGACAAGTCCAGATGACGAAGTTCCATCTTACAGCTACAGGCGCAACTCAACAATAAGTGTCCTGGGTTCCATTTCCGACACGAGCTTGGACGCATCTTCCAGTCATCTCAGACTTCATGGATCCAGATGACATCACCTGCAGAGATCTGGCGACAGCAGAGGCGCTCATTATAGAACTCACGGTCAATCACAAATTTAACTTGGACTGCCTCCAGTGTTTTTGGACTATTCTGGCCGAGAATAACCATGCCCTTGACCCACTATGGGACAAGGTGCAAGCTACAATGTGCCAACAGAGCCGGCACCTGCCAGGACCTGGTGTCTAGGACACCATCGGTGTGTACAAAACTTTGTTCCAAACAACTGTGTGCTTATTTACTCATTTCACCATCATGCTGCAGAAATTCTTAGTGAACGAGAAAACAATTTCTCATATCATACTATTTCTACATGTATGTATCTTCCATTATCATACTGTTCTGTTTAAACTCATTCAAACCATACAGAATGACTCAATTTCTCGTCACACCCGAGGCAAATTCTATTGTGGACTTTCGTCCACCACAAATCACATAACAAACACGCTCCCACTTTTTATTATTTTTAATTTTAAAACCTTTTACACATAAATTTTTCAAATTTTAAAATCAAAACTATGCCTCTGATGAGTTCCACATTGGAACGAAACACCACAAAGTCTGACTCATATATACAGTGATGTGTGATGTGACTACATGATCCTTATACACAAAAAACAGTACCAAGTAAATATAACCGATTGGCACCCTCCAAAAAACCCCGGACAAACACCAAAAACACATGTTTATGCCGTCAAAACTCAAAGAAAAACGGCCAAAAATTTGACTGCACTGCCAAAATAGGGCACTGCCAATCTTTCACACAATGACAAAATTTTGCCCCGACAAAGAGGCGACAACAAGCAACGCCAAAAAAAGGCAGCAGCACCACCAAACCTGGTACAAATATGCCCATATTTGGGTATGTTAAAACCCTCTTCCGGTCCACCAGTGGGAGAGTATAAAAGGTGCCGACTCACAGAGCTCAGATCATTCAGACATTTGGTCTCAACAAGAGAGCACGCATCAGGAAATACCAAAAGATCATTCATTTACAAGACTACGTTGTTATCACACTTTTTTCCTATTACAAATGCCATTCATCACGCAAAAACTTCCACGTCACTATGACGTCACCTCAACACTTTTTGATAACGTCAAATGTCTATGACATCATGGTTGCTGACGGCTACAGCCATCCAAGAAAATCAATAGCATGTGGCTTCATCAAGTTTATTAAACTAATTAATAAGTAATTTCAGCACAGAACTATGTACACTCCAGTATGCTTCTACTGTTCGCTTCACCATAAAAGCTTTAGTAGTCAACTTACAAGATGCATTTCCCTCAACATAAAGAGCACCTAGGCGAAGCCTTGAAACAAACCTGGACGTGTGTCACCTGTCCTAAAAACCCAAGGGAGCTGGGATGCACGGGTTTGCATTAACAATGCACCCAAGGTAGGGAACAAAATCTGTTTCCAAGCCTTCACCGATGTCTCGTCCATCATGGCTCACCAACAGACCATTACTGAAGCTTTCAACAAGGTTCCCAGCACATTCACCTGAATGGAGCTCAGGCTAAAAGACTATCTCCTCAGCCATAGAAATCCTGCCACTACTTCTTCGGATCCACAACCCATGCCGAGCATCATCAGCAGTTCTACCAAACACGCTGGGATGTTCAAACTTAACAGAGCCAAACGAATGAGTAGGATAAATAATCACAAAACAGATGATAGTGATATGGAAGTCGCCTCCATCCATCCTTGCCAGTTTAGCAGGAGACAAGCTCAACACCAGCAACAGTCGTGACAGTATTCATAATATGGACATAGTTACTCTGTTGGATATCCGTTCAATCTCAGACTTCCTGGGACTCTCAGACACTGGGGGAAACAATCCGAGCAAACATCCCTCGTGTTTCAAACCGATATCTCCACTACTGGTCTCACAAATTCCTGATCTAGACCCACCATGCAGGGAACACGACTGTGCTTTATGTACATGTATCATCCTTGACGCGCAAAGAAACCCGATCAATCCACGCTCTTTACTAAACCCACTGACACCCACGGCCACCTGGAATACAGCTCGGCCCACCCGCCAGCTTGCAAAAATGCGAGCCCATACGGTCAGTTCCTTAGATTACACAGAATCTGCACTGAGACCGCAGACTACATAAAGCATGGAACAGAGTTAATTTCACACTATTCAAACAGGGGATACCCGGAAACCATTCTCAGAAAAGCTTATGAGAAAGCCTTATCAAAGGAGCGCAATAATATCCTTCATCCCACAGTCGGACAGGAGCCAGCACAAACAAAGTCAAACAAAACTTTCTTTATTAGCAACTACGTACCAACGAGTCTTTTTGTGAAATCAGCGGTCCTCAAATCCCGGCCTCTACTAGAATCCAATGCCAGGTGTCGCCTTGCTTTTCCTGAGAAACCACTCTTTGGATACCGGAGAAACCCGACCCTAAGAGACAAAGTGGTTAGAGCACATCTTCCTAATCCAGAAAGAAAAACTCCTTTTTGCAATCCATTCCAAAACTGCATAATGAAAAACTGCAATATTTGCCACAATATGACAAAAACACCGTTCTTTCATAGCGCACATACTGGCTATACGTATAGGTGTAAAATCATTGGCAACTGCAAAACCAGAATGCGAATAATTAGAATCACCAAACTCCATGCCATGGAAACCTTTCTATGACGTCGTAATAGATGTCTATCTTAAAACGTCACACTGACCATTACGTTCGCTCCTTTCCACGTTAAATACATAGAATCAGTTAGCCAAAAGTCTCATACTCACCTGTATGGAAAATTTTAAATGCAACAGATGCAATGCACAATTTGCACAACAAACAGGGCTAAGAAGGCACATAAGAGTAATACACGAACAGAGTGGCTTCTGGAGTTGCAGCTACTGCAAAATAAACGAAATCAAGGATTTCTTTTTTCACGAGAGAGTTGATACTTACCTCCCTAATACTTTTGATATTGCTAAATATTGGCTTTCACTCAATAAACACTCAGATTAAAACAGTTAGGTGCCCCTACTGGGCACGGAGTCAGAGCGTAGTCTGGCGGATGCCAGCCCCACCACCGCGCATGCGCAGACTAGCACTTCCTCTGACTAATTTATTGGCTGATACACATGCAACTATAAAGAGCCTGAAGACCGAGCCTCTGTGGGGTGGAGAGGCCGGGTCCGTATCTAGGGAGGTAAGTATCAACTCTCTCGTGAAAAAAGAAATCCTTGATTTCGTTTATTTCACATCAAGAGTATACTTACCTCCCTAATACTTTTGATATTGCCAGAATTCGACAGTGAATTCGGCGGGAGGGAGGCGAGGTCAAAAGACCAGCTCATCCCTATACGCTTTTTTGCGTTTAAGGCACTTAAACTTCTGAAACTGTATGAAAAAACAGTCAGGATTTGACTAACCATCGGATAACACCCCCGATGTATGAGAGATGACCGAATGTCATATGCGCTCCCCCCCCCCCCCCTCCTTCCTGGGAGGAAGAGTCGAATGACCTCAATGTCCTATACGCTCTCTATGTACAAGTGCCATGTACTACAGGACAGAGACGAAAAGCTCCATTTTCGTATACTCTCAACAATGAACCACATAAATACACAAAACCATCATCATATAAATAACGGGTAACGTGACAAGACAATCAACAATGGACAACACATACACAAGGCTGACCTTGTTGAAATGGCTGCTGACATCCTCTTCCCATTGGTGAAGATCGATGCAGTCCCAAATTAGTGGTTGTTTCCATAAATTAATTGTGAAATATATAAGCAATGAGGAAACCCCATCAAAAATATATATGCCTAGTTATTTTTTTCAAAATCGACAAGGCGAGAGGATTAGAGGTGTCACGGAGATAATGGTCTGTAAAACTTGACTCACAGTGCCACTGAGCCACCGACATAATATCATCCACAGGGACCCCATTAAATAGGGCAGTGGATGTCACTACGCCGCGGACACTGTGAGCCTTGGCCACGTCAACCTGCTTCCCGGTGGCGGATTTATGGCAAAACTGAATGCATTCTACAATCCACCTGGAAATGGTGTCCTTAGAAGCCCTGCCATGGGGTTCAATATATGACAACCATAACGCTGACTGGTCGGTGCGCCACTCCGCCGTACGTTGTTTGTACCGGCGAAGCGCCCGGACAGGACACCATGCTTTAGAATTAGGATCATATCTAGATAAAGCAGGCAAAATAATAGGTTGACCTGGATATTTCAACGACTGATTTTTAGCCAAGAAATTAATCCTAGGTAGCAGCTTAAGGCCTTCCCCTGAAACCACAAAACGGTCATCCTCGGCTGATAAGGCATGAATCTCACTCCTACGCCTAGCCGAGGCCGCAGCAATTAAAAACACAGTCTTCAGTGTTAATAGTTTCATCGAAATGGAACTAAGTGGTTCAAACGGCTTATCACCTAGTACTTGAAGCACTAGCGATAAACTCCAAGACGGAATCACCGGTGGATTCCTTGGTCTTAGATTGCCCATGCCTTTAATTAATACATTTAATGTATTCACTTCATCACTTCCCCTCTTAGCCAAGCAAGGAATAACAGACATTAAAGCTGACTTATAACCAGCAATAGAGTTAGGCTTGAGGCTATAGGCATCATAGAGGTGACAGAGGAAATCAGCTACTACCTGAATAGATGCATCCATTGGATCAATACATCTTTTTGAGCACCATTCTGCAAATCTGTTGATTTTATAATTATATGCTCTGGAGGTTGACCCCCTCCTGGCTTTGGCCATAAACATGGCTGCTTGCTCAGAAAAGCCCTCCTTAATTCTAGATTCCTTGACAACATCCACGCAGTCAATCTGAACATTGACGGATTGTTGTGAAGGGCCTTGCCCTGGAAGATAATATCGTCCATCAGAGGCAGAGGAACCGGATTGCAGACCAGAAGGTCCAGCAGATCCGTATACCATGATCGGCTTGGCCAATCCGGGGCGATCAGAAGCACTTGGCATTCCTCTTGTCTGATTTTCTGAAGAATTTTTGGAATCAGGATTGCTGGAGGGAATGCGTATGCATACATTCTCCCCCAGCTGATAGCTAACGCATCTGTTGCGAAAGCGCTTGGATCCGGAATCGGAGAGACGTACGTCGTCATCTTCGCATTCTTCTTCGTTGCGAACAAATCGATGTTGGGTTTCCCCCAATGGTCGAACAGACGATCCGCCACACATTGATTTAGCTGCCATTCCGTGGGTAAAACACTCATCCTTCGGCTCAATGAGTCTGCTAGCAGGTTTAACCTTCCCGGAATATGAACTGCTTTCAAGGTAATCTGGTGATCCAGACACCAACAAAGCAGTCTCCATGTCATCATACAGAGACTGGGCGACTTCGTTCCGCCCTGGCGGTTTATGTAAGTCACAACTGTTGAGTTGTCTGAACGAATAAGAACAATCTTGCCCTGAACTTTCTGTAAGAAATGTTCCAGGCCCAGGACTACTGCTCTTAGCTCCAGTAGATTTATATGTTCCTTTGACTGTTCCAGATTCCAAAGCCCTGATATCGTGGACTCTTCCAGGCAAGCTCCCCAGCACTCCATCGATGCATCTGTATACACAGTCACCTGAGGGTGGGGAGGGGTTAGCATAACCCCCACCAAGAGATTCTCTGTGTCCAACCACCATTGCAGGTGATGAATCAGAGGCGCCAACACTGACACATTCGAGTCCAGCGAACCTGTACTCTGGGTCCATTGTGTCATGAGAAATAACTGGATCGGCCGCCTGCGTAAGGCGGCCTGAGGAATGACTGGTTCCAATGAAACCATCAACCCCAGCATTCTCAAGTAAACCCGTGCCAGGACATGACGACTGTCGCACACTGACTGAATTAATGAGATGAGTTTCTGAACTCTCTCTTGAGTAGGATAAACATATCCTGTCTCTAGATCGAAGAACATCCCCAGGTAAACAAACTTCTGGGATGGAGTCAGCTCTGATTTTGGGAAATTGATCATCCAGCCTAAGTCTGTGAGAGTTTTCAAAACAATCACCAGACTGGCCGACAAACTTTCCCGGGTGTGCGCTTTCAACAGCCAGTCGTCTATGTACGTGTGGACTGCTATGCTTCTCCTGCGGAGGTATGCGGTGATCGCGAGAACCACACGGGTGAAAACCCGAGGAGCCGTGGAAATTCCGAAGGGTAGCACCCTGAATTCCCACTGTCTGCCCTGGAATGCAAATCTCAGGAAGCGACGGAAACTCCTGTGTATGGGGATGTGGAAATAAGCGTCCTTCAAATCTATCGACGCTGTCCACATTCCCCTCTCTAACCCCGCCAACACCGAGCGCACAGTCTCCATCTTGAAACTGGGCATCTCTATGAACTTGTTCAATGGCTTGAGGTTGAGAATTGGTCTCCACCCTCCGGTGTTCTTTGTTACTAAGAACAGGGTTGAATAGAAGCCCGGACACCTCTGTGCCGGCTGAATTGCTCCTTTTTGTATGAGGGAATTTATTTCCTCCTCGATACACAACCTTTGATCTGGATCTCTCGGATTTGGAGTCCAGATCGGCACTAGAGACAGTCGCGATGGCGGGCCTGTCATCCAATCGGGATGATACCCGACTGAAAGCCATCGCAAGACTAAACGGTCCTGAGTTAACCGTTCCCACTCTTGCATGTGGTCGGCTAATCGGCCTCCCATCGGTCCACCTAGGGATAGAGGTGGACATAAGGAGTGCAAGAGCGGCACTGTCTCCTTTGCCAGAAACACCGGCGCGGTTCTCACCGCGGTAACCGTCCCATCAGGAACGATTACCCCGCCCAGATCCTCGCGCGCCACGACCAGCACCGCGCGCACCACGGTGCACGGGCGGCTGCCTGGCTGACTGCATCTGAGGAGCCTGCGCCCCCCTCGCTGCTGGCCGAATCGCACGCGGCCGAGGCCGGCGCTGCGATGGTGGTTGGCCTCTGACCTGGCCACTACCACCTCGAGCCTGCAGGGGACGATACGCAGGGGGTGCGGCGCGAACGTTGGCACGACGAAGCACCTCAAACTGTTCGCGCAGCGCCCTCTGGTTATTGACCAGAGTAACCGTCTCCTGGAGGTGTCTACATCCCTCACCTCCAAAGAGACCAGGACCTGTCATAGGCGTACGTAGTAGCCTATTGTAGAGGTCCTGGGACGGGCACAGATTATCCAAGGCAAAAGTGCGCCTTGCCCGGACACTCCTGGTCACCGCCCGCGTCATACAGTCCAGAGCCAGGTTGATACCATCCTGGATGGCTCGCTGGACTGTGACCGGACTTGGCTGGCGCGATGCGGATGCTGTTACTACCCCTTGTAACAGCTGGGAGACGTGGGACAGAGCGGCAATCGAAGCCCTCCCACTCTCTTCCGCATCACGCAACGCGGCATTTGCCGAACGCAACGCGTTCGAGCACAAGACTCCCGTGTCAGAACGGGAGCCTGGCCGCGCATCCTCACCCAAAGCCGCGCGGTCATCCACGCTCGGCTTTGGTACCACACCGTACCGCTGGTAGTCCAGGGGCACGATGCGGCAACGCCTGGCCACCTCGCGCGGGGCCTTAGCGAGACGTCCACTCGACTTAATGGACGTCTCCGCCGCCTCGAACATGTCAACGACATGCTCTGCCAGCGGCAGAGAAGGCATAGCGTTAGCAGTAGGCTTACCAGCTAACCACGGCCTGTGTTCACGCTGGCTAGCCGACTGCTCCACGGGCAGATCTGGTCTAACACTCACCAGCCACTGGCAAGCGTCAGACCAATCCTCCTCCGTGGCTAGTTGCGAGCGCTCTACAAGACGGGGGCCTTCGTCTTCCTCCTGAGCACCAGCAACAGAGCTTGACGGCGGATACGCTGATAT
The DNA here is from genome assembly GCA_034401795.1 of Chaetoderma sp. LZ-2023a. NCBI lineage: Eukaryota > Metazoa > Mollusca > Caudofoveata > Chaetodermatida > Chaetodermatidae > Chaetoderma > Chaetoderma sp. LZ-2023a. Next base: position 183,844,650 of record CM067370.1, on the reverse strand, counting down.
CCCTGGCAAGCCAGGGAGAGCATGCGGGCCTGATAATACCGGCATGCTAATCTCACTGGTTTGACCAGGAGCAGGCGCCGTGGTAGAGCGCGGGGCATATACCGCCCCACCACGGCCGCGGCCAGCACCAGCTACACTCTCGGCAAGCCGAGGTATGCGGTACCGCTGGCGTTCAGCGCCCAGGGCCACAGTCTGAACCGTGGATTCTACCCCTGGGATAGTAGACTCCGCCGCCTCGTCATATTCCATGGTCACATCTTCATACGGCGACCCTAACAGGTAATCATCATCCTCCTGGCCAGAAAGATTAGACTCCGGGTCAGCAAAGAGAGCTAACCCGGACTGGCCAGGGAAGGCGCCATACGAGGTACTGGCAGCCGCGGTGTGCGGATACCCCTGGACTGATGAGCAGCCCGCGGGTTCCAGCGACGACCGTCCACGGTCCGTATTGGGCGCGGCAATAAGCCTGCTGCCAGGGCCGTGGAACACCCCCTCTAATGGGGCCACCTCTGAATCTTCAAACAACGGAAGCGTACTAAGGAACGTTGATTCAGAGGTGGGGATTACCTGCTCCGAAGCAGATGATGAGGTCAATAAAGGATTTGGTCCAGGAAGCATGCCACGAAGTAAACGAAATCTAGGATTTCTTTTTTCACGAGAGAGTTGATACTTACCTCCCTAATACTTTTGATATTGCTAAATATTGGCTTTCACTCAATAAACACTCAGATTTAAAACAGTTAGGTGCCCCTACTGGGCAGGGAGTCAGAGCGTAGTCTGGCGGATGCCAGCCCCACCTCCGCGCATGCGCAGACTAGCACTTCCTCTGACTAGATTATTGGCTGACACACATGCAACTATTAAGAGCCTGAAGACCGAGCCTCTGTGGGGTGGAGAGGCCGGGTCCGTATCTAGGGAGGTAAGTATCAACTCTCTCGTGAAAAAAGAAATCCTAGATTTCGTTTATTTCACTTCAAGAGTATACTTACCTCCCTAATACTTTTGATATTGCCAGAATTCGAAAGTGAATCTGGCGGGAGGGAGGCGAGGTCAAAAGACCAGCTCATCCCTATACGCTTTTCTGCGTTTAAGGCACTTAAACTTCTGAAACTGTAAGAAAAAACAGTCAGGATTTGACTAACCATCGGATAACACCACCGATGTATGAGAGATGACCGAATGTCATATGCGCTCCCCCCCCTCCTTCCTGGGAGGAAGAGTCGACTGACCTCAATGTCCTATACGCTCTTTACGTACAAGTGCCATGTACTACAGGACAGAGACGAAAAAGCTCCATTTTCGTAACTCTCAACAATGAACCACACAAATACACAAACCATCACCATATTAATAACGGGTAATCGTGACAATACAATCAACAACGGACAACACATGAACAAGACTGACCTTGTTGAAAATGGCTGCTGACATCATCTTCCCATTGGTAAAGACTGATGCAGGCCCAAAAAAGTGGGTGTTTCCATAAATTAATTGTGAAATATATAAGTAATGAGGAAAAAACCTCCTCAAAAAATATAAACCGATTTATTTTTTCAAAACCGACAAGGCGAGAGGATTAGAGGTGTCACGGAGATAATGGTCTGTAAAACTTGACTCACAGTGCCACTGAGCCACCGACATAATATCATCCACAGGGACCCCATTAAATAGGGCCGTGGATGTCACTACGCCGCGGACACTGTGAGCCTTGGCCACGTCAACCTGCTTCCCGGTGGCGGATCTATGGCAAAACTGAATGCATTCCACAATCCACCTGGAAATGGTGTCCTTAGAAGCCCTCCCATGGGGCTCAATATATGACAACCATAACGCTGACTGGTCGGTGCGCCATGCCGCCGTACGTTGTTTGTACCGGCGCAGCGCCCGGACGGGACACCATGCTTTAGAATTAGGATCATATCTAGTTAAAGCAGGCAAAATAATAGGTTGACCTGGATATTTCAACGACTGATTTTTAGCCAAGAAATTAATCCTAGGTAGCAGCTTAAGGCCTTCCCCTGAAACCACAAAACGGTCATCCTCGGCTGATAAGGCATGAATTTCACTCCTACGCCTAGCCGAGGCCGCAGCAATTAAAAACACAGTCTTCAGTGTTAATAGTTTCATAGAAATGGAACTAAGTGGTTCAAAAGGCTTATCACCTAGTACTTGAAGCACTAGCGATAAACTCCAAGACGGAATCACAGGTGGATTCCTTGGTCTTAGATTGCCCATGCCTTTAATTAATACATTCAATGTATTTACTTCATCACTTCCCCTCTTAGCCAAGCAAGGAATAACAGACATTAATGCTGACTTATAACCAGCAATAGAGTTAGGCTTGAGGCTATAGGCATCATAGAGGTGACAGAGGAAATCAGCTACTACTTGAATAGATGAATCCATTGGATCAATACATCTTTTTGAGCACCATTCTGCAAATCTGTTGATTTTATAATTATATGCTCTGGAGGTTGACCCCCTCCTGGCTTTGGCCATAAACATGGCTGCTTGCTCAGAAAAGCCCTCCTTAATTCTAGATTCCTTGACAACATCCACGCAGTCAATCTGAACATTGACGGATTGTTGTGAAGGGCCTTGCCCTGGAAGATAATATCGTCCATCAGAGGCAGAGGAACCGGATTGCAGACCAGAAGGTCCAGCAGATCCGTATACCATGATCGGCTTGGCCAATCCGGGGCGATCAGAAGCACTTGGCATTCCTCTTGTCTGATTTTCTGAAGAATTTTTGGAATCAGGATTGCTGGAGGGAATGCGTATGCATACATTCTCCCCCAGCTGATAGCTAACGCATCTGTTGCGAAAGCGCTTGGATCCGGAATCGGAGAGACGTACGTCGTCATCTTCGCATTCTTCTTCGTTGCGAACAAATCGATGTTGGGTTTCCCCCAATGGTCGAACAGACGATCCGCCACACATTGATTTAGTTGCCATTCCGTGGGTAAAACACTCATCCTTCGGCTCAATGAGTCTGCTAGCAGGTTTAACCTTCCCGGAATATGAACTGCTTTCAAGGTAATCTGGTGATCCAGACACCAACAAAGCAGTTTCCATGTCATCATACAGAGACTGGGCGACTTCGTTCCGCCCTGGCGGTTTATGTAAGTCACAACTGTTGAGTTGTCTGAACGAATAAGAACAATCTTGCCCTGAACTTTCTGTAAGAAATGTTCCAGGCCCAGGACTACTGCTCTTAGCTCCAGTAGATTTATATGTTCCTGTGACTGTTCCAGATTCCAAAGCCCTGATATCGTGGATTCTTCCAGGCAAGCTCCCCAGCCCTCCATCGATGCATCTGTATACACAGTCACCTGAGGGTGGGGAGGGGTTAGCAAAACCCCCGGCAAGAGATTCTCTGTATTCAACCACCATTGCAGGTGGTGAATCAGAGGCGCCAACACTGACACATTCGAGTCCAGCGAACCTGTACTCTGGGTCCATTGTGTCATGAGAAACAACTGGATCGGCCGCCTGCGTAAGGCGGCCTGAGGAATGACTGGTTCCAACGAAACCATCAACCCCAGCATTCTCAAGTAAACCCGTGCCAGGACATGACGACTGTCGCACACTGACTGAATCAACGAGATGAGTATTTGAACTCTCTCCTGAGTAGGATAAACATATCCTGTCTCTAGATCGAAGAACATCCCCAGGTAAACAAACTTCTGGGATGGAGTCAGCTCTGATTTTGGGAAATTGATCATCCAGCCCAAGTCTGTGAGAATTTTCAAAACAATCTCCAGATTGGCGGACAAACTTTCCCGGGTGTGCGCTTTCAACAGCCAGTCGTCTATGTACGTGTGGACTGCTATGCTTCTCCTGCGGAGGTATGCTGTGATCGCAAGAACCACACGGGTGAAAACACCCTGAATTCCCACTGTCTGCCCTGGAATGCAAATCTCAGGAAGCGACAGAAACTCCCGTGGATGGGGATGTGGAAATAAGCGTCCTTCAAATCTATCGACGCCGTCCACATCCCCCTCTCCAACCCCGCCAACACCGAGCGCACCGTTTCCATCTTGAAACTGGGCGTCTCGATGAACTTGTTCAATGGCTTGAGGTTGAGAATCGGTCTCCACCCACCGGTGCGTTTTGTTACTAAGAACAGGGTTGAATAGAAGCCCGGACACCTTTGTGCCGGCTGAATAGCTCCCTTTTGTATGAGGGAATTTATCTCCTCCTCGATACACAACCTTTGCTCTGGATCTCTCGGAATGGGAGTCCAGACTGGCACCAGAGACAGTCGCGACGGCGGGCCTGTCACCCACTCTGGATGATACCCGATGGAAAGCCATCGCAAGACTAAACGGTCCTGAGTTAACCGTTCCCACTCTTGCATGTGGCCGGCTAGCCGGCCTCCCACCGGCCCACCTAGGGACCGCGGTGGACACGAGGCATGCAAGAGCGGCACTGTCTCCGCCGCCATACACACCGGAGTGGTTCTTACCGCGGTAAGCGTCCTGTCAGGACCGATAACCACGCCCAGATCCTCGCGCGCCCCGCCCCGCCCCGCGCGCACCTCGGTGCGCGGGCGGCTGCCTGGCTGACGGCGGCTGAGGAACCTGCGCCCCCCTCGCTGCTGGCCGAATCGCACGCGGCCGAGGCCGACGCTGCGACGGTGGCTGGCCACTGACCTGGCCAGCACCACCTCGAGCCTGCAGGGGACGATACGCCGGGGCCGCGGCGCGAGCGTTAGCACGACGCAGCACATCAAACTGCTCGCGCAGCGCCCTCTGGTTATTCACCAGGGTGACCGTCTCCTGGAGGTGGCGACATCCCTCACCTCCAAAAAGACCAGGGCCCGTCATAGGCGTACGCAGTAACCTATTGTACAGGTCCTGAGACGGGCACAGATTGTCCAGGGCAAACGTGCGTCTTGCCCTGACACTCCTGGTCACCGCCCGAGTCACACAGTCCAGCGCCAGGTTAATACCATCCTGGATGGTTCGCTGGACAGTGACCGGACTTGGCTGGCGCGATGCGGATGCCGTTACTACCCCCTGTAACAGCTGGGAGACGTGGGACAGAGCGGCAATCGAAGCCCTCCCACTCTCCTCCGCATCACGCAACGCGGTATTCGCCGAACGCAACGCGTTCGCGCACAAGACACCCGTGTCAGAACGGGTGCCTGGCCGCGCATCCTCACCCAAAGCCGCGCGGTCATCCACGCTGGGCTTGGGTACCACACCGTACCGCTGGTAATCCAGGGGCACGATGCGACAACGCCTGGCCACCTCGCGAGGGGCCTTCGCGAGACGTCCACTCGACTTAATGGACGACTCCGCCGCCTTGAACATGTCAACGACATGCTCCGCCAGCGGCAGAGAAGGCATAGCGTTAGCAGTCGGTTTCCCAGCTAACCACGGCGTGTGAACACGCTGGCTAGCCGACTGCTCCACGGGCAGATCAGGCCTAACGCTCACCAACCACTGGCAAGCGTCATACCAATCCTCCTCCGTGGCTAACTGCGAGCGCTCTACAAGACGGGGTCCTTCGTCTTCCTCCTGAGCGCAAGCAGTAGAGCTTGACGGCGGGTATGCTGATACACCTGGCAAGCCAGGGAAAACACGCGGGCCTGACAGCACCGGCATGAGAATATCACTGGTTTGACCAGGAGCAGGCACCGTGGCAGAGCGCGGGGTATATATAGTCTCACCACGGGCCCGGCCAGCACCAGCAACACCCTCGGCAAGCCGAGGTATGCGGTACCGCTGGCCATCAGCAGCGCCCTGGCCCACCACCTGAGCCGCGGACTTTACTCCAGGGTGAGTAAAACCGTGGAATAAGGCGCCTGTATTCCCCGCGAGGGGTGCACAAACGTCTTCATCCATGTCCACGTCGTCAGACGGCGACCCTAGCAGGTAATCCTCATTACCCTGGTCAGAAAGATTAGACCCCGGGTCAGCAAAGAGAGCTAACCCGGGCTGACCAGGAACGGTGCCATAGGAGGTACTGGCCACCGCGGCGTGCGGATACCCCTGGACTGATAAGCAGCCCGCGGGTTCCAGCGACAACCGTCCACGGTCCCCTATCGGCGCGGCAATAAGCCTGCTGCCAGGGCCGTGGAACGCCCCCTCTAATGGGGCCACCTCTGGATCGTCGAACAACGGAAGCGGACTAAGGAAAATCGATCCAGAGGCGGGGATTACCTGCTCCGAAGCCGATGACGAGGACAGTAAAGGATTTGGTCCAGGAAGCATGCCACGAAGCAACCCTGGAACCAAATCCTTTATTGTCCTCTTCATCTCTCCCAACATCTCGGTCCGGAAGGCCTCCATATCCACCGCGGACGAGACCTTCCCCTTACCCTTCCTACTTACAACCTCTCGTTTCCGCTTCTTCTTCTTCTCCTCCTCTACCACCTTGTCCGTCGCCTGTAAGCAGCACAAGAATTCGGACATTAACTCGCCCCCCCAGTGCTTACATATGTCACAATTAACAAATGGACCACAAGGGCTACATTGACAGCACAGATGCGGCCAGAACTTATCCAGAAGAAAACGACCACAGGACGCGCAACCCGGTCCCTGAAACAGGGCAAAGGACAAGGAGTATGAGCAACTAGTTAAGCTTAGAAACTCAATCCAACTCAAAGAGAAGGAAAACGATCATAAAGATCAATATACATCAGAAAGCAGCATAGCGCTTGAATTGCTGATAAACACATAGCCAGGCTGATTATGACGTCATTAATACCGTGACAGGAAAAATTCGATCCCAACAAAACATCCAAGTGCAAGGACGAATTGTATGCTGAATGGATAAGTTGACTACACAACCATCAGATACATATAGATAACTCTTTTCTGGCAAAAATGTTAATTATCTCCCTTTGTTTGTTTACAATAATTAACATCACCACATTATCAATAACTAGATACCTGACACTTTGTATAGACAAACCATCCAACGTGATGAACCGGAGAACTCCACCATCTGCACGCCTCTTAACTCTCTCCACCTCATGGGGAAGGAATTGGATCAAGAGGGCAAAGTGAGAAGACCTTTATACTAGGCCTCCAACTCACTGGACATATTTTTCATTTGGTTAGATAACCTAACAGTGTTAGTAGGAAATGGAACCATGGTGGAGAGAAAACTAACTCTCTGCAACTGTGATGTCACCACCTAGCGTCATACAGACCTGTGGACATAAACAGAAAGAGAAATTAGTCCTAGGTAGCACCGAGTTGACCTAAACCAACTAACTAAGGCGCTTATCACGGTAAACGCGAGTCCCGGAAACACAATACACCGGGAAGAAAACTCGCTAATTTTACTAGAAGTCACCTGATTTAAAGGTCCTAAGTCCTCCTTTGGCGAATTGATACTTCCCGCCATCCAAAAAAGTGACTATCACACCAAACAACACCACTTAAACTAGTTTAAGATAAAGAAAAGCTTCAGCACAAAAAGACATGTGTGAACTCTCTGCCAATAATCTAGCAAAAAGAAGTGCTAGTCTGCGCATGCGCGGAGGTGGGGCTGGCATCCGCCAGACTACGCTCTGACTCCCTGCCCAGTAGGGGCACCTAACTGTTTTAAATCTGAGTGTTTATTGAGTGAAAGCCAATATTTAGCAATATCAAAAGTATTAGGGAGGTAAGTATACTCTTGAAGTGAAACAACTCTGGAACCAAATCCTTGATTGTCCTCCTCATCTCTCCCAACATCTCGGTCCGGAAGGCCTCCATGTCCACCGCGGACGAGGCCTTCCTCTTACCCTTCTTACTTACGACCTCTCTTTTCAGCTTCTTTTTCTCCTCCTCCAACTTGTCCTTCGCCTGCAAGCACAAGAATTCGGACATTAGCTCGCCCCCCCAGTGCTTACATATCTCGCAATTAAGCAAGGGACCACAGGGGCTACACTGAAAACATAGATGAGGGCCAAACTTGTCCCTCAAAAATCGTCCACAGGACGCACAACCAGGTCTCTGAAAAAAGGCCAAAGGACGAGGAGTATGAGCAAACTAGTTACGCTTAGAAACTAACCAACTCAAGAGAAGGAAATGATCATAAAGATCATAATTTTTATGAGAAACCAGCTTCGGACAACTTTAATTGTAATTAAAGAGCAAAGCTGATTATGACGTCATTAATCCTATGACAGGACAAAATCGATCCCAACAAACATCCCAGTGCAAGGACGAATTGTATCTTTAACCAGAACATGTGCAGAATGGACATTTCGACTACACAAGCATCAGATAAATACTGATAACAATGGCAAATAGTGTTAATTATCTCCCTTTCTCATATCAATAATTAATACCTGACACCTTGTCTAGACAAACCATCCAACCTGATGAACTGGAGAACTCCACCACTGAACGCCTCTTAACTCTCTCCACCTCAAGGGGAAGGAATTGGATCAAGAGGGCAAAGTGAGAAGACCTTTATAATAGGCCTCCAACTCACTGGGCATAGAATTTTTGGTTAGATAACCTAACAGTATTAGTAGGAAATGGAACCATGGTGGAGAGACACAAACCCTCATGTCCTTATTTCTCCTTCACACAGACCTGTGGACATAAACACAAAGAGAGATTAGTCTTGTATAGCACCTAGTTGAAAAAACCCAACTAATTAAGGCGCTTATCACGTTAAGCGAGAGTCCCGGAAACACATTACAACGGGACAAAACTCGCTAATTTTACTAGAAGTCACCTGATTTAAAGGTCCAAGGCCCTCCTGTGGCGAAGTTACTCTATCTGCCATCTTTCTCAGGTATAAACTTCTAACAAACAGTCTCAAAAAACTTCGAAAAGAGTATAGAAAGTTCTTAACACAAAAGCATGTGTACACTCTCAGCCAATAAATTAGCAAAGAGGTAGTGCTAGTCTGCGCATGCGCGGTGGTGGGGCTGGCATCCGCCAGACTACGCTCTGACTCCCTGCCCAGTAGGGGCACCTAACTGTTTTAATCTGAGTGTTTATTGAGTGAAAGCCAATATTTAGCAATATCAAAAGTATTAGGGAGGTAAGTATACTCTTGATGTGAAATAAGCTTTACCCACCTAGAGGAAGCCAGAGGCCACTGCGAGAAGATCCATCTATTCTCTAAACCTCAGATTAACGAGCTTGTCCAACAGTCAGGTAATACTAGAGTAATTAACATCAAAGATTACTCTAGCTTCAGGATACCTGTCCCCCCACTGAGACTGACATTATCAGCATCCAACACTACTACCACAGAAGCAGTGTCTGTACAGAAACAGGTAACACCAGAAGACAACACACCAACCACTGAACACCTCAACGAGGAATATACACCCGACCAAGCTACAACACTCACAGGATCAATCGAGGCCGAAGACATTGCTGACAACATCTGTGAGCCCTCATCACACACACAGATGGCAGACAGTGGACCACTTCCACAAATCACAGCAGAAGAGGCTGACAAAATCCACACACAGTTCGTTATCCATATACCTGAGGGCAGCATACCGTGCACCAGCAACATGACGAACTATATTCATTCCTGTGCGTGGAAACCGGCCTAACGGAAACGGTAACCTACCTCACACCAGGACTAGAACCATGCATAGTCACAGATCGGGGCACTGACCCCATAGTGAGGTAAGACAAAATGCACCCAACATTTACTCTTGCCTCTTCACACAGGATAAACTAATCCGATTTCTATTTCTCTGATGAGTATAACTACACAAAGTACGAAATGCCATAAATCCGAAGCTTTCCACTTAAGGTTATCCAACAAAATGGAAACCTATGTCTACCAAATGCTAATTATACACCATAAATTCCTGCCACATAGGGCTATTACAGCACCACTTAAATACTCAGCCAAAGAAACATTCTTAGATACTGGGTACAATGCACATATAAATTTTATTATTTTTCCGGTTACATCATTTACGGTTACATCCAACCTAGAAAACAACAATTAAATTTTCCGGTTACACTACTAATGACGTTAAAAGTTACACAATCCCAGAAGTAAACAAAATTCCGGTTACCAATGAACTGACAATTGGTAATTCCCGGTTACAAGATATTAAATCTGGTTACTAAATCAACATTTCCAGTTACAAGCATGAATTTCCGGTTACACGTAACCAGATTTTTACTCGTCCCGGTTACAACAAGGAGCAACTGTAACCGGCTCAAAAGTATAAAAGCAGGTGCAAAACACTGCACTGACATTCAGATTTCGATCCAACTGATCAAGTATAAGAAATTCTTAAGAAGCTTTCATGACCAGTAGAAACCCATTTGTTTTGGTGACTCTGAAATAGTTAACATCGAAACCCGGACATTGACTGCTAACATGATGCTATGGATATATGTTAGAATTGAATTGTCATCCTACACGTCACAACTGTAGGATGGTTAGTCGATTAAGACGTCATATGATTGATGGATAAACTGGAATCCTCCTCAAAATTATTTGCATTTCATATGTTAACTGGTGTACATTTTGGAAACAAAATCGCTGTAAACTGTTGGTGTCTAATGTGACTGCATTAACTGCAACAGATTTCAAACACATTGTAAAATATACACCAGACTTTCTTCTACTGACCCTGTTACAAATACATTTGGCATGAATGTGATAAGAGTTAATATAGTAGCTATAATACAATCATTTCAGTGGTATATTTTCAAAAATAGTCTCTTGGTCTGCAAATGGACATTTTCTATGAGGAAATTGAAATTCTCTTGAACAAATTTGAGGGTTAACTGAAAATCATTTGAAAGTATTTGAAATACTTTTTAAAAAGTATTCCCATTGGCACTTGCATTTGAACAAAGTTGAAAGTATTTGCACTTGCATTTGTATTTGAACCAATGTGACTTTTGAAAGTATCTGACTCCAAGTCTGTCTCAATGTTGATAGAAGTCTTAGTCATATTGGCAGGGTGGGTGTCGTGGATTAGAGCACATGAAAACCAGAGTTAAAATGTTGAATATTTTGAAATTACCGTGGCTGTAAGCTGTTTAGCCAAAGTAATTTCAAAATATTCAACCTCGCATGAAATTGTGATTTGTAAGTTAACATGATTAATTGAGAAGAATAAATTAGACACATTTAGTACAGTACATATTCTTCCTACATGTAGAAAATTACCTTATTCATACCTGACCAGAAACTAATTAACAATTTCTTAATCAGACAGCAACATATATCATAACAATATTCAATCTAAACAAAAATTATCATGTAAAAAAATAGTCGTTTTATACATGCTTGGTCGGTATAACAATTTTATTATGACAAACCGCATCAACATGTATCATTAGAGTCCACCCAGCAGTTCATCGGGATCAGGAGTACCTGTGGATCTGCTCGACGAGGAGGCGGAGTTACGGAGATTTAATTTACGAGATGTTGAGGCGCTGTAATAGAATAACAAGATAATGGTGAATTAAGTTGATACATGTATATAGGAGAAATATAATTAGTCATTAGGTAAGGACTGATGTTCACAAGGCTGAGGTGCCAATTAGCCTGATGCATGCACTCGCTAATTTAACAAGAGCTTCACAAATGGCGCATAATAACCCGCAATGATCACAAACCAATGAATGAGAGCTGTCAGAAAATAGATTCCTTCCTCAGACTCAGACAAGTCAACCTATGAAGTTTCAAAGTGATCCGTTAAACAGTCAATGAGTTATTGTCCGGAAACCAATTTTCAAGATGGCCACCGGTGACTGGCAGCCATATTGGATTTTGGATTATCGTAAATATTAATGTTTCTTCACCAGATAGATGCAGGCCAACCACTTTATGAAGTTTCAAAGTGATCCGATAAATGATCCGATAAATGGGAACAGAGATATCATCCAGAAATTTTTTTTCAAGATGGCAGCCTGTAGCTGACAGCCATCTTGGAGTTCGGATAATCAACTTCACTAGGTTTCTTCACCAGACCTAATCCAACCACCCTACAAATCTTTTTAAGATCCAATAAACGGGAACGGAGTTATCATCCTGAAACCAATTTTCAACATGGCCGCTGGTGGCCATCTTGAATTTTGGCGAGGTATAATAATGTACAAATTTGCCTATGCTAGTTCTATTTGTTGATTGAAGATTCACCAAACCAGTAATGAAATATGGAGCAAGTTTGAGACACACCTTTCTCCTGACGAGACCTTCGGCAAGATTGGTTTTGATGGTGTTTGTTTCTTCACAAGGCCCGGTCTTTGTCTTCTTGGCCTGAAATCAAATCATCACATCTCAATACATGAACACAGTTTTAGTTCGTTAACATCCTGCTTAAATACAGTTGCTAAGAGATTGAAAGTAAGTTCAGCCTGCTTAGATACTGTTGCTATGAAATAAACGAAATCAAGGATTTCTTTTTTCACGAGAGAGTTGATACTTACCTCCCTAATACTTTTGATATTGCTAAATATTGGCTTTCACTCAATAAACACTCAGATTAAAACAGTTAGGTGCCCCTACTGGGCAGGGAGTCAGAGCGTAGTCTGGCGGATGCCAGCCCCACCACCGCGCATGCGCAGACTAGCACTTCCTCTGACTAATTTATTGGCTGATACACATGCAACTATAAAGAGCCTGAAGACCGAGCCTCTGTGGGGTGGAGAGGCCGGGTCCGTATCTAGGGAGGTAAGTATCAACTCTCTCGTGAAAAAAGAAATCCTTGATTTCGTTTATTTCACATCAAGAGTATACTTACCTCCCTAATACTTTTGATATTGCCAGAATTCGACAGTGAATTCGGCGGGAGGGAGGCGAGGTCAAAAGACCAGCTCATCCCTATACGCTTTTCTGCGTTTAAGGCACTTAAACTTCTGAAACTGTATGAAAAACAGTCAGGATTTGACTAACCATCGGATAACACCCCCGATGTATGAGAGATGACCGAATGTCATATGCGCTCCCCCCCCCTCCTTCCTGGGAGGAAGAGTCGAATGACCTCAATGTCCTATACGCTCTCTACGTACAAGTGCCATGTACTACAGGACAGAGACGAAAAAACTCCATTTTCATATACTCTCAACAATGAACCACATAAATACACAAAACCATCATCATATAAATAACGGGTAACGTGACAAGACAATCAACAATGGACAACACATACACAAGACTGACCTTGTTGAAATGGCTGCTGACATCCTCTTCCCATTGGTGAAGATCAATGCAGTCCCAAATTAGTGGTTGTTTCCATAAATTAATTGTGAAATATATAAGCAATGAGGAAACCCCATCAAAAATATATATGTCTAGTTATTTTTTCAAAATCGACAAGGCGAGAGGATTAGAGGTGTCACGGAGATAATGGTCTGTAAAACTTGACTCACAGTGCCACTGAGCCACCGACATAATATCATCCACAGGGACCCCATTAAATAGGGCAGTGGATGTCACTACGCCGCGGACACTGTGAGCCTTGGCCACGTCAACCTGCTTCCCGGTGGCGGATTTATGGCAAAACTGAATGCATTCTACAATCCACCTGGAAATGGTGTCCTTAGAAGCCCTGCCATGGGGTTCAATATATGACAACCATAACGCTGACTGATCGGTGCGCCACTCCGCCGTACGTTGTTTGTACCGGCGAAGCGCCCGGACAGGACACCATGCTTTAGAATTAGGATCATATCTAGTTAAAGCAGGCAAAATAATAGGTTGACCTGGATATTTCAACGACTGATTTTTAGCCAAGAAATTAATCCTAGGTAGCAGCTTAAGGCCTTCCCCTGAAACCACAAAACGGTCATCCTCGGCTGATAAGGCATGAATCTCACTCCTACGCCTAGCCGAGGCCGCATCAATTAAAAACACAGTCTTCAGTGTTAATAGTTTCATAGAAATGGAACTAAGTGGTTCAAACGGCTTATCACCTAGTACTTGAAGCACTAGCGATAAACTCCAAGACGGAATCACCGGTGGATTCCTTGGTCTTAGATTGCCCATGCCTTTAATTAATACATTTAATGTATTCACTTCATCACTTCCCCTCTTAGCCAAGCAAGGAATAACAGACATTAAAGCTGACTTATAACCAGCAATAGAGTTAGGCTTGAGGCTATAGGCATCATAAAGGTGACAGAGGAAATCAGCTACTATCTGAATAGATGCATCCATTGGATCAATACATCTTTTTGAGCACCATTCTGCAAATCTGTTGATTTTATAATTATATGCTCTGGAGGTTGACCCCCTCCTGGCTTTGGCCATAAACATGGCTGCTTGCTCAGAAAAGCCCTCCTTAATTCTAGATTCCTTGACAACATCCACGCAGTCAATCTGAACATTGACGGATTGTTGTGAAGGGCCTTGCCCTGGAAGATAATATCGTCCATCAGAGGCAGAGGAACCGGATTGCAGACCAGAAGGTCCAGCAGATCCGTATACCATGATCGGCTTGGCCAATCCGGGGCGATCAGAAGCACTTGGCATTCCTCTTGTCTGATTTTCTGAAGAATTTTTGGAATCAGGATTGCTGGAGGGAATGCGTATGCATACATTCTCCCCCAGCTGATAGCTAACGCATCTGTTGCGAAAGCGCTTGGATCCGGAATCGGAGAGACGTACGTCGTCATCTTCGCATTCTTCTTCGTTGCGAACAAATCGATGTTGGGTTTCCCCCAATGGTCGAACAGACGATCCGCCACACATTGATTTAGTTGCCATTCCGTGGGTAAAACACTCATCCTTCGGCTCAATGAGTCTGCTAGCAGGTTTAACCTTCCCGGAATATGAACTGCTTTCAAGGTAATCTGGTGATCCAGACACCAACAAAGCAGTTTCCATGTCATCATACAGAGACTGGGCGACTTCGTTCCGCCCTGGCGGTTTATGTAAGTCACAACTGTTGAGTTGTCTGAACGAATAAGAACAATCTTGCCCTGAACTTTCTGTAAGAAATGTTCCAGGCCCAGGACTACTGCTCTTAGCTCCAGTAGATTTATATGTTCCTTTGACTGTTCCAGATTCCAAAGCCCTGATATCGTGGATTCTTCCAGGCAAGCTCCCCAGCCCTCCATCGATGCATCTGTATACACAGTCACCTGAGGGTGGGGAGGGGTTAGCATAACCCCCACCAAGAGATTCTCTGTGTCCAACCACCATTGCAGGTGATGAATCAGAGGCGCCAACACTGACACATTCGAGTCCAGCGAACCTGTACTCTGGGTCCATTGTGTCATGAGAAATAACTGGATCGGCCGCCTGCGTAAGGCGGCCTGAGGAATGACTGGTTCCAATGAAACCATCAACCCCAGCATTCTCAAGTAAACCCGTGCCAGGACATGACGACTGTCGCACACCGACTGAATTAATGAGATGAGTTTCTGAACTCTCTCCTGAGTAGGATAAACATATCCTGTCTCTAGATCGAAGAACATCCCCAGGTAAACAAATTTCTGGGATGGAGTCAGCTCTGATTTTGGGAAATTGATCATCCAGCCTAAGTCTGTGAGAGTTTTCAAAACAATCTCCAGACTGGCCGACAAACTTTCCCGGGTGTGCGCTTTCAACAGCCAGTCGTCTATGTACGTGTGGACTGCTATGCTTCTCCTGCGGAGGTATGCGGTGATCGCAAGAACCACACGGGTGAAAACCCGAGGAGCCGTGGAAATTCCGAAGGGTAGCACCCTGAATTCCCACTGTCTGCCCTGGAATGCAAATCTCAGGAAGCGACGGAAACTCCTGTGTATGGGGATGTGGAAATAAGCGTCCTTCAAATCTATCGACGCTGTCCACATTCCCCTCTCTAACCCCGCCAACACCGAGCGCACAGTCTCCATCTTGAAACTGGGCGTCTCTATGAACTTGTTCAATGGCTTGAGGTTGAGAATTGGTCTCCACCCTCCGGTGTTCTTTGTTACTAAGAACAGGGTTGAATAGAAGCCCGGACACCTCTGTGCCGGCTGAATAGCTCCTTTTTGTATGAGGGAATTTATTTCCTCCTCGATACACAACCTTTGATCTGGATCTCTCGGATTTGGAGTCCAGATCGGCATTAGAGACAGTCGCGATGGCGGGCCTGTCATCCAATCGGGATGATACCCGACTGAAAGCCATCGCAAGACTAAACGGTCCTGAGTTAACCGTTCCCACTCTTGCATGTGGTCGGCTAATCGGCCTCCCATCGGTCCACCTAGGGATAGAGGTGGACATAAGGAGTGCAAGAGCGGCACTGTCTCCTTTGCCAGAAACACTGGCGCGGTTCTCACCGCGGTAACCGTCCCATCAGGAACGATTACCCCGCCCAGATCCTCGCGCGCCACGACCAGCCCCGCGCGCACCTCGGTGCGCGGGCGGCTGCCTGGCTGACTGCGCCTGAGGAGCCTGCGCCCCCCTCGCTGCTGGCCGAATCGCACGCGGCCGAGGCCGGCGCTGCGATGGTGGTTGGCCTCTGACCTGGCCACTACCACCTCGAACCTGCAGGGGACGATACGCAGGGGGTGCGGCGCGAACGTTGGCACGACGAAGCACCTCAAACTGTTCGCGCAGCGCCCTCTGGTTATTGACCAGAGTAACCGTCTCCTGGAGGTGTCTACATCCCTCACCTCCAAAGAGACCAGGACCTGTCATAGGCGTACGTAGTAGCCTATTGTACAGGTCCTGAGACGGGCACAGATTGTCCAGGGCAAACGTGCGTCTTGCCCGGACACTCCTGGTCACTGCCCGAGTCATACAGTCCAGCGCCAGGTTAATACCATCCTGGATGGCTCGCTGGACCGTGACCGGACTTGGCTGGCGCGATGCGGATGCCGTTACTACCCCCTGTAACAGCTGGGAGACGTGGGACAGAGCGGCAATCGAAGCCCTCCCACTCTCCTCCGCATCACGCAACGCGGTATTCGCCGAACGCAACGCGTTCGAGCACAAGACCCCCGTGTCAGAACGGGAGCCTGGCCGCGCATCCTCACCCAAAGCCGCGCGGTCATCCACGCTGGGCTTGGGTACCACACCGTACCGCTGGTAATCCAGGGGCACGATGCGACAACGCCTGGCCACCTCGCGAGGGGCCTTCGCGAGACGTCCACTCGAGTTAATGGACGACTCCGCCGCCTTGAACATGTCAACGACATGCTCCGCCAGCGGCAGAGAAGGCATAGCGTTAGCAGTCGGTTTCCCAGCTAACCACGGCCTGTGGTCACGCTGGCTAGCCGACTGCTCCACGGGCAGATCAGGCCTAACGCTCACCAACCACTGGCAAGCGTCAGACCAATCCTCCTCCGTGGCTAACTGCGAGCGCTCTACAAGACGGGGTCCTTCGTCTTCCTCCTGAGCGCAAGCAGCAGAGCTTGACGGCGGGTACGCTGATACACCTGGCAAGCCAGGGAAAACATGCGGGCCTGACAGCACCGGCATGACAATATCACTGGTTTGACCAGGAGCAGGCACCGTGGCAGAGCGCGGGGTATATACCGCCCCACCACGGGCCCGGCCAGCACCAGCAACACCCTCGGCAAGCCGAGGTATACGGTACCGCTGGCCATCAGCAGCGCACTGGGCCACCACCTGAGCCGCGGACTCTACTCCAGGGTGAGTAAAACCGTGGAAGAAGCCGCCTGTATTCCCCGCGAGGGGTGCACAAACGTCTTCATCCATGTCCACGTCGTCAGACGGCGACCCTAGCAGGTAATCCTCATCACCCTGGTCAGAAAGATTAGACCCCGGGTCAGCAGAGAGCTAACCCGGGCTGACCAGGAACGGTGCCATAGGAGGTACTGGCCCCCGCGGCGTGCGGATACCCCTGGACTGATAAGCAGCCCGCGGGTTCCAGCGACAACCGTCCACGGTCCCCTCTCGGCGCGGCAATAAGCCTGCTGCCAGGGTCGTGGAACGCCCCCTCTAATGGGGCCACCTCTGAATCGTCGAACAACGGAAGCGGTCTAAGGAAAACCGATCCAGAGGCGGGGATTACCTGCTCCGAAGCCGATGATGAGGACAGTAAAGGATTTGGTCCAGGAAGCATGCCACGAAGCAACCCTGGAACCAAATCCTTTATTGTCCTCTTCATCTCTCCCAACATCTCGGTCCGGAAGGCCTCCATATCCACCGCGGACGAGACCTTCCCCTTACCCTTCCTACTTACAACCTCTCGTTTCCGCTTCTTCTTCTTCTCCTCCTCTACCACCTTGTCCGTCGCCTGTAAGCAGCACAAGAATTCGGACATTAACTCGCCCCCCCCCAGTGCTTACATATGTCACAATTAGCCAAGGGACCACAAGGGCTACATTGATAGCAAAGATGAGGCCAGAACTTATCATGTAGAAAACGTCCACAGGACGCGCAACCCGGTCCCTGAAACAGGGCAAAGGACAAGGAGTATGAGCAAACTAGTTAAGCTTAGACACTCAAACCAACTCAAAGAGAAGGAAAATGATCATAAAGATCAATATACATCAGAAACCAGCATAGCGACTTAAATTGCTGATAAATACATAGCCAGGCTGATTATGACGTCATTAATCCCGTGACAGGAAAAATTCGATCCCAACAAAACATCCAAGTGCAAGGACGAATTGTATGCTGAATGGATACGTCGACTACACAACCATCAGATACATATAGATAACTCTTTTCTGGCAAAAATGTTAATTATCTCCCTTTGCTTACTATAATTAACATCACCACATTATCAATAACTAGATACCTGACACTTTGTATAGACAAACCATCCAACGTGACGAACCGGAGAACTCCACCATCTGCACGCCTCTTAACTCTCTCCACCTCATGGGGAAGGAATTGGATCAAGAGGGCAAAGTGAGAAGACCTTTATACTAGGCCTCCAACTCACTGGACATAATTTTTCATTTGGTTAGATAACCTAACAGTGTTAGTAGGAAATGGAACCATGGTGGAGAGAAAACTAACTCTCTGCTGCTGTGATGCCACCACCTAGCGTCATACAGACCTGTGGACATAAACAGAAAGAGAAATTAGCCGTAGGTAGCACCGAGTTGACATAAACCAACGGTAAACGCGAGTCCCGGAAACACAATACACCGGGAAGAAAACTCGCTAATTTTACTAGAAGTCACCTGATTTAAAGGTCCTAAGTCCTCCTTTGGCGAAATGTTCCTTCCTGCCATCTAAATCAGTGACTATCACTCCAAAATAACACCACTTAAACAGTTTAAGAGTAAGAAAAAGCTTATGCACAAAAAGACATGTGTGATCTCTCTGCCAATAATCTAGCAAAGAGGTAGTGCTAGTCTGCGCATGCGCGGTGGTGGGGCTGGCATCCGCCAGACTACGCTCTGACTCCCTGCCCAGTAGGGGCACCTAACTGTTTTAAATCTGAGTGTTTATTGAGTGAAAGCCAATATTTAGCAATATCAAAAGTATTAGGGAGGTAAGTATACTCTTGAAGTGAAATTAGTCCACCCAAGTTTCATTGAAATCAGGACATTTATATTGGAGTAGCAGCAAATTTTCGGAAAATCCAAGATGGCCACCAGAAAAAATGACCAATCAAAATTCTGAATAAAAATTCTGGAGCCTACCACCATAGGATCCCGTCAGCCAAATTTGGTTGAAATCAATCTGACAGAAGATGGATGTTATGGCATAAGCTCACTTGGCCAGGTAAAAAATAATCTTGTCTTGGCCTGCAAATCGACATTTACTCAAAAGAAAATTCATATTTTTTTTTACTAATCTTGACTATTAAATGATAACTAATCCCATCTCTTGATACCTATTCAGGCTCATAAACTATCCAGGTAATTTTAAGCTTTTTATCATACCGCTAAGGAAAGATATTCAAGCTTTAGTAGCTACATGTAAATGTTGGTACATTTCTACACCCTGTCATGACTTACTTTTCAACCAATCAGAAAAACCCTAGTGTGTCTGCCTCGGTATATATGCTCAGTCATAGAGGCGCCAGCTATAGTTTGGCAATCTGGTATAAAAGCAATCCTATACAGGTAAGCTGTTGAATATTTTGAAACCAACTTGATTGGAAGTTGTTGCTGCCTTAGGCAGCAACAACTTCCAGTCAAATTAGTTTCAAAATATCCAATGGGATGAGCATTACATAATAAAGAATGTGATGCATTGGAGCTTACATGCCATCACACACAATAGCTTGAGAAGACAAAATGGTGTCGATCACTGTTCAATATTTACTCGATATTACAAAACAGATAATTGCGATACAGATCAGGGGAATGTGACAGGATATGAATGATATGGAATCTATAAACCATATTCTATCGGTGCAATACAACATTTGAGATGAGATTAGCATTGCTGTAAAGGGTTAAAGTTGAACAATCATGAAGCGTTACTATGAAGTATTTGCTAATAACAATCACCTTTAACCATTTAACACTCATATCAGCCAAAATGGCTTCTGCAAGGGTCTTGGGAAATGTCCGTTTGCAGACCAAGAGAGGACTATTTAAAAAGATTTACCACTGGAATGACTGGCTCGATAACCGAGCCAGTCATTCCAGTGGTAAATTTTTTTAAATAGTCCTCTCTTGGTCTGCAAATGGGCATTTTCTTTGAGAAAATAGAAATTTTCTTGAACAAATTCAAGGATTACTAAGGGTTAAGGGACTTGAAGAAAATATTCTTCATTCAAGCGCTTTCAAGGAAGCATAATTAACTACATCTGCATCATTGTCCTCTGACAAAAAACCAACAACTGACATCTTAAGATTATCACGTCAATAGAGGGATCTAACTCTAGCTATGCTCCTCCCACATCTAGCTAAGCTCCACCCACTTCTTTACGCATAGTGAAATAGATTTGAAACTTTGAAAACTGAATTCCAAGAATCTAAATTTTATGGTAACTATATAGAGGAAAGCTGTTGAATATTTTGTAACTAATTCGACTGGGAGATGGCGCTGTCAAATTTGTTGCAAAATATTCAACAAAATGTTTATTAAAGTGTAAATTCAGCAGACATACAATTTGTACACTTTATTGAGACACCTTTAAATTTTTGTGATGGAGCTTAGATATTTATTGCGATGTCAGCTTAACGTGTGACATATTTGATTATGACGTCAGCTACTTGAGTAACAGATCAGATCCCTCTCGCTATTGGATACGGTCTAGGACACACATTCTATTGAACTGCCCCACGACCATACACAAGTAAAACAGAACAGAGATATTGGATAAGGTCTAGGACATGCATTCTACTGAACTGTCCCATGGCATACAAACAAAAAAGTAACACGGAAAAGAGAATTCATACCGAGATGAGGCTGACGTGTCTGGCAAATCAATCCCGTCATCAAGAATCAATGAATCATCAGCCTCAGCTTTCATCTTCCGCTTAGGCGGTGGTTTTCTCCTTGTTGGCGCTGGTGTCTGTCAGATTCAGAAAACACCAGAAAATAAATTAGTACCTAGATCAATAGACATGAAAATATGAATCAATTAGATGCTCAATTTCTCAGTGTCAAAAGCGTTGGGATTTTCTGGATTTTTTTAGATTATCCAGATTTTGTTCAGGATTTTCCAACGTTATGGAATCCTAGTGCATAGTCACAGCATTCCCTGTGTTAAAATTTTAGCCAAATCTGATCAGTAGTTTCCGAGATACCCATAGATCCAGAATTTCATCTGATCTGGATCTGAATAATTTTAGCCGGATCACGGCTAAAGTCTGGAAACCCTCTTGCACAGCAAGATCCATCGTTGTGTTAAAATTAGAGTCAAATCGGATCAGTTATTTTTTAGATACAGTTCTGGACAGGCAGGCAGATAGGCACGCATGTACAATCGATCGCGACACCCTCTTCCCATTATGGGGCGAGGGTAATAAGCATATAATGCAACATACAATCTACATCAGCGTACATGACCGGCCCAATACCAGGTTTTAATTAACCTTCTATCAAGCAGGTGAAAGCCAACCAGTGGTCTTAAGAAATGTCCTTTTGCAGGCCAAGAATACTTTTTAAAACCGTACAACTGGAATGCCGGGCTCGATAAGCAAACCAGTCATTATAGTGGTAAATTAAAAAAAAATAGCCTAGTATTTGCATGTAAATGGACATTTACCAAGCAACCATTTTAATTTTCTTGACAAATCTTGACCATTAAATGGTCAATTGTTCTGCTCTGAAAATAATCTTCAAAATGGCCACTAGGCTGCCATATTGGATCTCACATAGTGTTAACAGCATTAGAGGTGCTATAATCACGTGACAATACTCACTATTTCTTCATCTGTATTGTCTCCATCACTAGAACAAAAATGACACAGATTTACAGAATAATATTACTGTGCTGTGGCAGTAAGAGTGATTTCATACCGACATGTGGAAGATGGTTGCAAAGAAATGGCACTGGACTTATTGTAAGCGAATGGTCACGTTACAAGTGTCACTATAAGCCCATAAATATACACATAGAACTCTTTAACCCTGCAACCTAGTCACTGTGCACTGTATCAGTTCCCTCCTAAGGGCCACTGCAGGAAATCTAACTGTGCCCTCTGCATCAGGGGCACAACAGCACAACTTCACCACGTTGTCCACTACATGGGAGCTAGTCGCATCAGTGCCCGATGGGGACTGTCAATGTGAATCTGGCACCTATAACAGTGCCCGGGCATCTAAACAAAGGGGCACTGTGAGCATGCCCGGTATCTGGGCTAGAGAGTATAAAAGGAGGAGGCAAACAGCCATCCAACCATACAGACTTTGGTCCAAAAACAATCCACATTAGGTTATTAGAAGCACAGATGTCATAATCAAACTGGCCCAAAACCACTTTTGCCACTTGCATGTGTGTTTGACGAAGAAAAGGGTATTTAAAAAAAAAATTTAGGACTGGAATGACAAACCAAGCCAGTCATTCCAGTCGTAAATTTATTAAGATAATCTCTTGGTCGACAAATGGACATTTTCAAAATTTTATCACTAAAGGTTTTAACGATCAAGGCACGCAAAAAAGCTTCTGCAGTGGTCTTAAGGAATATCTATTTGTAGGCCAAAAGAAACGTAATGCTGAATATTTGCCACTGTCACTGCAGTGGTAAATTTACAAAAAGTCCTCTTGGCCTGCATTCGATGAGCAAAAATTTAGATTTTCCCGAGCTTTAAAGGACTACAAGTCTGCCATTGTTTGGAGTAGTGATACGTTAATCAAGAACCGGGCAACTGAGCACCCTGTATATTTTGAAAATAATTTGGCTGCAATTCAAATTATTTCAAAACATTTAACAGCTTTCCTGCATCGTTGGCTTGTAATTGACATACTGATGCATTACAAACAACAACAAAGATGTATAGATCTATTTTTAATCTTAATTACCTTCGCACTCAAACTGTCTACATAATGTTGCTTTCACATGCTACACGTGTGAATGGAGGGTTTAGCAGCTTAGTTGAAACCATGAGTTCTAAGCCATGCTCTTTTAGATTTACACT
This sequence comes from Chaetoderma sp. LZ-2023a, assembly GCA_034401795.1. Lineage (NCBI taxonomy): Eukaryota > Metazoa > Mollusca > Caudofoveata > Chaetodermatida > Chaetodermatidae > Chaetoderma > Chaetoderma sp. LZ-2023a. The sequence goes on along the minus strand of CM067370.1, from coordinate 183,821,262 downwards.
TATAAATTCTTGGATCTGAGCAAATAAGTCTTGTAATAAGATACATGTAATAAAGAAAATTAAAGTACAATAAAGCTCCCAAAAAGTTTAACATTTCCTGGATGAGTTCTAAACAAATCAAAGATGAGACAAAAGCAAAACAGCAATAGAACTACACTACATGTGTACAAAGAGCAATCAATGATTACAGACCCTTGTCAACCCATTTTTGTCAAATTATACAGTTTTGAAATTTTAGTGTATGGTTACAACCTTCCCTGTGTTAAATTTTACCCAAATTGGACCAGTAGTGTCTAAGTTATCCATAGATCCAGAATTTGATCCGATACCGGAAGGCTACCATACAGGAAAACTGTTGAATATTTTGAAATTAATTTGACCGGAAGATGTTACAGCATAAGGCAGCAACGTCTTCCAGTCAAATTAATTTCAAAATATTCAACAGAATACGTTTTATATCATGAAGAATTTACTTTTTCACGGATTTGTCGGTGAAAGAATTAAATCTGGATTATGACCAGTCTCAAAACCCTCCTTGGAGATAATTTCTGGTATTTCTGTGTTAAAATTTGAGCTAAATTGGAAGTTTAATTTCCGAGATATCCATAGATCTAGAACTTGATCCAATCCAGATGCAGGATTTTAGTTACTTTTGCTAAGATTTGAGACCAAAAAAACACATCAAAGATTGTCTTGCCTTTTGGTTTTTTAATTCCCAGGAAATGTTAAATTTATTTTGAAATGTAATGTATTATCAACCAAACTGAGATTAGCGAATGAAGTGGGCCTAGGGACGATATTGCAGATCAGCTATTAACCATTTAACACTCATATCAGCCGAAAAAGGCTTCGGTCTTGAGGAATGTCCATTTACAGACGAAGACTATTTTTGACAATTTACCACTGGAATAACTGGCTCGATAACTGAGCCAGTCATTCCAGTGGTAAATTTTAGAAAATAGTCTTCTATTGGTCTGTTAATGGACACTTATTGAAATTTTCTTGAGCAAATTCGAGGGTTAAAGGGTTAATATTTATATAATTAGTACCTGGATTTATCATTCATGTGAACATTAACTTTGACATCATCATTGTTATCATCACCACAAGGTTGTCTCGCAACAGGGGACAGGAGGTCTTCACTTTTTGATGAGGCATTACTGTGGTTGTCATCATCCTCATCAAGAGGTTTTCTTGTTACAGGTGAAAGACGGGATTCATTCTTTAATACAACACCAGGTGCACTGCTCTCTCCATCTGGCCGAGATATCTTAGATTTTACAGGTACATCATCTGCTTCCCCTGAACAGAGAATAAAGTATGCTATGATACATGAAATGCTTTTGATTATTTCCAGACTTATTTTAATGATTTTCAGATCCAATATATATCAGCAATTAGTGTCTCATTAAAATTTTTTTTTTTAAATTTTCCATACTTTTTTCAAAACCATGAGTATAAAATACAGATTTTCCATACTTCTAACACTTTAACGCTTGAATTGCCAGTACCTCAATTTCAAGACCACTACCATGACTACACAGCAAAGATGTTGATTATTTTGAACATAATAGTTACTGACATACATGTCGGCATATAAACCCTCCCTGTATATACCAAGGGTGCGTTCAGTAGTGTGAATATTTTTAGTTTGCCGAGCATTTTGTTCAGTCACGTGTTAGGTTCGCCCACAGATAGCTATGGGTGAACTTGCCACGTGACCGATCAAAATGTTCAGCAAACTGAAAATATTCACACGCCTGAACGCACCCTTGGTATATACAGGGAGGGTTTGACAAAGCTACGTTTTATAATGCTTGTTGATTTTTTTCTGAAACTAAATTTGTCTTTCATAGGCATTAGATCACTTTTTTATTTATTGGTTTACGGAAATGACATATCTGATAAGTTTGTATATTGGAGCAAAAAATTGATTTTCCTTTGTTATATTTTCAAAAATTGTATCCTCTTGGCCTGTAAATGGACATTCAGTAGGCAGATATTTAAGTTTTACTTACCAAATTTGACCATTAAAATCGCCTCTATAGGCCCTGCAGTGGTCATGAGAAATGCCTACATTTGTATTTGAAGGCCAAAACTAGTGTGGCGACATAATGGGTGATCTCATTGTAAAGAAACATGCTTCTTTCTGACAATATGCATGATCCGTGACTCTTAAAATGGGCTGAGAGCATAGAAATCCTGTCACCAACAATTTTTACGTAAACAAATACCTTTATTCTTGAGCTCCCTAATTTTTTCCTTCTTGCTATTTATAACTGCAACAAACTGCAAAACAAAAAACCGTTACAAATAGATCACATTGGCTTACTTTTAACACTCAATATATATTTATACTAGGTCATACATGTAGGTGAATATCTGTTGAAACTGCAGCTTGAACAAGATTTCTATTAGTGTTCCTTGAAACAGCTGTTGATATTCATTGACCTGTGAAAAGTAGGTCGCTATATAGTGCCACAGTTTGGCATGTCAATGGAGGAATCCAGTTTTAACTATGCCTCGCTCATCTTTAGCTAATCTACAGCCACACCTTGCCCGTGTTGGGATCGATCAATCCCTGAACTTTCTGACTATTAATTTCCAGAAAACTATACAGGTAAGCTGCTGCATATTTTGAAATTATTTGACTGTGCTGTTGCTGTCATAGAGCGCCCAGTCAAATTACTTTCAAAATATTCAACAGAATGTTTATTACATTGCAGACATACAATTAGTACAACGTTTAGTCCGTCATCAATTAAGCCTTCATGACAAACTTAGCTCCATCATTCATGACACAACTGATTATGACATCATCCTACACATTCCATAGTGATTATGACATCATATAATTGACTGAGAATCAAAAAAGCATCCGCTTTTGTTTCTACGAGAATTGATAATACTTACCAGATGTACTATTATGATAATGTCTATTATCTAGTCTAGCTCAAAATTAACAATTAAAACTCCGCACTCTCCATGGGCCTGCCCATACTGCATCCGGGAAGTACCATAGTCTCCAGGTACCGAGTCAATTCCCAACAACAGTCAGATTCATCTTATATTTGCCTTGACAAACAGCGAAAGCAGCTCAGCCTCACCTCAGCGGGGTGGTTGAGGCGGCCCATAGTACATCTGGTAAGCAGTATCAATTCTTGTAGAAACAAAAGCGGATGCTCTTTTTATTCTACTTACCAGATATACTATTATGATAAACTCCGGATCTCGACAGCCAAGAAACTCTGGTGGGAGGAGGTGAGGGTCGAAACAGCTCTAATCTACCATCCGACAGATGTTGTGAAGAGACTGGAACCCCAGCATACGCTTGGGTCCCGCTATCTGACTCATAGAGTACTAAACTTCCATGGTCTAGGCCGCGCTCCCACCCCCTCATTTGTCTGCACAAATTCCAGAGGGCTGTCAAAAGGGGAGGTAACACCCACCAGACCTGTGTCAGCCCCAAGTCTCAACTAAGGCAGTCCAGGAGAGTGCAAAAAGCTACAACTTCTACTTTTGAAAAAAATATCAGTACATGTATATCGATTAGATTTTCAAATTTGAATGAGTCTATTGTCTGTTGCAATGAATAAGATAATCTTGAAACAGACTTTTACCTAATCAGTCTGGGAATTCGACTGTAAGTAAATTAATATTAGTCACTTAAACTAAGAAAACACTCACCATTCCGAGTGCTTGGTCTTTCTTGATCATAACAGGAGCTTTGCCCAATCCATGGTCGTTCACAGATTATGTGCATCACCAGTGTCAGTGTCTGTGGAAGAACCCTACGATGTATGCGTAATGTGGTCAGATGTGGCTTTAAGTGAGATTCGATAAATTGGCGACGGCTACTGGATTAAGTGCGCTGGTGATATCGTGAAAGTAGAAATCAGTAAATGACGACTCGGCATGCCATTGTGCTACAGACATCACCTCTAAAGAGACACCATTATAAAGGGCCGATGCTGCTGCTAGTGCTCGGACTTGATGGGCGTTCGCACGATCAATCTGCTTTCCTGTTGCGATTTTATGCGACATCTGAATAGCATCGACTATCCAATGAGAAATGGTGTCTTTCGAGGCGCGAAGATGAGGAGCTTTGAGACATAACCACAGAGATTTCAGGTCATCTCTCCACTCCTCAGTAAGTTTCTTATACATCTTCAGACATCTGACAGGACACCAAGCAGAAGAGCTTGGGTCATGTCTAATTAAACTTGGCAAATTGATTGGCTGTCCTGGATATTTAAGTGACTGATTCTTTGCCAGGAAACAAAGACGTGGTAATAGTCTTAACCTTCACCCATAAAGACAAAACGGTCTTGTTTGGCAGAAAGCGCATGAATTTCGCTTCTCCTTCTCGCCGACGCTGCTGCAACCAAGAAAACGGACTTAATAGTTAACAGTTTAATATTTATAGATCTAATTAGTTCAAAGGCAACATGCCCTAAAACCTGTAGAACAAGAGATAGATTCCATGCTCGGATAGGAATTAACTGTCTAGGTCGCAGATTGCTCATTCCTTTAGTAACTTCATTTAAAGTATCGTTCCCCGCTCCTACAGCGGCCAGACTAGGAATGACTGAAGCTAATGCAGACGTATATGCTGCTAGGGTTGAAGGTACAAGTTTGTCAACCTCGTATAAATGACAGATAAAATCTCCTACGGGTTGAACAGATGCAGAAAAGGATTAATATCTCTTCCCTTACACTACTCTGCAAATTTGTTGATTTTATAATTATATGTTCTGGTGGTTGACCCCCTTCTGGCTGAAGCGACAAACTTCGCTGCTTGCTCAGAAAAGCCACCCTCAATTGTTCACTGCTTTATAACATCCATGCAGTCAATTTCATCATCTCTGGTCTGTCATGGAGATACAGATCTTTGTTCTGAAAAATCAGGTCCCTTCTGTCTGGAAGAGGAATTAGATTGCAAACCAGAAGGTCCAGCAGATCCATAAACCATGATCGGCCTGGCCAATCAGAAGCGATCAATAGTACTTGGCATATGCCCTCTCTTATCTTTGCCAGAACTTTTGGGATGGGAATCGTTGGCGGATACGCGTACATTCCTTTCCAACTTATCACCAGTGCATCTAGTACTGCTAGAGATAGTGGGTCCGCGATCGATGAAACGTATGTGACCATCTATGCGTTTCCTTTCATCGCAAATAGATCCACATTAGGATTGCCCCAATGTTTGAATAGAACCTCCGCTACTGATTGGTTGAGCTCCCATTCCATCGGATGACAAACCATCTTTTGACTGAGAGCATCCGCTAGGATGTTCAATCTTCCTGGAATGTGTGATGCCCGAAGAATAATATTCCTCTTGTGGCACCACAGCAGAAGATTCCATATCATCATACACAACTCCGGTGACCTCGTCCCGCCTTGGCAGTTCTGATAAGATCATAAGACACCACATCGTGGAGTTGTCTGTTCTTATCAGGACAAGCTTGTCTCGGATTAAGTTCTTGAATTTTCGAAATGCTAATGCCACCGCTAATAATTCGAAAACATTTATATGTTTCTGCGCATTGGTTCAATCCCATTCCCCTGACACTGACAGATCGTCTAATACTGCTCCCCAACCCATCGTTGTGAAGATGGACAGCTGCGGTAAAGGTGGTTGTTGAGGAACACCTTGCACAAGATTTTGTTCTGATAACCACCACTGAAGATGGAATATGAATGGTTCTTTTACTGGAATCCTCAGAGATAATGGATCCGTTCTCTGAGACCAGAATGACATTAAGTACATCTGAATCGGCCTGCGCCTGAGTGCCGCATAAAGAACCACCTTCTCCAGAGATACTAGTAAACCCCGTATTCTGAGAAATTGATGCGCCATCAGATTGGCTCCTAGAGAAATTGACCCCAAAACTGAAAACAAGCTCTTGACTCTGTTCTCCGCCGAAAAAGACAGACAGTCGCTGAGATTGAAAAGAATTCCCAGATACACTCCTGGGATGGAGTCAATTCTGATTTCTTTAGATTCACAATCCATTCTAGGTCCTTTAGTAAGGCCAGGACTACCTGAAGATTGTTGCGCAGAGTGAATGGATTCCCCGCCTTCAGCAGCAAGTCATCTATGTAAGTATGAACAGTTATGTTTCTACTGCGAAGGTAAGAAGTCATGGCGAGAACCACTTTGGTGAAAACCCTCAGAGCTGTGGTCAGACCGAACGGTAACGCATTGAACTCCCAGACATTGTCTTGGAACGCAAAGCGAAGGCATTTCTGAAAAAGAATTGACATTGGAATATGAAAATATGCATCCTTCAGATCTATCGATACTGCCCACATGCCTTTTCTCAGCCCTGTAATCACCACTGCCACAGTCTCCATCTGAAAATTTGGTGAAAGAATGAATTTGTTCAGTGGTTTGAGGTTGAGAATCGGGCTCCAACCTACGGTGCATTTCGGAATGAAGAAAATTATCGAAAAGAAGCCCAGGGAGGACTGATTGCGGACTAAATGAATCGCATGCTTTCGTTGAAGATCTTTGATTTCTGAGCAAATGACATCTAGACGATCGGATTCCCTTGGAACGGGAGTCCATACAGGAGTCAACGTTAATGGAAGTAACGATTGATGGATTAAACGAAATCTAGGATTTCTTTTTTCACGAGAGAGTTGATACTTACCTCCCTAATACTTTTGATATTGCTAAATATTGGCTTTCACTCAATAAACACTCAGATTTAAAACAGTTAGGTGCCCCTACTGGGCAGGGAGTCAGAGCGTAGTCTGGCGGATGCCAGCCCCACCACCGCGCATGCGCAGACTAGCACTTCCTCTGACTAGATTATTGGCTGACACACATGCAACTATTAAGAGCCTGAAGACCGAGCCTCTGTGGGGTGGAGAGGCCGGGTCCGTATCTAGGGAGGTAAGTATCAACTCTCTCGTGAAAAAAGAAATCCTAGATTTCGTTTATTTCACTTCAAGAGTATACTTACCTCCCTAATACTTTTGATATTGCCAGAATTCGAAAGTGAATCTGGCGGGAGGGAGGCGAGGTCAAAAGACCAGCTCATCCCTATACGCTTTTCTGCGTTTAAGGCACTTAAACTTCTGAAACTGTAAGAAAAAACAGTCAGGATTTGACTAACCATCGGATAACACGACCGATGTATGAGAGATGACCGAATGTCATATGCGCTCCCCCCCCTCCTTCCTGGGAGGAAGAGTCGACTGACCTCAATGTCCTATACGCTCTCTACGTACAAGTGCCATGTACTACAGGACAGAGACGAAAAAGCTCCATTTTCGTAACTCTCAACAATGAACCACACAAATACACAAACCATCACCATATTAATAACGGGTAATCGTGACAATACAATCAACAACGGACAACACATGAACAAGACTGACCTTGTTGAAAATGGCTGCTGACATCATCTTCCCATCGGTAAAGACTGATGCAGGCCCAAAAAAGTGGGTGTTTCCATAAATTAATTGTGATATATATAAGTAATGAGGAAATCACCTCAAAAAATATAAACCGATTTATTTTTTCAAAACCGACAAGGCGAGAGGATTAGAGGTGTCACGGAGATAATGGTCTGTAAAACTTGACTCACAGTGCCACTGAGCCACCGACATAATATCATCCACAGGGACCCCATTAAATAGGGCCGTGGATGTCACTACGCCGCGGACACTGTGAGCCTTGGCCACGTCAACCTGCTTCCCGGTGGCGGATTTATGGCAAAACTGAATGCATTCCACAATCCACCTGGAAATGGTGTCCTTAGAAGCCCTCCCATGGGGTTCAATATATGACAACCATAACGCTGACTGGTCGGTGCGCCATGCCGCCGTACGTTGTTTGTACCGGCGCAGCGCCCGGACGGGACACCATGCTTTAGAATTAGGATCATATCTAGTTAAAGCAGGCAAAATAATAGGTTGACCTGGATATTTCAACGACTGATTTTTAGCCAAGAAATTAATCCTAGGTAGCAGCTTAAGGCCTTCCCCTGAAACCACAAAACGGTCATCCTCGGCTGATAAGGCATGAATCTCACTCCTACGCCTAGCCGAGGCCGCAGCAATTAAAAACACAGTCTTCAGTGTTAATAGTTTCATAGAAATGGAACTAAGTGGTTCAAAAGGCTTATCACCTAGTACTTGAAGCACTAGCGATAAACTCCAAGACGGAATCACAGGAGGATTCCTTGGTCTTAGATTGCCCATGCCTTTAATTAATACATTCAATGTATTTACTTCATCACTTCCCCTCTTAGCCAAGCAAGGAAGAACAGACATTAATGCTGACTTATAACCAGCAATAGAGTTAGGCTTGAGGCTATAGGCATCATAGAGGTGACAGAGGAAATCAGCTACTACTTGAATAGATGAATCCATTGGATCAATACATCTTTTTGAGCACCATTCTGCAAATCTGTTGATTTTATAATTATATGCTCTGGAGGTTGACCCCCTCCTGGCTTTGGCCATAAACATGGCTGCTTGCTCAGAAAAGCCCTCCTTAATTCTAGATTCCTTGACAACATCCACGCAGTCAATCTGAACATTGACGGATTGTTGTGAAGGGCCTTGCCCTGGAAGATAATATCGTCCATCAGAGGCAGAGGAACCGGATTGCAGACCAGAAGGTCCAGCAGATCCGTATACCATGATCGGCTTGGCCAATCCGGGGCGATCAGAAGCACTTGGCATTCCTCTTGTCTGATTTTCTGAAGAATTTTTGGAATCAGGATTGCTGGAGGGAATGCGTATGCATACATTCTCCCCCAGCTGATAGCTAACGCATCTGTTGCGAAAGCGCTTGGATCCGGAATCGGAGAGACGTACGTCGTCATCTTCGCATTCTTCTTCGTTGCGAACAAATCGATGTTGGGTTTCCCCCAATGGTCGAACAGACGATCCGCCACACATTGATTTAGTTGCCATTCCGTGGGTAAAACACTCATCCTTCGGCTCAATGAGTCTGCTAGCAGGTTTAACCTTCCCGGAATATGAACTGCTTTCAAGGTAATCTGGTGATCCAGACACCAACAAAGCAGTTTCCATGTCATCATACAGAGACTGGGCGACTTCGTTCCGCCCTGGCGGTTTATGTAAGTCACAACTGTTGAGTTGTCTGAACGAATAAGAACAATCTTGCCCTGAACTTTCTGTAAGAAATGTTCCAGGCCCAGGACTACTGCTCTTAGCTCCAGTAGATTTATATGTTCCTGTGACTGTTCCAGATTCCAAAGCCCTGATATCGTGGATTCTTCCAGGCAAGCTCCCCAGCCCTCCATCGATGCATCTGTATACACAGTCACCTGAGGGTGGGGAGGGGTTAGCAAAACCCCCGGTAAGAGATTCTCTGTATTCAACCACCATTGCAGGTGGTGAATCAGAGGCGCCAACACTGACACATTCGAGTCCAGCGAACCTGTACTCTGGGTCCATTGTGTCATGAGAAACAACTGGATCGGCCGCCTGCGTAAGGCGGCCTGAGGAATGACTGGTTCCAACGAAACCATCAACCCCAGCATTCTCAAGTAAACCCGTGCCAGGACATGACGACTGTCGCACACTGACTGAATCAACGAGATGAGTATTTGAACTCTCTCCTGAGTAGGATAAACATATCCTGTCTCCAGATCGAAGAACATCCCCAGGTAAACAAACTTCTGGGATGGAGTCAGCTCTGATTTTGGGAAATTGATCATCCAGCCCAAGTCTGTGAGAATTTTCAAAACAATCTCCAGATTGGCGGACAAACTTTCCCGGGTGTGCGCTTTCAACAGCCAGTCGTCTATGTACGTGTGGACTGCTATGCTTCTCCTGCGGAGGTATGCTGTGATCGCAAGAACCACACGGGTGAAAACCCGAGGAGCCGTGGAAATTCCGAAGGGCAACACCCTGAATTCCCACTGTCTGCCCTGGAATGCAAATCTCAGGAAGCGACAGAAACTCCTGTGGATGGGGATGTGGAAATAAGCGTCCTTCAAATCTATCGACGCCGTCCACATCCCCCTCTCCAACCCCGCCAACACCGAGCGCACCGTTTCCATCTTGAAACTGGGCGTCTCGATGAACTTGTTCAATGGCTTGAGGTTGAGAATCGGTCTCCACCCACCGGTGCGTTTTGTTACCAAGAACAGGGTTGAATAGAAGCCCGGACACCTTTGTGCCGGCTGAATAGCTCCTTTTTGTACGAGGGAATTTATCTCCTCCTCGATACACAACCTTTGATCTGGATCTCTCGGAATGGGAGTCCAGACTGGCACCAGAGACAGTCGCGACGGCGGGCCTGTCATCCACTCTGGATGATACCCCACGGAAAGCCATCGCAAGACTAAACGGTCCTGAGTTAACCGTTCCCACTCTTGCATGTGGTCGGCTAGCCGGCCTCCCACCGGTCCACCTAGGGACCGCGGTGGACACAAGGCATGCAAGAGCGGCACTGTCTCCGTCGCCATACACACCGGCGTGGTCCTTACCGCGGTAAGCGCCCTGTCAGGAACGATAACCACGCCCAGATCCTCGCGCGACCCGCCCCGCCCCGCGCGCACCTCGGTGCACGGGCGGCTGCCTGGCTGACGGCGGCTGAGGAGCCTGCGCCCCCCTCACTGCTGGCCGAATCGCACGCGGCCGAGGCCGGCGCTGCGACGGCGGCTGGCCTCTGACTTGGCCAGCACCACCTCGAGCCTGCAGGGGACGATACGCAGGGGCCGCGGCGCGAACGTTAGCACGACGCAGCACCTCAAACTGTTCGCGCAGCGCCCTCTGGTTATTCACCAGGGTGACCGTCTCCTGGAGGTGGCGACATCCCTCACCTCCAAAAAGACCAGGACCCGTCATAGGCGTACGGAGTAGCCTATTATACAGGTCCTGAGACGGACACAGATTGTCCAGGGCAAATGTGCGTCTTGCCCTGACACTCCTGGTCACCGCCCGCGTCATACAGTCCAGCGCCAGGTTAATACCATCCTGGATGGTTCGCTGGACCGCGAGCGGGCCTGGCTGGCGCGATGCGGATGCCGTTACTACCCCCTGTAACAGCTGGGAGACGTGGGACAGAGCGGCAATCGAAGCCCTCCCACTCTCCTCCGCATCACGCAACGCGGTATTCGCCGAACGCAACGCGTTCGCGCACAAGACCCCCGCGTCAGAACGGGAGCCTGGCCGCGTATCCTCACCCAAAGCCGCGCGGTCATCCACGCTGGGCTTGGGTACCACACCGTACCGCTGGTAGTCCAGGGGCACGATGCGACAACGCCTGGCCACCTCGCGAGGGGCCTTCGCGAGACGTCCACTCGTGTTAATGGACGCCTCCGCCGCCTTGAACATGTCAACGACATGCTCCGCCAGCGGCAGAGAAGGCATAGCGTTAGCAGTTGGTTTCCCAGCTAACCACGGCGTGTGAACACGGTGGCTAGCCGACTGCTCCACGGGCAGATCAGGCCTAACGCTCACCAACCACTGGCAAGCGTCATACCAATCCTCCTCCGTGGCTAACTGCGAGCGCTCTACAAGACGGGGTCCTTCGTCTTCCTCCTGAGCGCAAGCAGTAGAGCTTGACGGCGGGTACGCTGATACACCTGGCAAGCCAGGGAAAACATGCGGGCCTGACAGCACCGGCATGAGAATATCACTGGTTTGACCAGGAGCAGGCACCGCGGTAGAGCGCGGGGTATATATAGCCCTACCACGGGCCCGGCCAGCACCAGCTACACTCTCGGCAAGCCGAGGTATGCGGTACCGCTGGCCATCAGCAGCGCCCTGGGCCACCACCTGAACCGCGGACCTTACTCCAGGGTGAGTAATACCGTGGAAAAAAGCGCCTGTATTCCCCGCGAGGGGTGCACAAACGTCTTCATCCATGTCCACGTCGTCAGACGGCGACCCTAGCAGGTAATCCTCATCACCCTGGTCAGAAAGATTAGACCCCGGGTCAGCAAAGAGAGCTAACCCGGGCTGACCAGGAACGGTGCCATAGGAGGTACTGGCCACCGCGGCGTGCGGATACCCCTGGACTGATAAGCAGCCAGCGGGTTCCAGCGACAACCGTCCACGGTCCCCTATCGGCGCGGCAATAAGCCTGCTGCCAGGGCCGTGGAACGCCCCCTCTAATGGGGCCACCTCTGAATCGTCGGACAACGGAAGCGGACTAAGGAAAATCGATCCAGAGGCGGGGATTACCTGCTCCGAAGCCGATGATGAGGACAATAAAGGATCTGGTCCAGGAAGCATGCCACGAAGCAACCCTGGAACCAAATCTTTTATTGTCCTCTTCATCTCTCCCAACATCTCGGTCCGGAAGGTCTCCATATCCACCGCGGACGAGACCTTCCCCTTACCCTTCCTACTTACAACCTCTCGTTTCCGCTTCTTCTTCTTCTCCTCCTCTACCACCTTGTCCGTCGCCTGTAAGCAGCACAAGAATTCGGACATTAACTCGCCCCCCCAGTGCTTACATATGTCACAATTAATCAATGGACCACAAGGGCTACATCGATAACACAGATGCGGCCAGAACTTCACATGCATAAAACGTCCACAGGACGCGCAACCCGGTCCCTGAAACAGGGCAAAGGACAAGGAGTATGAGCAACTAGTTAAGCTTAGAAACTCAATCCAACTCAAGGAGAAGGAAAAACGATCATAAAGATCAATATACATCAAAAACCAGCATAGCGCTTGAATTGCTAATAAATACATAGCCAGCTGATTATGACGTCATTAATCCCGTGACAGGAAAAATTCGATCCCAACAAAACATCCAAGTGCAAAGACGAATTGTATGCTGAATGGATAAGTTGACTACACAACCATCAGATACATATAGATAACTCTTTTCTGGCAAAAATGTTAATTATCTCCCTTTGATTGTTTACAATAATTAACATCACCACATTATCAATAACTAGATACCTGACACTTTGTATAGACAAACCATCCAACGTGACGAACCGGAAACTCCACCATCTGCACGCCTCTTAACTCTCTCCACCTCATGGGGAAGGAATTGGATCAAGAGGGCAAAGTGAGAAGACCTTTATACCAGGCCTCCAACTCACTGGACATAATTTTTCATTTGGTTAGATAACCTAACAGTGTTAGTAGGAAATGGAACCATGGTGGAGAGAATACTAATTCTCTGGTACTGTGACGTCACCACCTAGCGTCATACAGACCTGTGGACATAAACAGAAAGAGAAATTAGTCCTAGGTAGCACCGAGTTGATATAACCCAACCAACCAAGGCGCTTATCACGGTAAACGCGAGTCCCGGAAACACAATACACCGGGAAGAAAACTCGCTAATTTTACTAGAAGTCACCTGATTTAAAGGTCCTCCGTCCTCCTGTGGCGACGTATTCCTATCCGCCATCCAAAAAAGTGACTAACACTCCAAACAAACACCACTTAAACAGTTTAAGAGAGCGAAAAAGCTATTGAACAAAAAAACATGTGTGATCTCTTTGCCAATAATCTAGCAAAGAGGAAGTGCTAGTCTGCGCATGCGCGGTGGTGGGGCTGGCATCCGCCAGACTACGCTCTGACTCCCTGCCCAGTAGGGGCACCTAACTGTTTTAAATCTGAGTGTTTATTGAGTGAAAGCCAATATTTAGCAATATCAAAAGTATTAGGGAGGTAAGTATACTCTTGAAGTGAAAAAGCCAGTCCGGTTCATAGCCGTTTCCTAGCTAATGACAGACTAAACAATCTTGCATGACCTGTTCCCACTGGTTTGAGAACAGCTGAAGTCTGCCTCTGATGGAAGGAATCTGCACACAGCTCGCGATCAATGCTGCGCGACAAGACATTAATTCGTTTTGGTGAAGATCCTCGACTCCCTGCGTTCCTGGCGCCACCGGAATGGAAACACATCAGGACCGTACCCCACGACCACCTCGCGGCTTCTTGGAATACGACGGCCCAGAACCTCCACAACGGCTATACTTATGGTAGCCGCTGCGTCCCGAGCCGGCACCATTCCTGTCGTCTTCATACGGCCTCTTATTAGAGGATATATGATGATGAATGGCCAGGTCCCTGAGAACCGGATGCCTGATGGGTATCATGGCCAGACGGACGGAAGGGCGATCTTTGTCGCTGCCTCTGCTGCTCCTGACGGTGCTTCTTATAGTCCTTTTCATTGACTTCCACGACATGCCGACGACCTCCTGCTCTGCAACCATGGACGCAACATTGGAAAGAGCTTGTCTTGCCGAGCAGCCAAACAAAACGCATCCTCAATAAGTGTTAGCTCATTGAAGGCATCTTTATTAGTCTGAGAAACCAAGGGTCGAGAACGACCCTTGGATTCCCCAGCTAATGGCCTATTCAGTGCTTCATGTTCTCCGAATGAAAGCCGAGGAACACGGGCATACTGATGATAGGCCTGCTCTGGAAAGCGTACCCTACTCCTAATCCCCTTAGGGGCCTTGGGTAATGTGTATTCTGGCTGAACCAGATGGTACGCCGTGACTTCCAAGATGTCAGAAGTCTGAGTGTCCAAGGGTAGAGTTGGCATAGCTGAAGAGCCACTCGACAGAGCGCTAGCCGCACGCTCTGACATCCGCTCCATCGCTGGATCGTGCTGAGACACTTGGTCAGATGTCCACCCAAGATGGTCGGACATCCATCCAAGAACCTGTACCCATTCAGCCTCGGTGCAGAATGATGGTTCGTCCATCAAAGGACTACCATTTTCATCCTCCTTCTCACCCTTGGATGAGGCCACCAATGATCCATGCTGAGAGCTACGGACCGACCTTCCAATTTCAACTACTTGCGGCTCCAGTATCTAGTGAATCACCAGATACGGAATCACCCCAATCCATCGGCTCCAGCACAGAAGCCGGGAATGTGGCCGCTAACACGGCAGGACATGGGCATCTGACAGCACTCCAGATAGAGCGAACTCCGGGTAGAAGATGCCCAACGGAACGTCGACATCCCCACCCGGCTGACAGGTCCGAACAAAACACGGGGGTGAGCCACGGGAAATACCGGAGTCTGGCATGCCAGAGTCTTCCATCAGGAGAATATTCTCTTCCTCCGCCGTCGGCTCTTGAGCCGATTCGACAGAAAGGTCAGATGCATGTTCCTCCGCAGAACTGGCCGGACCACCGATAGGTTGTCTTGCACCAGGCTGCATCGACGGAAACATGGACTGGAACGACTTGAACATCGCCTTGAATTGGGCCGCCCAAAAAAACCAAGGCTGAGTCCATCCGCTCATTCAGGCACTCCTCCAGACCTTTAACTGATGCCTGATCCATCTTGGCCGCCTTGTCCTTCGCGATCCTCTCCACACGCGATTGCGATAAAACTCCACCACTAAGGTAAAACTCCACCACTAAGTCCGACGACCACTTTACGCATACATCGCAAGGACTTGGCACAAGCGACACAGTGGTGCCCCGCGAACTTCTGCTTCATGACGCGATTGCAGCGAGAGCATAAAGTATCCGGCGGGGCCTTGCCCTGCCCCATCTGCGAACACAGAATAAGAATTAAAATGCTGCACATGATAAGATGATGATGAGCAACACGCACAATTTACTTGATTGTAATCTTTAAATTACTTAAAAACACTATTGTTAAAATAGCCAAGAAATTAAGATCGATCGCTACAAACACCCTCGACAATGATGCGAGAGCTAAAGATCGGCTTAAAATTGGGTTCATAGACACGCCAAGCCAAAACAAAATGATACTCATGGGCGCCGCCATCTTGGCTAAGGGCGCATCCATCTAGGAAGGAACCGAGTCGCAAGAGAAATTAACTGAGTACCTGGATAAGATTAAAAAGTTAACGGGTACCGGAGCAACTCCAACAATGGCTACCCTTATAACACACTGTGCCAATTTAAGGAAATTTCAAACAGTCATTATGGCACGAATGTATAAATTCTAGATTGATACAACCTGCCACTGTGACGATCTCCCTTTTCCTTCCATTATGTCAGTGATAGGAAACTGCTCACGGCACTCAAAACGCAAAAAATTAGCTAAATCTCAGACTAGGAAAAACGTGACTGTTAAAGTCAGCAAAATAGACGAATCTGACTGTTGTTGGGAATTGACTCGGTGCCTGGAGGCTATGGTAATTCCCGGACACAGTATGGGCAGGACCATAGAGAGTGCAGAGTTTTAATTGTTTATTTTGAGCTAAACTAGATAATAGACATTATCATAATAGCATATCTGGTAAGTATTATTCAAAGTAGAAACTGGATTCCTTAATTCCCTAACAAATGCCTGACTTATAAAACACAAAAATTTGGTTTTACTGTAACTAGCCATTTAATTGTACATAAAGTTTTCTATATTTTAATTAATTCCATGAAAACTGATAACGGTTGTGCTGCCGGTGATGTTTAGAAATACCACTAAAGATAAATATGTCCTCAATCCACATAAATTTGCAACAGAGTATGAGAACAATGGACCTTTCCATTTTTAGCTATGCCCCGCCCATCTATAGCTAAGCTCCACCCACACCTCGCTCGTAGTCAGCAACAGCGCCCAGTTAAATTAGTCTCAAAATATTCAACAGCATGTTTATTAAATAGCGAACATACAATTCTTACAACGTGTCATACTATTAAGAGTTAAAGACGGGCCTAATCGAATCATTTATGACGTAATGATTATGACATCATCCTACACGCCGCTTAGCTGATTATGATGTCATATGATATCAAACCATCGATGGATATTCTGGAAAGGTGAATTACCCCTTTCAAAACTACAAATCAGACAGGATAATGAACCGAGATGGTGCTCGCCCTGTGAGGATCCGCCAGGCAGGTGCAGCGCCAGGCTCCACGCCTCGAAGGAGCCCACCCTCAGCTACTGGAGGTCCCATCAACTCATCTTGTGGAGCCAGGGGACGAGGATGGAGAGCTACTGGCCAACCGAAAGAGAAGACCAAACCCAAAGAGAACCCCAGTATCAACATCATGCACTGGAACGCAGAAGGGGTTACCAACAAGAAATCAGAGCTCGAACAGTTCCTGTACGAAAACATTGATATCTGCTGCATTCAAGAGACACACCTGCAAGAAGGAAAACCATTTAAGATCAGAGGTTACCCGATTTTCTGGTGTGATCGAAGAGGAAGAAAGAAAGGCGGGGTGATCACCTTGGTCCGAAACAGCGTGAACGCCAGCCAGATCAAAACCTTTATGGAAGAGGCAGAATATATCAAGATCAAGGTAACAACAAGCAACTCTGTCAATTATTACTGCCCTAATGACAAGAATCTCTTACTTGACACAATCCAGGTCCCGGACGGCCACTTCCTCATTGCGGGAGACTTTAATAGCCAGTCTCAGAGCTGGGGATACAGAACACTTGATAAACGAGAAGACATTGAAGCATGGCAAGATGAAAAGCACCTTTTACTTGTCAACGATCCCACAGATCAGCCTACCTTTTACTCGCGCCGGTGGCACTCGACAACAACGCCGGATTCGGCATTTTGTACAGAAGCCATTCACAGAAACCTCAGTAGAGTGGTCGGATCGCAGTTAGGAGGAAGCGACCACCGCCCAGTCCTCTCTCTTTCTGGAAGTATTTCGACAAGTTCACCACAACATCCAAGGTGGAACTAGAAAAAGGCAAATTGGAGTCTGTTCGGCATTCAATCCAATGAGCTTACCCAAAATATAGCAGTAGAAGGGAGAAACATCAACAATGCGGTCAAGGAATTTAATTCAAGTATCCTCAAGGCTGTCAACGAAGCGATTCCTCGAGGGTTCAGGAAAAACTACCGCCCCTACTGGACAACAGAACTGCAAGCAGCACATGATAAACTAGACAAGGCCAGAGAAGATGCAGAGGGTAATCCCTGTCATGAAAACCACTTCACACTACAACAAACTAAAGGCAGGTATCTAAAGACCAAGCTGGAGGCCAAAAGAAGAAGCTGGAGGGAAAAGACGGCAGGGTTTAATTTAGAGAGAGACACCACAAAGCTATGGAGACTGACTAAAGCACTGAATGATGAGGGTGTCGGGGGAGAGAAGATTACTCTTGAAGAAGATGGACAAACACTGTCAGGAAAGATGGCTGCAGATGCCTTTGCGAAGGCATATGCAAAAGAAAGCAACATTTCTATACCACGAATGCGTCAAAAAGAGGTTAGAAAAGAGCAAAAGGAAAGAACAGACACCAACACTGATGATGCAATGAAAGTTGACATTAGTTTAGCAGAACTGAAGAAGTCTATCCGCCAATTGAAGAAGAAGAAATCTCCTTGGCCAGATGGCATTACGAATGAAATGATCCAACACCTTGGTAATGCATCTCTCCGCAAGTTGCTAGACATCTTTAATCTCAGTTGGTCCAATGGAGAGGTTCCTCAGTGCTGGAAGGAAGTCAGAATGACTCCTATTCTGAAAAAAGGGAAGAACAAGACGAAAGTGCTGAGCTACCATCCTATCAATCTTACAAGCTGCATATGCAAGACCATGGAGTGCATCGTCAACCAGCGGTTGCAGTGGTACCTGGAGTTGGAGAACATTATAGTTTCAGAGCAGGCTGGCTTCAGAAGATACAGGAGCACAGAAGATCAAACAACACATCTTGCACAGGTCATAGAGGACACTTTTCAAGCCAAGAAGGTGATGCTAGCTGCCTTTATCGATCTGCAGAAGGCATTTGACAAGGTGTGGAAGGATGGCCTCCTCGTGAAGCTCCGGCGCACAGGCATCGGTGGCAACATGTTCAGATGGACCAAGTCATACCTACACAATCGCAGAGCTAGGGTGCTGGTGGATGGACAATCTGGACAGAATTTATTGCTGAGACAAGGGGTGCCACAAGGCGGAGTATTATCACCAACTCTGTTCATACTCTTCATTAATGACATTGTAGCAGAGCTGCCCAATGGGATCCATGCAGCCCTCTATGCAGATGACCTCGTACTCTGGTGCACCGAGGAGTACACAACGACTGCCACATACAGAATGCAGCTCGCCTTGGACAGAATTACAGCTTGGGCCAATCGCTGGTGTATTACCATCAACAAAGAAAAATCATCAGCCATGCTATTCTCACTGTCCACCAAAACCAAGGTTGGCAATCTGACACTGGGCGGTACTCCACTCGAGTACGAGGACCAGCAGACATACCTGGGAGTTACCTATGACAGAAGATTAACATGGAAGGAGCACATCCAGAATGCAGAGGCAAAGGCCAGAAGAAAGCTAAACATCATGAGGAAACTGGCAGGAACAAAGTGGGGTGCCAATGAAAGGATCCTCAAGACCATCTACCTAGGTGCCGTACGACCACACCTTGAGTATGGATCCAGCTCATGGATGACAGCAGCTAAATCTCATCAACAGAACCTCGACAGAGTACAAAACCAGGCACTGCGCATCATCACTGATGGAATGAGATCAACACAAATAGAAAAAAATGGAGCAGACAGCAGGCATCCCCCCACTTAGTAAAGGAAGGGAATGCAAAGCACTGATGCAATTAGGAGCGGAGGTGCCGGACTGCACATACAGTATCCAAACGGACAACATGAGTCAGCTGCAATACCGACAGGCAAACACTGCACAAACTACAGAACTGAAGTCGAAGCACTGGTCCAAGCAGCTAATACCATCAGCAGAACATCAGACCCTATTGCACAGATTGTCTTTTTATCTGATGCCCGCTCCGTTCTTGAGGCTATCACCAAAGGTAAGCTGCCACAACTTGAAGAAGCACTACAAACCATCAAATGCTTTCGGATAGCATTGCAGTGGATCCCCTCACACTGTGGAGTCCAAGGAAATGAGGAAGCAGACAAGATGGCAAAGGTGGGTGAAGAAGAGAATCAGACAGAAAACATGGTTACACATACAGAGATGAAGACTATCATCAAGTCACTCTATAGAACACCTCAATCAGAAGATGCCTACCATCATCTCTCGAGGCCAGAGCAAGTGACCATTTTTCATCCCAGAACTGGACATAACAGACTAAACCAACACATGTACAGGCGGTTCCACCTTACGACATCGCCCGCTTGTCCTTGTGGAGAAGCAGAACAGACCACAGAGCACATACTTCAATGTTGCAGTACGTATCAGCTGCTGAGAGAAGAGATCTGGCCTTTGTCAACCTCTTTTCTTGAAAAGCTGTATGGACCTGTGGAAGAACTGCAGAAAACCACAGATTTCATCTTGAGAACAGCTCTCCAAGTGTGATACCAGCGATCGAAAAGAAGAAAAAAGAACAGGATAATAAATCGCATATTGAATATTTTGAAACAAATTTAGCTTTGTAGATGTTGCTGACTTTGAAATTATTTTCAAGAAGTTCTGATATTTAACTGCGGGTAGCAGCCCAATAAACCTGTCTCCTAATTAGTCAGTCAGTCACAAAAACTTATTCCGTGCTGTCGTTTCAAGAGTTTTTTTATTCAGTCATCACACTTAGTGTATGCATGCATTGTAGGATTAAGGTATGTAGCATAACAAAGCTAGGATTGTGCGATTATTGCGTTCAGTGATCGCAATCGATTATTAAAAAATAATCGTGATTACTCGATTAATCAGCTTGGATATAAATTACCAAGACATACATGTAGCAACAAAAGAGTATCATTGACAAAAATTACAATGGTGTTTAGAAAAGTCCATTTGCAGGGCAAGAGAAGACTATTTTTGAAAATGTATCACTGGAATGCCTGGCTCGAGAATCGAGCCAGGCATTCCAGTGATACATTTTCAAAAATAGTCTTCTCTCGCCTTGCAAATGGACATACTTTCACTAAGCAAAATGTCACTTTTCATGACCGATCGCATTAAAAAATAATTGAAAGTTAGGTTTTAAAATATTATATGCAACAGAAAATATTCGATTACCTATTTAATTTTTAATCATATAAATCCACGATTTAAAACATAATCACGATTTTCGATTTAGTCACGTAATCATGCAAGCCTATAACCAAGGTAGGTCAGTGTGACCTCAGCGTGACCTACTTTTCATGCTTCACCCGCTGATAACAAGATTCCATTGATCTTGTTAAATTAAAACCAGGTATTTTCTATAAAAGGTACATACCTTTGAGTAGAGGTCTTTCTCCATATCTTCTTTTGCAGTAACACATTTCTCTAGTCTCTGAAATATTCAAGACAGACACATGACAACAACTAAGACTAGATTGGTGATCCATTTAGCATATAGCATACAATCCTAAAGATAAGACAGTTTTATACTCAATAACTCAGTAATAATTTCTAGTTAAGCTCCGCCCATTTTTTACTAAGCTCCACCCATACTGCATGCACAGTTGAATTATTTTTAACATTTTAAGCGCTCAGTTTCCAGAATCTCAATTTCAAACTCTACAGGTCAATTGTTTAGTATTTTTAAACTAATTTGACTGGGAGTTGTTTTATTAACCCTTTAACCATTACATTTTTCAAGAAAATTTTTAACTTTCTCATAGAAAATAAACGAAATCACGGATTTCTTTTTTCACAAGAGAGTTGATACTTACCTCCCTAATACTCTTTGATATTGCTAAATATCGGCTTGCACTCAATAAACAGTTAGGTGCCCCTACTGGGCAGGGAGTCAGAGTGCAGTCCGGCGGATGCCAGCCCCACCACCGCGCATGCGCAGACTAGCACTTCCTCTGACTAATTTATTGGCTGACACACATGCAACTATTAAGAGCCTGAAGACCGTGCCTCTGTGGGGCGGAGAGGCCGGGTCCGTATTAGGGAGGTAAGTATCAACTCTCTCGTGAAAAAAGAAATCCGTGATTTCGTTTATTTCACTTCAAGAGTATACTTACATGTACCTCCCCAATACTCTTTGATATTGCCAGAATTCGTCAGAGAATTCGGCGAGAGGGAGGCGAGGTCAAAAGACCAGCTCTTCCCTATACGCTTTTCCGCGTTTAAGGCACTTAAACTTCTGAAACTGTGTGAAAACACAGTCAGGATTTGAAAAAACATCGGCTAACACAAACCGATGGATGAGAGATGACCGAATGTCATATGTGCTTCCCCCCCCCCCCCTTCCTGGGAGGAAGACTCGAATGACCTCAATGTCCCATACGCTCTCTACGTACAAGTGCCATGTACTATAGGACAGAGACGAAAAAGCTCCATTTTCGTATACTCTCAATGATGAACCACATAAACACACATACCATCACCATTTTAATAACAAAGGGTCACGCGACAATACAATTAACAATGAACAGCACATAAACAAGCCTGACCTTGTTGAACTTGGCTGCTGACATCATCTTCCCAGTGGTGAAGGCTGATGCAGTCCCAAAAAGTGGTTGTTCCCATTAATTAATTGTGATATATACAAGCAATGAGGAAACTTCATCAAAAAAGTACACCTGATTATCTTTTCAAAATCGACAAGGCGAGAGGATTAGAGGTGTCATGGAGATAATGGTCTGTAAAACTTGACTCACAGTGCCACTGAGCAACCGACATAATGTCATCCACAGGGACCCCATTAAATAGAGCAGTGGAAGTCACTACGCCCCGGACACTGTGAGCCTTGGCCATGTCAACTTGCTTACCGGTGGCGGATTTATGACAAAACTGAATACATTCTACAATCCACCTGGAAATGGTGTCCTTAGACGCCCTGCCATGGGGGTTCAATATATGACAACCATAACGCTGACTGGTCCGTCCGCCACTCCTGAGTACGTTGTTTGTACTGGATCAGCGCTCGGACGGGACACCATGCTTTAGAATTAGGATCATATCTAGTTAAAGCTGGCAAAAAAATAGGTTGACCTGGATATTTCAAAGACTGATTTTTAGCCAAGAAATTAATCCTAGGTAGAAGCTTAAGGCCTTCCGCTGTAACCACAAAACGGTCTTCCTCGGCTGATAAGGCATGAATTTCACTCCTACGCCTA
The DNA here is from genome assembly GCA_034401795.1 of Chaetoderma sp. LZ-2023a. Lineage (NCBI taxonomy): Eukaryota > Metazoa > Mollusca > Caudofoveata > Chaetodermatida > Chaetodermatidae > Chaetoderma > Chaetoderma sp. LZ-2023a. The sequence goes on along the minus strand of CM067370.1, from coordinate 183,798,362 downwards.
GCCGAGGCCGCAGCAATTAAAAATACAGTTTTAAGAGTTAACATTTTCATAGAAATGGAACTAAGTGGTTCAAAAGGCTTATCACCTAGTACCTGAAGCACTAGAGATAAACTCCAAGATGGAATCACCGGGGGATTCCTTGGTCTTATATTGCCCATGCCTTTAATTAATACATTTAATGTACTTACTTCATCACTTACCCTATTAGCCAAGCAAGGGATAACTGTCATCAAAGCTGATTTATAACCAGCAGTAGAGTTAGGCTTGAGGCTATAGGCATCATACAGGTGACAGAGGAAATCAGCTACTACCTGAATAGATGAATCCATTGGATCAATACATCTTTTTGAGCACCATTCTGCAAATCTGTTGATTTTTTAATTATATGCTCTGGAGGTTGACCCCCTCCTGGCTTTGGCCATAAACATGGCTGCTTGCTCAGAAAAGCCCTCCTTAATTCTAGATTTCTTGACAACATCCACGCAGTCAATCTGAACATTGACGGATTGTTGTGAACGGCCTTGCCCTGGAAGATAATGTCGTCCATCAGAGGCAGAGGAACCGGATTGCAGACCAGAAGGGCCAGCAGATCCGTATACCATGATCGGCTTGGCCATTTTGGGGCGATCAGAAGCACTTGGCACTCCTCCTGTCTGATTTTCTGAAGAATTTTTGGAATCAGGATAGCTGGAGGGAATGCGTATGCATACATTCCCCACCCAGCTGATAGCTAACGCATCTGTTGCGAAAGCGCTTGGATCTGGAATCGGAGAGACGTACGTCGTCATCTTCGCATTCTTCTTCGTTGCGAACAAATCGATGTTGGGTTTCCCCCAATGGTCGAACAGATGATCCGCCACACATTGATTTAGTTGCCATTCCGTCGGTAAAACACTCATCCTTCGGCTCAATGAGTCTGCTAGCAGATTTAACCTCCCCGGAATATGAACTTCTTTCAAGGTAATCCTGTGATCCAGGCACCAACAAAGCAGTCTCCATGTCATCATACAGAGACTGGGCGACTTCGTTCCGCCCTGGTGGTTTATGTAAGTCACAACTGTTGAGTTGTCTGATCGAATAAGAACAATCTTGCCATGAACTTTCTGTAAGAAATGTTCCAGGCCCAGGACTACTGCTCTTAACTCCAGTAGATTGATATGTTCCTTTGACTGTTCCAGATTCCAAAGCCCTGATATCGTGGATTCTTCCAGGCAAGCTCCCCACCCCTCCATCGAGGCATCTGTATACACAGTTACCTGAGGTTGAGGAGGGGTTAGCATAACGCCCACCAGGAGATTCTCTGTCTTCAACCACCATTGCAGGTGGTGAATTAGAGGCTCCAACACTGACACGTTCGAGTCCAGTGAACCTGTACTCTGGGTCCATTGCGTCATGAGAAATAACTGGATCGGCCGCCTGCGCAAGGCGGCCTGAGGAATGACTGGTTCCAAAGAAACCATCAACCCCAGCATTCTCAAGTAAACCCGTGCCAGGACGTGATGACTGTCGCACACTGACTGTATTACTGAGATGAGTATCTGAACACTCTCCTGAGTAGGATAAACATATCCTGTCTCTAGATCGAAGAACATCCCCAGGTAAACAAACTTCTGGGATGGAGTCAGCTCTGATTTTTGGAAATTGATTATCCAGCCTAAGTCTGTGAGAGTCTTCAAAACAATCTCCAGATTGGCCGATAAACTTTCCTGGGTGTGTGCTTTTAACAGCCAGTCGTCTATGTTCGTGTGGACTGCTATGCTTCTCCTGCAGAGGTATGCTGTAATCGCAAGAACCACCCTGGTGAAAACCTAAGGAGCTGTGGAAATTCCGAAGGGTAACACCCTGAATTCCCACTGTCTGCCCTGGAATGCAAATCTCAGGAAGCGATGGAAACTCCTCGCTATGGGGATGTGAAAATATGCATCCTTCAAATCTATTGAAGCTGTCCACATTCCCCTCTCCAACCCTGCCAACACCGACCTCACAGTCTCCATCTTGAAACTGGGCATCTCTATGAACTTGTTCAATGGCTTGAGGTTGAGAATTGGTCTCCACCCTCTGGTGTTTTTTGTCACTAAGAACACGGTTGAATAGAAGCCCGGACACTTCTGTGCCGGCTGAATTGCTCCTTTTTGTATGAGGGAGTTTATTTCCTCCTTTATACATAACCTTTGATCTGGATCTCTCGGAATTTGAGTCCAGATTGGCACCAGAGACAGTCGCGATGGTGGGCCTGTCATCCAATCGGGATGATACCCGACTGAAAGCCATCGCAAGACTAAACGATCCTGAGTCAACCGTTCCCACTCTTGCATGTGGTTGGCCAGACGGCCTCCCACTGGTCCACCTAGGGAGAGAGGTGGACATAAGGAGTGCAAGAGCGGCACTGTCTCCTTTGCCAGAAACACCGGAGTGGTTCTCACCGTGGTTACCGGCCCATCAGGCACGATTACCATGACCAGATCCTCGCGCGCCACGACCAGCACCACACGCACCTCGGTGTGTGGGTGGCTGCTTGCGCCTGAGGAGCCTGCGCCCCCCCTCACTGCTGGCTGAATCGCACGCGGCTGAGGCCGACGCTGCGATGGTGGCTGGCCTCTGACATGGCCACCTCCACCTCGAGACTGCAGGGGATGGTACGCAGGGGGTGCAGCGCGAACGCGCTCCCTACGGAGGACCTCAAACTGTTCGCGCAGCGCCCTCTGTTTGTTGACCAGAGTAACCGTATCCTGGAGCTGCCTACATCCCTCACCTCCAAAGAGACCAGGACCTGCCATAGGCGTACGCAGAAGCCTATTGTACAGGTCCTGGGACGGGCACAGGTTATCTAACGCAAACGTGCGCTTCGCCCAGACACTTCTGGTCACCGCCCGAGTCATACAGTCCAGAGCCAAGTTGATACCATCCTGGATGGCTCTCTGGGCTATGACCGGGCTCGGTTGGCATGATGCGGATGCTATTACTACCCCCTGTAACAGCTGGGAGACGTGAGACAGTGCCGCAATAGACGCTCTCCCACTCTCCTCCGCATCACGCAACGCGGCATTGGCCGAACGCACCACGTTCGAACACAAGGCTCCCGTGTCAGAATGGGAGCCTGGCCGTGTATCCTCACCTAAAGCCGCGCGGTCATCCATGCTAGGCTTAGGTACCACACCGTACCTCTGGTAGTCCACGGGTACGATGCGGCAGCGCCGTGCGACCTCGCGAGGGGCCTTCGCGAGACGCCCATTCGCCTTGATGGACGTCTCCTCCGCCGAGAACATATCAACGATATGCTCTGCTAGCGGCAGAGATGGCATGGCGCTAACAGTCGACTTTCCAGCTAACCACGGCCTGTGGTCTCGCTGGCTAGCCGACTGCTCCACGGGCAGGTCTGGCCTGACACGTATTAGCCATTGACAAGCGTCAGACCAATCCTCCTCTGTGGCTAACTGCGAAAGCTCTACTAGACGAGGGCCTTCGTCTTCCTCCTGAGCTAACGCAGTCGAGCTTGACGTTGGATATGCTGACACTCCTGGCAAGCCAGAGAAAGCATGCGGGCCCGAAAGAGCAGGCATGTTAATCTGACTGGCTTGTCCAGGAGCAGGCGCCATAGTAGAGCATGAGGCAGATACCGCCACACCACGGCCCCGGCCAGCAATACTCGGCAAGCCGAGGTATGCGGAATAACTGACCATCAGCTCCAACCAGGGCCACCTTCTGAGCCGTGAATTCTACTCCTGCGTGAGTAGAACCGTGGATCATGTCGCCTGTATTCCCCGCGAGGGGTGCACAGACGTCAAAATCCATGGCCACGGCTTCAGAAGGGGACCCCAACAGATAATCCTCTTCTTCCTGGCCAGAAAGATTAGACTCCGGGTCAGCAAAGAGAGCTAACCCGGACTGGCCAGGAAAGGTGCCATAGGAGGTACTGGCACCTGCGGCGTGTGGATACCCCTCGGCTGATAAGCAGCCAGCAGGTTCCAGCGACAACCGTCCACGGACCCCTGGTGCAGCAAGCCTGCTGCCAAGGTCGTGGAACGCCCCCTCTAATGGGGCCACCTCTGAATCGTCGAAAACTGGTAACGGCCTAAGGAAAGTCGATTCAGAGGCGGGGATTATCTGCTCCGAAGCAGATGATGAGGACAACAAAGGATTTGGTCCAGGAAGGATGCCACAGAGCAACTCTGGTACCAAATCCTTTATTGTCCTCTTCATCTCTCCCAACATCTCACTACGGAAGGCCTCTGAGGACGAGGCCTTCCTCTTACCCTTTTTACTCACAACCTCTCTTTTCAGCTTCCTCTCTTCCTCCACAACCTTGTCCTTTGCCTGTAAGCATAAAAACTCCTTCATTAGTTCGCCCCCCCCCCCCCCCCCCCAATGCTTACACACATCACAATTAAGCAATGGCCCACAGGGGCTACATTGGAAGCAAAGATGTGGTATAAACTTCTCCTTCAGGAAGCGACCACAGGACGGGCAACCAGGTCTCTGAAACAGGACAGAAGACGAGGACAATGAGTATTTTAGTTAAGGTTAGAAACTCAAAACCAAAATAAAAGAGAGGGAAACTGATCATAAAGATCACTAATCATATGAGAAACCAGCGTTGGACAAAACTTTAATTGTTAATAAAGAGCAAGGCTGATTATGACATCATTAATTCAAGACAGAAATTAAATCGATCCGAAAACAAACATCCAGGTGTAAGGACGAATTGTATTCCTAACCAGAACATCTTCAGGATAGATATTCAGACTACACAAACATCAGATACACAATGATAATAGTGGCAATTTATAGTTTACATAATTATCATCACCTCATATCATTAACTAGAATACCTGACTCCTTGTATAGACAAACCATCCAATGTGATGAACTGGAACACTCCACCAAGACTACGACCTCTTAACTCTCTCCACCTTAGGGGAAGGAATTGGATCAAGAGGGCAAAGTGAGAAGACCTTCTTACGAGGCCTCCGAGTCACCGGACATAGACCTTTTGGTTAGATAACCTAACAGTATTAGTAGGAAATGGAACCTTGGTGGAGAGAAACAAACCCTCTGATGATGTGATGTCCCGTACATATCCTGACAGATACCTGTGGACATAAACACAAAGAGAGATTAGTATTATATAGCACCATGTTGACATAAAACAACTATACTAGGCGCTTATCACGATAAACGTGAGTCCCGGAAACACATTAATCCGGGAAAAACTCGCTAAAATATAATAGAAGTCACCTGATGAATAGATCCTGGGCCCTCCTCTGGCGAAGTAACTCTATCTGCCATCTTTACAGGTGTTCTAAACTTCTAACAAACGCTTAAAAAGACTTGAAAAAGACTTGGAAAAGCTTTGAGCACAAAAGCATGTGTACACCCTCTGCCAATAAATTAGCAAAGAGGAAGTGCTAGTCTGCGCATGCGCGGTGGTGGGGCTGGCATCCGCCGGACTGCACTCTGACTCCCTGCCCAGTAGGGGCACCTAACTGTTTTTATTCTGAGTGTTTATTGAGTGCAAGCCGATATTTAGCAATATCAAAGAGTATTAGGGAGGTAAGTATACTCTTGAAGTGAAATGTCCATTTGTAGACCAAGAGGTTATTTTTTAGGATTTATCACTGGAATGACTGGCTCGTTGCTTAGTTATTGAGCCAGTTATTTCAGTGATAAATTTTCAAAAATAGTCTTAATCTTGGTCTGCAAATGGACATTTCTCAAGACCACTGCAGAGGGTGTTTTTGAGATGTGTGTATTGTAAACTCGGCAAAGACATGCAATTTAAATGGTTATTGTTTGATCTTGGCCCCATTTCGTAACAGTCCTACATTGTACGTCCTTTTGATTGTAACATCAACTCCCAAATGATATTTTGAAATATGCCATCAGATATTGGAGTCACAGATCAGCTCCCTGAATTAACTTAGCCTATTCTCAATTACCAGAAGCCAGGGCCTGTACACATGTGGAACCTTTGGGCCATTTTTAAACACTGTAGCATTCTACACCTGTATCTAATTCTCATAGGCTGGATGCCAGGACATTCTTATCACAAGATCAAGCTATCCTCCGCTTTGCATAGGGCTTGACGATAAAGCATACTAAACGAAATCTAGGATTTCTTTTTTCACGAGAGTTGATACTTACCTCCCTAATACTTTTGATATTGCTAAATATTGGCATTCACTCAATAAAACACTCAGATTAAAAACAGTTAGGTGCCCCTACTGGGCAGGTAGACAGAGGTAGTCAGGCGGATGCCGGCCCCACCACCGCGCATGCGCCGACTACTACTTCCTCTGACTAATTTATTGGCTGACACACATGCAACTACTAAGAGCCTGAAGACCGAGCCTCTGTGGGGTGGAGAGGCCGGGTCCGTATCTAGGGAGGTAAGTATCAACTCTCTCGTGAAAAAAGAAATCCTAGATTTCGTTTATTTCACATCAAGAGTATACTTACCTCCCTAATACTTTTGATATTGCCAGAATTCGAAAGTGAATCTGGCGGGAGGGAGGCGAGGTCAAAAGACCAGCTCTTCCCTATACGCTTTCATGCGTTTACGGCACTTAAAAATGTCTGAAAACTGTGTGAGAACACAGTCAGGATTTGACAAACCATCGGATAACACAACCGATGCATGAGAGATGACCAAATGTCATATGCGCTCACCCCCACCCCCCCCCCCCCCCCTGGGAGGAAGACTAGATGACCTCAATGTCCTATACGCTCTCTACGTACTTGTGCCACGTACTACAGGACAGAGACGAAAGTACTCCATTTTCATATACTCTCTATGAACCACAATCCACACAAACCATCACCATATTAATAATAACAGGTAACGTGACAATACATTTAACAATGAACAACACATAAACAAGACTGACCTTGTTGAACTTGGAAGCTGTCATCACGTTCCCAGTAGAGAAGCCTGATGCAGTCCCGACAAGTGGTTGTTACCATTACTTAAATGTGATGTATATAAGCAACGAGGAAACGCTCCTCATAAAACATACAGGCGATTATTGTTTCAAAATCGACAAGGCGAGAGGATTTGAGGTGTCACGGAAGTAATGGTCTGTAAAACTTGACTCACAGTCCCACTGAGCCATGGACATGTCATCCACAGGGACCCCGCTAAACAGGGCAGTGGATGCCACGACACCGCGGACACTGTGAGCCTTGGCCACATCAACCTGTCTCCCGGTGGCGGATTTGTGACAAAACTGAATACATTCTACAATCCACCTGGAAATGGTGTCCTTAGATGCCCTGCCATGGGGTTCAATATATGACAACCATAACGCTGACTGGTCGGTACGCCACTCCGAAGTACGCTGTTTGTACCGGAGCAGCGCCCGTACGGGGCACCATACTTTAGAATTAGGATCATATCTAGTTAAAGATGGCAAAAAAAAATAGGTTGACCTGGATATTTCAAAGACTGATTCTTAGCCAAGAAATTAATCCTAGGTAGAAGCTTAAGGCCTTCCCCTGTAACCACAAAACGGTCATCCTCGGCTGATAAGGCGTGAATCTCACTCCTACGCCTTGCCGAGGCCGCAGCAATTAAAAACACAGTTTTAAGAGTCAACAATTTCATAGAAATGGTCTTAGATTGCCCATGCCTTTAATTAATACATTTAATGTACTTACTTCATCACTCCCCCTGTTAGCCAAGCAAGGAATAACAGTCATTAAAGCTGACTTATAACCAGCAATAGAGTTAGGCTTGAGGCTATAGGCATCATATAGGTGACAGAGGAAATCAGCTACTACCTGAATGGATGAATCCATTGGATCAATACATCTCTTTGAGCACCACTCTGCAAATCTGTTGATTTTATAGTTATCTGCCCTGGAGGTTGACCCCCTCCTGGCTTTGGCCATAAACATGGCTGCTTGCTCAGAAAAGCCCTCCTTAATTCTAGATTCCTTGACAACATCCACGCAGTCAATCGGAACATTGACGGATTGTCGTGAAGGGCCTTGCCCTGGAAGATAAGGTCGTCCATCAGAGGCAGAGGAACCGGACTGCAGACCAGAAAGTCCAGCAGATCCGTATACCACGATCGGCTTGGCCAATCCGGGGCGATCAGAAGCACTTGGCACTCCTGCTGCCTGATTTTCTGAAGCACCTGTGGAATCAGGATTGCTGGAGGGAATGCGTATGCATACATTCCCGCCCAGCTGATAGCTAACGCATCTGTTGCGAAAGCGCTTGGGTCTGGAATCGGAGAGACGTACGTCGTCATCTTCGCATTCTTCTTCGTTGCGAACAAATCGATGTTGGGCTTCCCCCAATGGTCGAACAGACGATCCGCCACACATTGATTTAGTTGCCATTCCGTGGGTAAAATACTCATCCTTCGGCTCAATGAGTCTGCTAGCAGATTTAGCCTTCCCGGAATATGAACTGCTCTCAAGGTAATCCTGTGATCCAGGCACCAACAAAGCAGTTTCCAAGTCATCATACAGAGACTGGGCGACTTCGTTCCGCCCTGGCGGTTTATGTAAGTCACTACTGTTGAGTTGTCTGAACGAATAAGAACAATCTTGCCCTGAACTTTCTGTAAGAAATGTTCCAGGCCCAGGACTACTGCTCTCAGCTCCAGTAGATTGATATGTTCCTTTGACTGATCCAGATCCCAAAGCCCTGATATTGTGGACTCTTCCAGACAAGCTCCCCACCCCTCCATCGATGCATCTGTATACACAGTCACCTGAGGGTGGGGAGGGGTTAGCAAAACCCCCAGCAAGAGATTCTCTATATTCAACCACCATTGCAGGTGGTGAATTAGAGGCGCCAACACTGACACGTTCGAGTCCAGCGAACCTGAACTCTGGGTCCACTGTGTCATGAGAAACAACTGGATCGGGCGCCTGCATAAGGCCGCCTGCGGAATGACTGGTTCCAATGAAACCATCAAACCCAGCATTCTCAAGTAAACCCGTGCCAGGACATGACGACTGTCGCACACCGACTGTATTAAGGAGATGAGTCTCTGAACCCTCTCCTGAGTAGGATAAACATATCCCGTCTCCAGATCGAAGAACATGCCCAGGTAAACAAACTTCTGGGATGGAGTCAGCTCTGATTTTTGGAAATTGATTATCCAGCCCAAGTCCGTGAGAGTTTTCAAAACAATCTCCAGATTGGCCGATAACGTTTCCTGGGTGTGTGCTTTTAACAGCCAGTCGTCTATGTACGTGTGGACTGCTATACTTCTCCTGCGGAGGTATGCCGTGATCGCGAGAACCACACGGGTGAAGACCCGAGGAACCGTGAAAATTCCGAAGGGTAATACCCTGAATTCCCACTGTCTGCCCTGGAATGCAAATCTCAGGAAGCGACGGAAACTACTCTCTATGGGAATGTGGAAATAAGCATCCTTCAAATCTATTGAAGCTGTCCACATTCCCTGCTCTAACCCCGCCAACACCGAGCGCACAGTCTCCATCTTGAAACTGGGCGTCTCTATGAACTTGTTCAATGGCTTGAGGTTGAGAATCGGCCTCCACCCTCCGGTGTTTTTTGTTACTAAGAACACGGTTGAATAGAAGCCCGGGCACCTATGCGCCGGCTGAATAGCTCCTTTTTGTATGAGGGAATTTATCTCCTCCTCGATACACAACCTTTGATCTGGATCTCTCGGAATCGGAGTCCAGATCGGCACGAGAGACAGTCGCGATGGCAGGCCTGTCATCCAATCGGGATGATAGCCGACAGAAAGCCATCGCAAGACTAAACGGTCCTGAGTCAACCGCTTCCACTCTGGCAAGTGGTCGGCCAATCGGCCGGCCACCGGTCCACCTAGGGAGAGAGGTGGACATAAGGAGTGCGAGAGTGGCACTGTCTTCTTGGCCAGAAACACCCGAGTGGTTCCCACCGTGGTAACCGGCCCATCAGGCCCGATTACCGCGACCAGATCCCCGCGCGCCACGCCCAGCACCGCGCGCACCTCGGTGCGTGGGTGGCTGCGCCTGGGGATCCTGCGCCCCCCTCGCTGCGGGCCGAATCGCACGCGGCCTAGGCCGTCGCTGCGATGGTGGCTGGCCTCTGACCTGGCCACCTCCACCTCGAGCCTGCAGGGGACGATACGCAGGGGGTGCTGCGCGAACGCTCGCACGACGGAGCACTTCAAATTGCTCGCGCAGCGCCCTCTGGTTGTTGACCAGAGTCACCGTCTCCTGGAGGTGCTTGCATCCCTCACCTCCAAAGAGACCAGGACCTGTCATAGGCATACGCAGTAGCCTATTGTACAGGTCCTGGGACGGGCACAGATTGTCCAAGGCAAACGTGCGCCTCGCCCGGACACTCCTGGTCACCGCCCGCGTCAAGCAGTCCAGAGCCAGGTTGATACCATCCTGGATGGCTCTCTGGACTGTGACCGGGCTTGGTTGGCGCGATGCGGATGCCGTTACAACCCCCTGTAACAGCTGGGAGACGTGGGACAGAGCAGCAATCGACGCTCTCCCACTCTCCTCCGCATCACGCAGCGCGGCATTTGCCGAACGCAGCGCGTTCGAGCACAGGACACCCATGTCAGAACGGGAGCCTGGCCGCGCATCTTCGCCCAAAGCCGCGCGGTCATCGACGCTTGGCTTGGGCACCACACCGTACCGCTGGTAGTCCAGGGGCACGATGCGGCAACGCCTGGCCACCTCGCGAGGGGCCTTCGCGAGACGCCCATTCACCTTAATGGACATCTCCGCCGCCTCGAACATGTCCATGACATGCTCAGCCAGCGGCAGAGATGGCATAGCGTTTGCAGTCGGCTTACCAGCTAACCACGGCCTGTGATCTCGCTGGCTAGCCGACTGCTCCACGGGCAGGTCTGGCCGAACACTCACCAGCCACTGGCAAGCGTCCGACCAATCCTCCTCCGTGGCTAGCTGCGAGCGCTCTACAAGACGCGGGCCTTCGTCTTCCTCCTGAGCGCACGCAGCAGAGCTTGACGGCGGGTATGCTGATACCGCTGGCAAGCCAGGGAAACCATGCGGCCCCGAAAGACCAGGCATGCTAAGCTCACTGGCTTGACAAAGAGCAGGCGCCGTGGTAGAGCGCGGGGCAGACACCGCCCCACCACGGCCCAGACCAGCACCAGCGACACTCTCGGCAAGCCGAGGTATGCGGTAACGCTGGCCTTCAGCATCTCCCAGGGTCACCTTCTGGACCGTGAATTCTACTCCTACGTGAGTAGAACCATGGACCACGTCGCCTGCATTCCCCGCGAGGGGTGCACAGACGTCGTAGTCCATGGTCACGTCCCCAGACGGCGACCCTAGCAGGAAATCCTCTTCCTCCTGGCCAGAAAGGTTAGACTCCGGGTCAGCAAAGAGAGCTAACCCGGACTGGCCAGGGAAGGTGCCATAGGAGGCATTGGCACCCGCGGCGCGCGGATACCCAGGGTCTGATGAGCAGACCGCGGGTCCCTGCAACAACCGATGTCCACGGCCCCTCGGCGCGGCACCAAGCCTGCTGCCAGGGTCGTGGAACGCCCCCATGAACGGGGCCACCTCTGAATCGTTCTCAAACAATGGAATCGACCTACAGAAATTAGATTCAGAGGCGGGGATAACCTGCTCTGAAGCAGATGCTGAGGACAACAAAGGAGCTGGCCCAGGAAGCATGCTGCGAAGCAACTCTGGGACCAAATCCTTTATTGTCCTCTGCATCTCTCCCAACATTTCGGACCGGAAGGCCTCCATGTCCACCGCGGACGAGGCCTTCCTCTTACCCTTCTTCGAAACACTCTCTCTCTTCGCCTTCCTCTCCTCCTCCACACCCTTCTCCTTTGCCTGCAACGACAAAAAGTCAGACATCAGTTCGCCCCCCCCCCCCCATTGCTTACATACGTCGCACTTAAGCAGCGGTCCACAGGGACTGCAGCTGAAGCACAAATGGGGAACAAACCGATCCTTCAGAAACCGGCCACAGGACGTACAACCAGGTCTCTGAAACAGGACAAAGGACGAGGACAATGAGTAAGTTAGTTAAGGTTAGAACTCAAAACCAAACTAAAAGAGAGGGACAAGATCATAAAGATCAGTAATCAAGAAAAAACCAGCGTTGGACAAAACTTTAAATGTTAATAAAAAGCAAGGCTGATTATGACGTCATCAATCCCTTGACAGAAATTAAATCGGTCCGCAACAAGCATCCAAGTGCAAGGACGAATTGTATTCGCAACTAGAACAACCTCACATGGATATTCAGACTACACACCATCAGATACCCAATGATAACAATGTGTATAAAACAGTCATTATTTTTTCAAATAATTCATATCACCTCATATCATTAATTAGATACCTGACACCTGGTATAGACAAACCATCCAACGTGATGCACTGGAGCACTCCACCAAGACTACGCCTCTTAACTCTCTCCACCTAAGGGGAAGGAATTGGATCAAGAGGGCAAAGTGAGAAGACCTTTATATCAAGCCTCCAACTCACTGAGCATAGATTCTTTGGTTAGATAACCTAACAGTATTAGTAGGAAATGGAACCGTGGTGGAGAGAAACAAACCCTCCTGTGCTGAGATGTCCACTAATAATGCAAATCCATACCTGTGGCCATAAACACAAAGAGAGATTAGACTTATATAGCACCGAGTTGAAAAAACCAACTCAAACCGGCGCTCATCACGGTAAGCGCGAGTCCCGGAAACACATTACACCGGGGAAAAAACTCGCTAGAATATAGTTGAAAACACCTGATAAAGAGATCCAGCTCCCTCCTCCGGAGAAGTCGCCCTTTCTGACATCTTTCTCTTTCTTTCCAGGTATCTTCAGACTACTTTACACAGGTAGCACAAACGCATGTGAACTCTCTGCCAATAAATTAGCAAAGAGGAAGTAGTAGTCGGCGCATGCGCGGTGGTGGGGCCGGCATCCGCCTGACTACCTCTGTCTACCTGCCCAGTAGGGGCACCTAACTGTTTTTAATCTGAGTGTTTTATTGAGTGAACGCCAATATTTAGCAATATCAAAAGTATTAGGGAGGTAAGTATACTCTTGATGTGAAAATGTAGTTTTATCGTGCTGTTTTTGTCTGTTCGAATTAGGGTTGAGGTTCGTGCGGATTTTTACGAACCAAACTGGTTCACGAACTAGTATGCGAGAAATTACTCCTAACAGAAAATAACATTTAAAAGCAGGTGGTTTTACTGGCTAAATGGTAGAAAAGCACAAATAAAAATTCTGACAACAAATGTGAAAATATAATATATGAATTCATAGCCAGCTAAGTTCCATCCATGGTCATATTCGTAAATCACCATTCAGAGATTGCTTGACAATTAGCCCTTTCACCGACAAATCCCTGAAAAAGTAAATTCTTTAAGATATAAAACTTACTCTGTTGAATATTTTGGAATTAATTTGACTTGAAGCTGTTGCTGCCTAGCTTATAGTCAAATTAATTTCAAACTATTCAACAGAGTAAGTTTTATATCTTAAAGAATTTACTTCAACAGTTTTCCTGTATGAGGTTCCTAAAATTACATATGGGTATACATCGGTGAAAGAGTTAGCTTTGTGTATGGTTCACGAACTGCACGAATCCCATGCAAGCAAACCGAACCATGGTTCGTCTTCCCTTGGTTTGCGATTTTCCGAACCAACGAATGTTCGTTACAGCCCTAGTTAGAATGGTGTAACATTGAGAGCAGAACGCTACAACACTAGCAGGTCAGGAGTCTGCTATTCATTTTTATAACATATATAGTACATGTACCATTTTTTGGCTGGGTTAATCATTAACCATTTCACCAACAAATCCCTGAACAATTACACTTTTTACGATATAAAATCTCTTCCGTTGAAAATTTTGAAATTAATTTGAATGGAAGCTACTCACTCATATTTGAGAAAGCTCAAAATCTAGAAATTTCCTTTTGCATATAAATTGGATATATTTAAAGATTACATAAGAAAACTAACCTTTAATACTTGTCCACGCTCCTGAGACAATCGTTGGTTATCAGTGTCAAGGAAGCTAATTCTCTCTTCTAAACTGCTCATATTATGAATTGAATGATCAAATATTTGCTTGATGGCATTTGAGGAGTCTCCAGAAGGCTCCAGCATTACTGTACCCAATTGAAACTAAAGAGAAAATAAGTACTGTAGATTAAATTAAACCCTTTATAAGCCAAAACGGCCTCGGCAGTGGTCTTCAGGAATGCAGGCCAAGAGAAAATTATATTTGAAAATTTTCCACTCGAATGCCTAGCTTACCAACTGAGTCACTCATTTTCATGCTAAGTATTATCGGTAACTTTTCAAAAATAGCATTCTCTTGGATGTCTTTTCCTGCAAATGCACATTCTTCACTAAGCAATGGCCGTGACAAATCTTGACCAATAACCATTTTATGATGAAACCGGCCAAGACCGGCCTCTGCAGCGATCTTGAGGAATGTCTATTTGCAGACCAAGTGAAGACTATTTTTGAAAATTGACCACTGGAATGACTTGCTCGATAACCAAGCCAGTCATTTCAATGGCTAATTTTCAAAAATAGTATTCACTTGTTCTGCAAATAGACATTCGATAAGCAAATAATTGGATTTTTTGACAAAATTTTGTCATTAAATGGTTAATGAGTTAACACAAGTGGCCCAAACATGGGCACAATATAGAGTCTTCTTCTTCTTTTCGTTCGCTGATCATACCGCCAGTCCTAAGTGACTATCGACATGATCATAAGCAGATCAATATAGAGTCAATAACCAGCAGTTGATTAAGGACCAGATTCTTAAAATTTAATAAATAGGAATATCATGTTTTAAGAATTATTATGCTCCTATACATGTGATAAGAATGTTTGTTTTATATATGGTATGTTTTATAATACTGAAATTTTCTTCCTAGCAGGATAGCAATAAGGCATGAACAATCGAAATAACTTCAGTATTTTTAACTGTCTGACAGCTACAATCCACCGCCAGTTTGCTTGAACATAAACCGATAATTAATGGGTACTAACTCTTGATCTGCTGAATATTTTGAAAGCAATTTGACTGAAAGTTGTTGGTGGCTTAGCTACCAACAACTTTCAGTCAAACTGTTTTCAAAATATCCAGCAGACCCAGAGTTAACCCCCATGGGAAATGTAGTTTGCAGAAATTCACCAGACAGACAGTTAATGGCATAGAAGATAAAACTGCTTTTCAATAAATAACAAGTTAGAGCATCCTGAGATTGCAGATCCTCGCTCTCACATTTTTTTCTAAGCTCTTATCTTCCAGATAATTTCTGTCATATCAAGACCAATGGTGAGAGTTTTATGTATGGTAAGAACATTTCGTGTTTCCTAAATCATACACGTGTGCACACACACACACACACACACATACAGACACACACACACACAGACACACACAGACACACACACACACACACACACACACACACAAACACACACACCCACCCCCCGAATGCAATACCTGTTCAGCTAATAGGGTGAGGGTACATATGACATCTTTTAATCATTGTTATATAAATTTGGAAGATTACAGTACAGCTCATAAATAACTTAATATATAAAATATTTTCAAACAAAAAACAGAAACATGTTGTTTAGTACACTTTTGAACTCGATGGCTTCCAATCAAATTAAGTACAAAATATTCAACAGTATGTTTTATTTTATTTTAAATTACACTGTAAACATAGAAAGTATAACTTTTAACAGGCCATGATAACGGAAATTACCATCAAGTTTTAAAACTTGAATCAATAGTGTCTAAATGAGTGGAATGCAAAAGTGAGTTCATGAATTTCAGCTCAGTAAAATTATACAGGTATGTGTTGATAAAGTCAGATATGTGAGTTAACCCTTCTACTGATCAAGATTAGCCAACAAAAGAACAAATTTTACCCCTGTGAATATATCCACTTGTAGGCCAAGTGAAGACAATTTCTGAAAATTTTACACTGAAATGACTGGCTTAGTAAGTTGAGCCAGTCATTCCTGTGGTAAATTTTCAAATATTGTCTTCACTTGGCCTACAAATAGACATTTCTGAAAAAACCTGCAGAGGCCATTTTTGATCCGGCTTGACCATTAACCCTTTAACCCTCGAAATTGTTTTAAAAAAAATTGAATTTTCTCATAGAAAATGTCCATTTGCCTCTACCAAGAGAAGACTATTTTTTTTTTAATTTACCACTGGAATGACTGGCTCAGTTACCGAGCCAGTCATTACAGTGTTAAATTTTCAAAAACAGTCTTCTCTTGGTCTGCAAATGAACCTTTCTCAAGACCACTGCAGAAGCCATTTTTGGCCGATATGAGTGTTAACGGGTTAATGTTAAAGGGCCACTAACTTTTTACCTTAATATCCTCAGAGGGGACATACTTCTTCCAGGATAACTCCATACAACGGTCCTCTTTCATTGGCGTCATCGTGTACTGAAAACTCAGCTTGCCTTTGTTCCCATGAGTAAATGCTGCTACGGTGTCAGCAACAAAGCTCTGGTATGACATTTTAGCATCTAGACTCATTAAATCAAGCTCAGAATCGGACACTGTGAGAAGATGATCAAGCAGGTGCAGAATATTAATTATTTAGCCATTGTAACACTCAAATTTATTCAAGAAAATTTAAATTTTCTTATAAAAAAATGTACATTTCAGACAGATATTTTGTTTTAATTACTACTGGCATGACTGGTACACACATGACTGGCTTGGTTATTCGAGCTAGTCATTCCACAGAAATCTTGTCTCACGCATTCAGCACGAGATTCAGAATGCAATCAACCCTCTTCTTACACTCACGTGCCATGTCGTGCAATAATGAGCTTTGTTAGTCGCTGTCAATTAGCTCAGATTGCATCTGAGAATGTATACATTTAAACTTCTTCCCATGTGAGGGCCACCAGAACCCCAGTCGAAACTGCAGCAGAATGTTTATTGTGCATTTGTATGCACAAAAATATACAATTCATACACTTTCGTGACATACTTTTTGATTTTCGTGACAGGCAGCAGAAACTGGCCAACAAAAATATTGTCCTGAAATTCCATTCAGGCAATCAATAGGAGATCAATGGTTTGATCTCCCCACTATATGATATCGAAAGCATGTTAAAGTAATCAAATTTTTGCAAATATAAACTATGACATGGCATGCAACCGATCTGCTTTAAACTTCACAGGCTACTAGAGAGAGCTAATATCTAAATTTTCAAAATACTTGAATCTGATTGGTTCATTATTTTGGCGACCATCTTAGATTTTCTGACAAATAGAGACTTCGCTTTTTTTCAGAAAATATTAATCTCTATAATTAAATTTAAGGCAACAACCAATTATGAGTAGGATATGAATTTCAATGACTGGCGCTTAGCTAAACAATGGCTACAAGGATGAAATACATGCAACCTATTAAATTAGATTAATGCAGATTTTCCAAATCTCCTGCCCAGATATCCATTTCAAATTTCAGTTACCAGTTAATGGCTATACGTTAGAAACCCAAATTTGCTGTCATTAGGGGAGATAACTCTGATAAATCCAAGAAACAAATCTAATTACACGTACATGTAGGTCCATTAAGCACAACAGATACTGATATGCTCATCTAGGAGTATCTGAGAAAAAGGTTTGATCAATATCCGCTCGCCTGTTAACCTTGAATGACAAGATGACATTCAAAGGCCACGTACACGATGTACGCGATAGTGAGGATTGATAATTATTAACCATCAGCAATGTCACATGAACATATGCTGTTATTTGATTGGTTAAGATCAGTGATGTATGATCTGGTATTTCCCCTCGCGCGAGGGCAATCCTACACGGTATACCCCGCGCGAACATCGTGTTCTAGTCTTAATGCGCAGATTAATTATGATGTAATAATAGCCAATGACGAAGGTTATGACGTCATAAGTGTTGATGCATTCTGAAACTGACATCATAAAGTGTTGAAAATTGGCATTATTTAAGATAAGATAAAATTCTCTTTCTCACTCACTCTCACCCCTCTCTCGTTCTTAATCTCTGGCTGATGTCTGAGGGGTAATAAATTCATTACATCAGTGTTTTAGCGGGTGTACAGGCTGCTACCACACATGCAAACAAATATATTTCCCTCGCTACGCTTGGGAAATATAAAATGTATTTCCCTCACTGTGCTCGGGAAGTATAACGTTTGCACATGTGGAAACAGCCTATAACCACCCCCACCCACCCCCCACCAAAACACTGGATGGGTGTGTAAATAATAATATTCATTGGATAATAATTATGTCAGACATAAATACCTGGATTTAACCCTTTAATGAATAAATTTGGTCAAGGATACAAGAAAATCGGAATAGTCACCTATTGGATGTCCATTATCAGGCTAAGAACACTATCTTTGAGAATTTACCACTGGAATGACTGACTGGCTTGATTACTGAGCCAGTCATTCGGGGGGTAAATTTTCAAAAATACCATTAGTCTTCTCTTGGTCTGCAAGTGGACATTCCTCAAGACCATTACAAAGGCTGGCTGTTGCTGGTTTCGCCATGAAAGGACAAACTTCTTATTAGTCAAGCGTGTAAAAATTGACCGTTGTTGTGATCTTGAGATGTTAATTTGCAGGCCAAGAGAGCACTTTTGAAAATTTACCACTGGAATGACCAGCTCGCCAGTGGTAAGTTTACAACAAGAGCTCCTTAAACGGCACACAATACCTTGCCCTGATGACAAACGAATGATTGAGAGCTATTAGAAAATACAGATTTCTTCCTTAGACCCAGACCAGTTTCAAAACGATCCGTTAAATGGTCAAGGAGTGGCCATATTGGATTTCGGATTATCGTAAACATCGATAAGTTTCTTAAAACATGGTTACCCATACAGAGATGAAGACTATCATCAAGTCACTCTATAGAACACCTCAATCAGAAGATGCCTACCATCATCTCTCGAGGCCAGAGCAAGTGACCATTTTTCGTCTCAGAACTGGACATAACAGACTAAACCAACACATGTACAGGCAGTTCCACCTTACGACATCGCCTGCTTGTCCTTGTGGAGAAGCAGAACAGACCACAGAGCACATACTTCAATGTTGCAGTACGTATCAGCTGCTGAGAGAAGAGATCTGGCCTTTGTCAATCTCTTTTCTTGAAAAGCTGTATGGGCCTGTGGAAGAACTGCAGAAAACCACAGATTTCATCCTGAGAATGGCTCTCCAAGTGTGATACCAGCGATCGAAAAGAAGAAGAAGAAGAAGATAAGTTTCTTCATCAGACGTATTCTAACCACCCCATGAAGTTTCAGTGATCCGACAGATCGCAACAGAGATACATGTATCATCGAGAAACCAATTTTCACGATAGCAACCTGTGGCTGGCAGCCATCTTGAATTTTGGATGATCATCTATTTCGATAGGTTGCTTCTCCAGACCAATTCCAATCACCATATGAAGCTTTAAAGTGATCCAATAAACGCTAAGAGTTAGTATCATCCGGAAACCAATTTTCAAGCTGGTCGCTGGTGGTTGGTGGCCATCTTGGATTAATGATAAACACTCTGCCGCCCGCCCGCCCAATCCGTGCTATCACATAACCAGCGAATTTTTGCCAGGGTATAAAAATAGTAATAATAATGGAGATCCACTAAGCGGAAATTTTGGGCTTTACTGATCATTCTTGACCATTAATCCGCAACCACGCCGATGTTAATATTCTATCTTTTACCCTACCAATAAAGGGTTAATTGGTTATGGTAACTTACAATCTCCAGACCAAGCATACTGTCCATCAGAAACGGTCAATGATATACCATTCTCTCCGCCATCTTTCACTTCAGATAAAACATAATAGGATCGCTTCCCTGTTGTTATCTGACATAATGTCTTCTTACTTGACATCTTTCTGCAAAAAATAGAATATACATGTAGAAATAAAATAAGATCTTGGGTTAAAATTTCAGAATACTCTAAACCGAGCATAAATGTGCCCACCATTATAAGTTATATTTCATATTAAATCCATATTCGCATACGAACTGCATTGAATTCATTTACATGTCCATGTAGTATGCGGCCAAGATCCGTATACTAGCGCCCAAGATTGGTATACTAGCGGCCAAGATGGGTGGTGACCACCTAGTCTTAGTGGACAAAAATAACCCATTGTAAACATGATTAATCGAGACTGGTACCCATCTCCAGATTTTCTGCAATAGTTATTCAATGGAGAATCGGTTACCAACAAACTATAGTCGACTAAACAGGCATAGCAATGGACCTTTCCATTTTTAGCTATGTCCCACCCATCACTAGCTAAGCTCCACCCATACCTCGCTCGTGTTGGGATTGATCGATCCCCGAATGCCCTAGCCATCAATTTCCTGAAAACTATACAGGGAAGCTGTTGAATATTTTGTAACTAATTTGACTGGGTGCTGTTGCTATGGCAGCAACAGCGCCCAGTCAAATTAGTTTCAAAATATTCAACAGAATATTTATTAACTAGTAAAAGCAAACAATGTGTACAACAATGCATAGACCGTCTTCAAATATGCGTTCGTGACGTACTTATCGACATCATTCATTATGATGTCATTCTACACATCACACAGTTCATTATGACGTCATATGATGGGTGGTACTCTGGACAGGTGAATTCTGCATGTTCTGTTCTGTATCTAAGTACCTCCATCAGCTGAACCGCTAATTTGGAGCAATTTCCTAACGATTTTCACATATTTGTACATGTATGTAAATTACATGTATATATACAACGCCTAGACAAACTGTCCTGATTTGACGCCTAACGAATGATTTATATTAATTTCTAATAGCGTCGCACATTTCTGATGTAGTGTGAAGCAGTTCTCTTGAAAGTTTTTCAAATAACTTAAGTTTGAATTTGCGAGTTTTTATGGATCCAGTATAGCTTGAATGTAATGTTCAGGTTTAGCAGCAACTGTCTGAGAATGTAAAATGTAGCTAACCTTGGATTTTGGTTACAATTGGTTCTCTAACACTCTCAAGTGCTGGGCAGTCCAGGAGAAAATGCTTTAGCTCTTCTGTGATATAGTTGCAGTGGACATTTTGTTGTGGCACCCCAACCCCTATTTCTAGTTGGTCCGCCAAATAGGAGGTATTACTGGACGAGTACATTTTTGTACTTAGTACACTGTAAGGTGTCCGCCATAACAATAGGCAATGCCTTCTGCGGACAACCTGGTATGATTCGTGAATATGTTTATCTCGGAATTATTGAATAAATAATCTTGAATCGTGTGTGGGAATCCTCCTGTTGGATAGTTGCGTTTTCACTAGAATCCAACTGAGCGCCTTCAAGAGGTCATAATTCATAATACACACATCTAAACGATTAGCTGTTTATTTAGCATAACAGAGGAGATGCGAATTAGTCAGAAAATAGTTAAAGTTAAGAAATTCCAGATACATGAAAAAATCTACAGCACCTAATAGACGCGTAATGTGTTTCCGTGATAGACTGAAATGACACAAATTGCCCTCTAACAACCCTTGAGGTTGAGAAGTTATGCATTTCATCACATTTAGCTTAGAGTATAAAACATAACCTACTTAAATTAATAATGTAACATCTGTGATGTTAGACTTGAGGTTGAGAAGTTATGCATTTCATCACATTTAGCTTAGAGTATAAAACATAACCTACTTAAATTAATAATGTAACATCTGTGATGTGAGACTATGCCAATTTTCAAAAATAAAGGAAATAAAGAATCTTGAAAAAGATGATGCATTAGGTCAATGACCCCATATGACATCACAAAGGCGCTGTTGGATGATTTTATCACGAGATTTGTGCTTGCTTGGCCAATCCAGTTAGTATCTATATCATTATGATTATCAATGAGTATAACTATAATCTTGTCCTCACGAAAACTGGTAACATACGATTATTTTGGTGGCTTTTCTTAGATTTAATGATATATTTCTTACCTGACACTGATAACAACAGCACAATGGCAATATTTAAGACCTGACAAATATATATTAAACAAATCTAAGCGACTCTTGCTCTGGAAACTTTCTAACGGTTTCTTCTTCTTGGGCTAGTCGTGTCTTGAGGAGATCCCGTCTCTCGAAACTAATTTCCTTTAGACGACCCCTTTTTTTCCCCTTTAGACGAACATCCATGCTGAGTAGTTCACACATTTATGATAGTAAAGCTATGGTAAGCCAAAAAATCGACAAATTAAGCTAAGTGCAATGCTCCGACTTCTGCTTTTAAGAGCCGCTCTTCAATCTTGTATCACGTTGTGATGTTAAAATTCCCTTTATATAGGCCTACCAGAATAGCCAGGTAATGCAATTTAGTCGAGCCATGCTCGTCGAGTCCATAGTTTACATTGTGATAATTCACAGAACAAGTTGACTGACAATTATTCAATGACAATGCAGCAACATTCCGGCAAATTGTTCTCAAAATAATCTACCAGCCATGTGTTTCTCAAAGGATAGGCAAGTGTCTATAACAACACCGATGTCTTTTTCCGCATTTGTGTATTCGAGAACAATGATACCTGTTTCAGTTTTCATGTAGTATACTTCCTGCTCACTTTCTTTAGTTGTTGCTCCCATTACCTTACATTTCCCGGGATGAAATATCAACAGACTCATCTGACCAGTTTTACAAGTTGTACAAGTCGGTCTGAAGGGCTTTAGAGTGTTCATCATTTGAAATTTTTGTTTACGCCAAATGGCACAGCTCTCAGCCTTCTCTTGAAGAGCTCCATTGAAGTGCAGAAACAATTTCTTCTGGCATCTATTCCAATCATCTGTTACTCTAAAATATTTAGAATATCTTGAATAGGGATGTAAGTTATTTTAAATTTTTGTCCCATCTACAACATTAGCTTTAGCTACATGCGCGAGGATGAGCATTTCAAACATTGATATATTTTGGTCAAATCCTAGCTGTTACATTTACACTATTTCAATTAATTTAGATTAACTATATCATTCATGATTTACAGATATTCCAGAATTGCAGTTACTATTATTTACACAGATAATATCTATATATTAATTTGTACAATCTTTTCAAATTCTTTTGTAGTTTAATGATAGGTTACAATTGTAGGCATATAGATACGCTTAGAGGAAATGTATGTACAAGACAGTAACAGTACCTGTCAATTAGATAGTGTTTATTTAAGGTGTATAGATAGTCTAGAGATGACTTCATTCTTAGAACAATACATTTTTCGGTGTTAAATCTCATTAGCCATATTTTGGAGCATGCGGAGAGTGAATTTAGATCTTGTTGAAGAATGTGGCAGTCTGATATGTCATGAATAGTCCTGTACAAATTTGTGTCATCAGCAAAAGGTTTGGCTGTTTGCGAACAGGATGAATAATACTGGACCCAATATAGATCCATGGGGAATACCACTAGTTATTTCTTTCCAATCTGATTGACAATTTCTGAGTACGACTCTTTGTCTCCTCCAAGCCAGGAAAGCTTGTATCCGTAATACTGTATGTCCTTTAATGCCTAGATTCTGCAGTTTGTGGACAAGACGTGGGTGCGGTATGGTATCAAAGGCTTTACTGAAATCGAGTTAGATGGCATTGGTTTGTTTATTCTTATTGTAAGTTGCGATCCAATCAGACATGCACTTGATTAGTTGAGTTACACAAGTGCATTTCTTCTGAAAACCGTGCTGGTTGCAGGATATCAATCTGTTGTCATCTATATGCCTCCAGAATTCATCCAGGACTAAACGCTCCATTAATTTACAGTATTTTAAATGACTACAGACTCCAATTCAGAAAACCAAAAACATGCACAACAGCCACTTCAACCAAATTTATGCAAGAACCGATGTCTTTAAATTCAGCTTTATTCCAAGTATGATAAGTGAACAAACTATCACAGGATCTGCTCAGCAGTTCAGAAAACTCTGTAAATCTTACAATTAAATTTACAGAATTAATCAGAGGGAAAAAAAATATCTTTGGGATGACACTACAACCTATTTTGGGATGACATTCACCCTAGCCATGATGGCCTCTGCCTATAGTCGGAAAACATCAGTTATCACCTTCACTCTGTGATGAACACCACCTCAGAATCGCAGGATTTTTGTTATGTCCAAGCTATACTATGGAGAAGATAAACCCAGCTACAAACCAGCTCAACCATCACACAATACCAACACAAATCTCAAACCAATTCTCAGTACTAAATGACGAAATTTTAGATGTACATACAAATGAGGCATCTCAGTACACTATGTGCTACAATGAAAACACAATAACAACAACAACTTTGGAGCAATGAAGGCAGGAAATAACAAAACAAAAACACAAAATGTCAGATGTAAAAAACAAGTAAAAACTATAACTCGCGAGTGCGCAGAACTCAGCACAAGATCAACAACACAAAAACACTCTCAAATAGCAAACAGTACAACTTCTAAAACAGTAACCGATACAATACACAAATGCAGATAGTCTAATTAATAAAAAAAAGCTGAGCTTGAAGAACAAGTACACAAGATTCGTTCTGCCATCATACTAATCACAGAGGTGTTACCAAAAAACACAAATATAAGCATTAGCGAATTGCAGATTGATAACTACAATCTCTCGCTAAATAGTAATCCTTCAAGAGCAGTCATCATCTATACCCATGAATCATTGAATGCTTAAAACTGTGACGCCCTAAATGATCACGTGTTTAATGAATCAGTATGGAATACATGGATGCCAGAGCAAAAGGAAAAGATTTTTGTTGGATGCATCTACAGAAGCCCAAACTCGGATGGCCCAAATAATAATAGCCTGCTAAATCTACTAAATCATGCTGCGAGAAAATGCAGATCACATTCTTATAGTTGGAGATTTCAACTTCCCATCTATTAACTGGAGCACTGGACTTTCGGCAAATTTAGAAGAAGATGCATTTCTCAATACAACCAGAGATATTTTCCTACAGCAACTGGTTACTAATGCGACACGACATAGAATAAACCAGACTTCAAATCTTTTGGATCTAGTTTTAACAAGCAACCAAAACATCCTCTACGAAATAACCCACCTACCTCCACTAGGTAAGAGTGACCATGATGTTCTACAAATATCACTACACCCAGACATCTTAAGCACAAGCAAACAAGCAGCTAAGCCAAAGTTACTGTTGAACAAAGGACGCTATACAGAAATGAGAAAAGACTTAAGAACAACTGACTGGAATCACCTGAGCGAACTTAATGCATCAGAAGCTTGGAACTCCCTACACACACAATTGATCACAATGAAGGAGCATTACATTCCTATAACAAAACAACATGGCAAGAAGAAACACATTTGGCTTGACCGTACTGCAACACATTCACTCACATGTAAATGCCGGGAATACAAAAGGTATAACGAAACAAAGAAAACCACAGATTGCACACTTCACAAAATTGCTAGAAACAAAGTGACAGCGAGCATCAGAAAAGCAAAACAGACATTTGAACGGAAGGTGGCAAGCAAATGCAAGAGAAATCCTGAAACTTTTTGGAACTATGTCAAGAGTAAAACAGTGCTACGAGAATCAATTAGCAAGCTACGCAACCCATCTAATGGAACTATGACTACAGATGATATAAAGAAAAATCTAATATTCTTAACAACTTTTTCTCAAGTATGTTCACCTCAGAAAATCTTCATTCTACACCAACCATTAGCCCCAGAACTAACGGTACTGTATTAAAGGACATAATAATAACACCCATCGCCATCGAAAATACATTGAAGGCACTCAATCCCAATAAAAGCAATGGCCCAGATGAAATACCACTGAGATTATTAAAGGAAGCTGCTAAAGAAATTAGTGCACCGTTATGCATAATTTTCAACAAGTCTCTAGAAGAAGGTGTACTACCCGACATCTGGAAAATGGCAAATGTATGTTGTATACACAAAAAAGGCTCCAAAAACGACCCGAGCAACTACAGACCAATCAGTCTTACCTCTACCTTGTGTAATGTCCTAGAGTCATTTATAAGGGACAGCATTGCAAATTTTCTGGAAGCAGCCAATCTATTTACCAAGTGGCAGCATGGCTTCAGACACAACAGATGCTGTAAAACTCAATTGCTAGAGTACCTCAAAGATCTAACAGTCAAGCTTGACTCAAATGAACCTATCGATGCAGTATATTTAGATTTCTCAAAAGCATTTGATACTGTACCACACCGAAGACTCCAAACAAAACTTAGAAGCTGTGGTATTGGTGACAATTTAGTAAGATGGATAGGAAGCTACCTATGTAAGACAGAGAGTAAGAATCAATGATGCGACATCAGACTGGATAGAGGTGACAAGTGGCGTGCCACAAGGAAGTGTCATGGGACCTATACTTTTTCTGATATACATAAATGACCTACCAGACAGTCTGACCTGCCACTGCAAAATATTTGCCGATGACACAAAGATATATGGACACCCAGCTACCAGTAAGATCCAAGACAACATAGACATAGTATGTAAATGGTCGCGTACATGACAACTATCCTTCAACACAGATAAAACACATGTCCTATATTTCGGTAGAAATAACTCCCAGACTAAATACTATATGACAGATACGCCCGATATGCATCCTATATCAACATCAGATGTAGAAAAAGACCTGGGAGTGCATATTGACAGAAACCTCTCTTTTTACATACATATAGGTAAGATCATCTCCAAGGCAAACAGCACAATAGGACTAATTAAGAGAACCTTTACCAACATTGACCCATCTACTTTCACGTTCTTGTACAAGTCTCTCTTGAGACATATTCTCGAATACTGCAACTCTGCATGGTCGCCAAAATTGAAAAGGCAATCACAGCTATTAGAAAGAGTTCGACGACGAGCAACAAAACTTGTGCCGCAAATCAGAGAGCATAGCTACACGGAAAGACTTGAAGCCCTATATCTAATGTCACTGAAATATAGACAGTTTCGAGGAGATCTAATTGAAACATTCAAGCTCATCAGGGATCTAGATAACGTTGATAAGGCCTACCTCTTCGAACCATCCAGTATTACACAGACCAGAGATCATAGGTTCAAGCTCAACATAACATGCAGCAATAAAGATATACGCAAGCACTTTTTCACCAATAGAGTGGTACCATAGTGGAATTCACTGCCAGCTACAATAGCCGAAGCAACATCAGTCGAATCATTCAAGAACAAACTAGATATCTACTTCAAAGAAAGAACATTCGAATTTGACTGAACAGGGCATACATATACCAGCCCATCACAAAGTCATACTGCAATTCCGCAAATAAAGTTGACTGAGCTAGGAGTAGCCTATGTATAGACATGAACATGCTCGGTAGCGATTACAATTACTAGAAGATACACCTCTGCTTCCACATCCGCACTTTGTGGTTGCATGCAGAGACACAAGGCAAGTGTAGAAGAGGAGACTCGGACAGCGATGAATGCAGAAAATCAAAACAACAGCAATAAGACAAACCACTGCCTCCACAAGTCAGCATGCAAACAAATGCTAGACACAGCAGGGTGTAACCATGATTGTAGGCGGCATACTGCAGCTAACGCGGGGAACACCCATCTGCATCACAGCATTTCCACAAATCAGTGTTAACCTTTGCCAATCTGACTTCAGAATTTGACATTTCAAATTAAATTAAAAGATGATGTGTGTTCATTTTCCGGCAAATTTGCTGGAGGATGTTGCTGTTGTAGACAGCAACATCATCAACAAAATTCTTGCAAAATGTACACCAGTTTCTTTGTTATTGACACAGCAAAAGATGGAATATTGACAGCAGAGTGGTAATGGTCAGTCTTAAACCAAATGGTTTTGAGGAGACTTAATTAAGCAACAACAGTCAGATCGTTCAAGAACAAACTGGAAGTTGACTTCAAGGAAGGAAATTATGAATTGGATTGAACAAGCCACACAACAACAAAAACACCGAGGCAATAACAAGCCAATGGCTTATGCCTCGTAAAATGATGATGATGATGATGATGATGATGATGATATCCAAACTAACTATTTGATGAATGCATGGCGAAAATAATTTCCATTGGCTGTTTCGCTATAACTAATCAAGATCCAGATCAAAAAGGGAAAAATAATAAAAACTTTAGTTAATAAGTGTTGAAATATTAAGCGAATATGGCAAACTTCTAATGCATCCGGTGGGGAAGATGACAAATGTTGTAATTGGAGACTGAATGATTCATGGACTTTGATGTTGATTCAGGAGAAATACTTTAGTAGTTTCAGTAGATAGTAAGGTGGGAAACATGCACACACTGTCCAGTATGCTAGTGGTTAGTGCTTCTGTAGGCCTATGTTCTTAGGAGAACCATGGTGGGAATGCCGAATTACCAATATGATACCAAATTATAGGCGATGGGATTGTTCTGACCTCCCCGACCATGATTGGGTCAATAATTTCAGTTCTAGACCATTAAAAAAAGTAAGATCATAGACCACCAATCTTTTGTAAATAGCCAGCAGCAGCAGCGGCGGCGGCGGTGGTGGCGGCGGCGGCGGCGGCGGCGGTGGTGGTGGTGGTGGTAGTAGTAGTAGTAGTAGTAGTAGTAGTAGTAGTAGTAGTAGTAGTAGTAGTAGTAGTAGTAGTAGTAGTAGAAGACAATATCACAATTTTTGTTTGCCACATTCTTCAACAAGATTTAAACCAAAGTGCATGGTCATATTTAATGGCGCAAATTAGGCATTTGTTCTGCCACCGCCACCACGGTGGAAAGAGTGATGGTCGGCCAGAGCGTCAAATGATGGATGGTATCAACTCAGCCCTCACTTAAATCCGAGTTCTCTGACTCCACCCTATTCTGATTCTAATATGCCAGATCGGCAAAGGGTGGAGTCAGAGAACTTGGACTAACCCCACTCTACACCTTGTGAAATAGAATAATTCGACAACTATCTAACAGCCCATATCATATTTCCCTCTAAAATGCTGGAGATCCCTCTGAAAGCATATATATTTCAAAATGTTGTCGCCATCTTTTAGCATACAAGAATTGGCACTGGTTCCCTTAGGAAGACTTTCACATGGCACAATGAGGTGATCGAAATGAGCTTGTGATGGGGTCGATTTGAGGGTAAGAGGATAATTTGGTGACCGACCCCTCCCTCACCTTAATACCACTATTATGACGCCATGCTTAAGTTCACGCTTTTCAAACCAATAGAATTTCTGTTAGCTGTCACCTCACTTTTTGTATTGTATTCAGCAATAAACACATATATTTTAGAAACTTAGAATTGTACTTTATGTTTACTAGAACTGGACATTTTTTATCGAACTGCGCAGATTGTGTAGATCAGCAGGTTAACAGAAAACTGTAATTTGGCAGCCATTTTCATCAGTATTTAGATTTTAAATATTTATGGGGAAGTTCCCTGATATACACCCAGCTCAGCTGCACTTCCAGGAGGGGCCCTATATTACTAAATTTGTATCGTTATGGTTCTAGGCCTATATGTCTTATGAAATGGAAAGGATTCTGTCTTATTGGTTAATTTAAAGTTGTCAAATACCGTAATGACCTGGTGACATTAGGATCTAAACATGATAAATATGTGTCGTTAGAGGGAGGGAGGGGTTGGTGGTGGCAGTCATTGTGTGCGAATAACCACCACCCACTCACCAC